>CM069442.1:1050275-1274752 GCA_035610835.1 Ophiura sarsii
TTTGGTAAATTTTATTGCGTCGAGGGTTGCCAGTTCATTGCAAGTGACGTACGTACACAACTTAATTCATAAAATCGTCATACTGTCGTCATGCAGCGCCCGTTAACTCGATATTTTTACATGGTCACACAATTGACACACAAAACGAGGGCAATTTCACCGAATTCACTTCATATTTTGTCAAATAAGGTAACTTTATTGAGAACTGTTATATATTGTACTACTATGAAACATATTTGTAAACACGTGGCTGTTCACTGTATTAAAAGCGTAATGATTTTCGGCCGTAGAATAAACAACCATAAGGCTGGGCACCAGACAGATGTCAGGTACCTATTGCAAGCAATAGGTACGTGAAGTTAGGTATAGCTGAGACCATTGCCATCAACCCAGCCGACTACCTCACTCCAAGAGCTCCAGCCATCACCAGAAACTACCATCCAAACCAGTACCAGATTATTCCATTCCGCATACAGCTGTTCCAGTATTCTTACTTTCCCCGCACAATAATCTGGTGGAACGCCCTCCCGGCAAGTGCTGCAACCTCCCCGTCGGTGGAGGCCTTCAGGAAAGCAGTATCAGCCAGCAACTAAGAGGCATCCAGTTTTTACTCGCACGATGATTGACATCATGTACAGATCAGCACTTTGGTACTTTGCACCGCACATGAGCATAATTTACAACCTTGGCCACAAAGTCCTAACTTTGGATCCTGCCAAGTATTCGAGTAGAACTAGAAGTAGAAGTAGTATAAATATGATTGTGAGGCTTTGCCAATTTAGAACTGATTAAACTATACTAAGCCTGGAGCCTATAAGCTAGGCATTATACAAAATTAATAACACCAATTCAAAATAAAAAAAAGCTGATGAAATCCTGGACATGCTTGAGAAATAACTTATAATATTTAGGTTATTTTTAAAAAGCTTATTTTTGACATCATCATACATGCATATTCATGATCATCATCATGCCTACCCGTGGGAGTTCTCGCGTAATTGGTGCAAATTGTACGTTGAAACTATCTGCTATGACCAGAGCTTGCAATACATCTTCTTGTTCCAGCAGATTGTCTGTTTTTCCTTTCGATTTCTTCCCTGCCATGCTTCAAAGTTCAATTTCTCCAGATGTGTCGTCTGCGCGCTGAATCGATCAATCAATCAGAAAACAAGAATCACCTTTGACCTCCTACCTATTTTTTACGAAAGGCAGCTATTTGGATCACACGCACACTACACAGCGTTAGGTGCTATGAATGAAAAGATGCTTTGTATAACTATGTTATTGTTTTGAAATAATGGAGACTCATCCACTGAGACGGAAAACCCGATGGTTATTTTCGATATTATGGTATATCCTACTAGTATCTTTGAAGTCAGATGTACTGGGACAAGGTAAAATAGAAGTTTAAACGATATTTCAACGCACGAATGGGATTTTAGATCGAATAATCGATGCATTCCTATTTCCCACCCATGAAAAATTAAGCTTCCGTGACCGGGTAGGTGAATTTGGAAGGTCTGCACTGCATGACTGGTGAATTCAGTCAACACAATAAATAAGAAACTGACCAGGTAAAATACATGTGCTGATAACTCTAACAGTATAGCTCCTACAAACATATTACATTATTAAGTTGTTGAGAAATTTCTTCTCTAAAGAACAGGCTAACCCTGACAAAACCAACAGAATCCAACGAGCCAACCAATCTGAATCTAAAAATTATAGTCGTCGCCAGAATACTTCAGGTTCAGCACTTTTTAAAACCGCCAATTATGCGCGCGTCTATAGGCAAATTAATAATTGAACGAACACAACTAAGCTAAGCAGGGTATCGCGTACATGGCGTGAAACTCGCACAACCATTCGCGTGATAATTTCGGGCGCGATCATCTTTGTACTGCGTTCACGTTGTTCGTTCAATTATTAATTTACCTATGGTCACATTTCTTATGTTGGGACCATAAAAAGGGTGGATTTGTCACATTTTTTCGCTTATTTGCCATTCAAATGCTTATATTTTTCAAACCATACATCACAATTGAGTATATTTATTCTCATTTGGAAGATAATTTATTGCTTTAATAGTGTAAGAAAAATGTATAAATCAAGTTGAGATTAATTACTATAACTCGTTAATTACAATTAGTCAGGGTGGAGGCGGGTGAGGATGCATGCGGGTGAGGATGCACACTATGTATTTCCAATGGGATGGGCAACATTTTTTCACTTATTTGCCATTCAAATGCTCATATTTTCCAAACCATACATCACAATTGAGTATATTTAGTCTCATTTGGAAGATAATTTATTGCTTTAAGCCTAAGACCAAATAAAAAAAAAAACTAGTTTCTCGTCCTAACTTTTTGAAAAATGGAGGATGAGGGCAGTTTTTTTTTTTCCCCAAAATGGCGGATCCAAGATGGCGGATGCCCCTTTTTCCAAAACTGGTTTCGCTTTTTCCAACATGGTGGAAATGTTTTTGCTTCAAAATGGCCGCCACTTTTCTAAGACTAGCTTTATAACCTTAAAATGAGTACATTTCGCCTGTTGTGTTGTTTTTTGATTGTAACACAGGTTTTTTTAAAATATTGACACGTTCTCCATTAACAACATCAGTGTGATCTTGAAATTAAAAAAAAAAAAAAAAAAAAATTAAAAAAAAAAAAAAAAAAATTAATTTTTTTTTTTTTTTTTTTTTTGGGATGCGGCAGCCAAAACGGATGCGCGCGGGGACGAGAAACTACTATATTTTTTTATTTGGCCTAATAGTATCTATAAGAAAAATGTATAAATCAAGTTGAGATTAATTACTATAACTCGTTAATTACTAATTACAATTAGTCAGCGTGGAGGCGGGTGAGGATGCATGCGGGTGAGGATGCATGCTATGTATTTTCAATGGGATGGGCAAAATAAATGATTAAACCTTGTGTATATTAGTTCATTGAATTATTATTTTGTGTGATTAGTATCATTATTGTAATTACCAAACCTTACTACTTACTTACTACTTATGTCGTTCTCGAACGGTCTTCGTGATGGCTCGCCAAACTACTCTGTCCCTCATGCATGCTTTCATCTCCTCATCATTCTTCAGTCCTGTGTCTTTCGCCAAGGTGTCCAAATATGTTAAGGCTGGGCGGCCGACAGATGTGTGTCCGTGTTTGGGTTTCCATCAGGGTCAGAAATTCGCGACCAAGTGCGAGAATCCATTTGGATTCTCGCAGGGGAATTTTGCGAGAATCTGGATTCTCGCAAATGGATTCTCACAAAATGCATCTTGCGAGAATCTACGTGACACGGGTCATTCTATATACGTGCGTGTCACGGGTACCCGTATCCCGTAAGTCTCACTCTCCGTGAATTCCCTCAAACACACCGGGAGTAGAGTTCAAGCCCAGCAATACCTGCAGAGTGCATTAACCAAATGTAGCATCGCGAAATGCGAAACACTTTAGAAGACTTTGCGACGCTAATGCACATTAATTTAGCAAAAGTGCGACGCAAAAAGATTCCCTACTTGATCTCTGATTACGTAGCATCAAAGCCAAACCTACAAAGATTGAGTTTCATCTTCAAATAACTAGAAAAAGTATCATAAATCCTAAAGTATTGGCAGTTAATATTTCGTTTTCGTCAGAGTTAAAAAACCCATTGGATTACATGTACCTGCGCAGCATTTTTTCTGTCGGTTTAAAATCGGTACAAAATGTCGGTTTCTGCGCATTTATAATCATGACGTCACTGTTTTGATGCTAGTCGCCGCGTGTTACGATTAGACTGTAACTCTCAGTCGCCCTCTTTCGTCGCTAGCTTGCAGGCTCCGACATTTAGTACAGCTTTTGCGGCCGTACGGTAATATTGAAGAATGGGGGATGTAGTATGTTACGATTTGGGAACGGCCGCATCCATCTGGACATTTTAATATTTCGGTGCACCATGGGCACAAAAGGAATCGAATCGAAACAACATGGCGCTTTGGTATTTCAATCGTGACTCGAGCGATCGAATTTTAGCGATTTTTCGGAGCAAAATGAAGGTTGGTAAAGAAGACCTGTAACACAACGAAATAGGCCACAACTTTGCATGATTTTTACGCGAATCCAAATGGATTCCCGTCAGTGATAATGTACGCGAATCTTTGCGCGAATGGATTCGTGGATTCGCGGATTCGCCTCGAATTTCTGACCCTGTCCATAGCAGCAGATCAGATACAATCTCATTTTCTCTTCTCATGCAATGCCCTGCAAATCTCATCCTTCGATCTGTGATGTTTTCTGATACCTTTTGTAAGTTTCCATACAGGTCTTTGTTTGGTATCTTATCTTTCCAACTAATGTTGAGTGCAGTTCTCAGCATTCTATCTAGTGTAGCATCCATCTAGAGATTTCTTCAGTCTGTTGGTGATGGTCCATGTCTCAGCTCCATACAGTAGAACACTTTGAACAGTAGCTTGGAAAAGTCTGATTTTGATTTTTTCGACAGAGGCTGGATTTCCACACTTTGTTCAGAGCATTGCAGGCCTTCCAAGCAAGTGCTTTACGTACTTTTATGTCATGCTGGCTACTACCAATACCAACCCAAGCTCCCAGGTACTTGAAGTCCTCTACGTTGTCTAGGTTACTTCCATCAGAGGTTTTTAGCTGTACCGCTTGTGCTTGGTGGAATGCCATGCATTTGGTTTTCTTGGCATTCATGTGGAGCCCAGTTTTGAGTGCTGCTTCCTCAACATATTTCAGCAACTTCTGTGCCTGCTCCTTAGTGTCAGAAAGTAACGCTATGTCATCTGCAAAGTCAAGATCAGTGAACGTTCTTTGGCCCTATTCTTCGACTTTGTCTAGGCTTGATGGTGAATCCTAGTTCCTCTTCTCTCCCACTGATAGCTATTCTTAAGCAGTAATCAAGGATGATTATGAATAGGTAGGGGGCAAGGGTATCTCCTTGGAGTACTCCTGCTAGGATGTCGAACAGTTCCGTGTCGCCATCAGGTGATATGACTTTGGCTCTTGTGTTTCTGTAAGTTTCATCAATTGCATCTGTTATAACCTGTGGGACACCGTATGCTTTGAGTATCTTGATCATTTTCCCACGATGTGTGGTGTCGAATGCCTTTTTGAAGTCAATGAATGTTATGACTGCAGAGAGATTATTGGAATGTATACCTTCGATGATTCTCCTGAGCCCCAGAATGTGTGAGGTAGTGCCTCTTCCCTCGCGGAAGCCATTCTGGTTAGTTCGAAGTAATTCATCTAGGTGAGGTCTTATTCTGTTGAGAATCATTCTGTTATATGTCTTGGCCACAATAGAGTTCAGTTCAGACATATGCCTCTGTAGTTTCCTGCTTGACTTAGGTCACCAGATTTAGGGACTGGTATCAGGTTCAATATTGCCCACTGGTCAGGATTTTGTTTTTCTAGGAGGGCCTTATTACAGATGTCCAGTATTAAATCATCAAGATTGCATCTTGTCAGTAGTTCAGGTGGAATGTTGTCCTCTCCAAAACTTTTCCCCTCCTTGATAGATTTCTTGGCTTTCTGGTACTCAGTGTTATTGAAGGCAGTACACTTAATTGGTAGTTCTTCGAAAATCTTGGGGATGTCTTCATCTTTATCAGTCACTACCGGTGGATTTCCTAGGAGTTGTTGGAAGTGGCAGTACCAATTATTGACACGTTCTTCCTTTGTCTTTCCTTTGAGGATACCATTCCTAGAGGTTTTCCTTCCACTTACTTCGTTAATGAGCTCCCAAGATAATCTGTGTTGCATGTTTAGGGTTGGCTTTTCCACTTCTTTTAATTTCTTGTCCAGGTATTCAGAATTGACCTCATCATAGGCTTGGTCGAGTTCTCGTTTACCTGCTTCAAACTCTTGTGCAGACTCTTTACTGTCGTCTGTGACATGTTTTTCATATGTCTGCCTTAGCTTCTTTCTGGCAGTTTCTACTTTTCTACTATAACACAATGCCTTTTGCCTCTTCTTACATATTTTTGGTAGTAGTTTCTCGGCCTTAATTAGTGTTAATTACATCCCCAATTAATTAATATTACTAATTAATTACATATAACAAATACTATCTGAAAATGAATCAATGGCAGGTTATTACCCATTTCAAATGGTAACTGTGGGGGGGGGGGGGGGGGGGGGGACAATATTTCTGCAGTTTTTAATGAAGTTGGACCTATTGTTGAATGGTCCTTAATATTTTAGAAAATCTTTGCTAATTATATTGATACTAATTACCTAGGAAGTGCTTATTTTATCCACCAAATCCGCACAATAATATCACTTTTTAGTGTTTAGGATTAACATGTCCATCGCCGTCACCCTACTAGTTTATCAAATTGTTCAATATCCAATGCTGATTTCTATAGATCAACAGTTTTAACTATGTATGTTAGCAAGATGTCAGTGCAATTAATGCCAGACATAACATTGTAATCAATTCATAATGCAGAAATGAGGTTGTAAGTAATCAGCCGAATCTGTTTTCTTCATTTTTGGACACCCTGTATAATAAAATTTGAATGAATTGTACCTTTCTACCAGAAAGGTATGTTCATAAATTTCATTTAGGTGTTTCTTTTGAACAAACAACATTTATATATACATTTTTGCCATACTGTCCACACAGAATAAATAGGTTTTTTATGTGAAAATTGACACATTTTGATCACCCTGTATTATCGTTTGACAATTAATTAACCCCTACAAATAATATATGCCCAAAAGGGCCTTGCCTTTGGCTTCTCAAATCTGGTGTTCAATATTTATTTCAATGCACTACGTTTAAATTAGGAAGCATACAGTAAATTACATTTCATAGTAATATTTCTTTTTTACACCCTATATATTTCCTAAGTCACCCTGTATACCGGAACAAACACTAGATATTCACAATCCTAGACATCTCAGCTTTCTAGCAATGTATACTTTTGCACACTTTGGATTTATACTTTTTGAATTATTAGGCTTAGAGCAATATCACATGTAATTTTTGTCAAATGTATGCATGTGACGCAATAGGGTCCCAACTTAATAAATGTGACCCTATAGTTAATGTGCGTGTGGGCGGGGCCATTCATGACCCATAGATACGATCGTGGTCTGCAGGCTGAGTAATAAAAAAGTTATAACCAAAGTAGTTTGCCTCATATTGCTGAAAACGAACTGGTCAAACCATGCCAATTTTAAACCATTTTAGGTAAAAAAAGGTTTACTTTCATGATGTCCAATTGCTTGTGAGGGGTTATTTAGACATTAGTAAATACATCCCAGGCCACATCGTACTACATCGCTGGATTTAAAAGAGGCAAACATGGAGTTTTCCACATATTTTGGCTACCAAATTTTCATAAAAATGGTGACCTCTGTTAATGATATGAACATCCCTCTATGTTCCACCCGGCGTGCAAGTTTTTTGAGGATAAAATTGACCCAGGCTATATACTTGGCACGGACGGCGGAGTATACTCCGCCAAGAAGCCTTGAAACTGTGGTGTAGTGTGGAATCCTAAGCCGCTGGTGCTTGAGGTCCGTGGTTCAAATCCCTGTGGGGTCGCGGTGACTTATTGGGGTCACTTTACTCCGCGCAGGAAAAAATCTAAAAAAAAGTCCGAATGGGTTAGGGGTAATTAATTTCAGATATTGCACGCTTAGTCTAATTTATAATTGAACGAACAACACACACACAGCACAAATAGATGATCACGTCTGAAATTAACACGCTTATGGTTTTGCCCGCTTACACAATGTATGCAATACGCTGCTTCAATGTGTTCGTTCAATTATAAATCTGACTATAGGAATGGTTGATTATTGAGGAAGTTACATTTCAAATATGATTAAATGCAAATATAAAAGGTCAAGTCCTGGTGGTTTCAGTCAACATTGACTTTGGGTACGCATGATCAATCTGAAAATCACGGAAAAGGGTTTTTTCGTACCATGTTCGGGACTTTCCGACGCTGAGATTCATGTCCCCAATTTCTCCAAATTTTGGGGGTGTTTTTAGAACTTGATTAAAAAAAGAAGGGTCATTTGGGAAGCTATGTCCATGATTTAAAAAATAGGGGTGTTTTGGAGGCTATGTCTGTGAAAAAGAAATTAGAATGAGAGTTGTGTCATATAACAAGGAAAAAGGGTTATTTTGAGCCAAATGTGTCCTCGTTTTTGCTTAAAAAGAGGGACAGTTTCTTAGTTTTAAAGTAGGTGTCCTTGAAATGGTGAACAAAGGGGGATATTTCAGACGAAATGTCTGCGCTTTTGGGCGAAAAAGGGGGTCAAATTGTCTGCAAATGGCCGTCAAATATGGGGGTATTTCAAGATCCTGGAAAGATCATACATGTGTTACCCCTCTGAAAACGAAGAGAGAATACCCGGGGTCAAGTCTTAGTCTAATTTTCATTTTCACATTTTCTTTTCAACACGGCGAGTTTATGACAGGTAAAGTGTGTGTACAGTGTGTATTGATCAACCGTAACAATCCAACAACCTGGGCATCGACCGGTAAATTAGCACTACCACTACCAGTAATCAATAATTTGCTCATCTGAGTCCGTGTGTAGAAAAGCAAAATGCAAAAATGACTACCGATATAGGGACCTGGGTAAAGGAACCATCCATTTACTAGAAGTAGGAATATTTGTGACCCATAAATTTACCACGATCCTTTAAGGCCATTGATATAACACAGATGAATAATGAACCCATGCATTTTACAACAAATAAGAGAAATAATGTTTTTTTGTTTACTAAACAACTGTATTTTTGTTTACTAAATAACTGTATTTTTGTTTACTAAACAATGTATTTTTGTTTACTAAACAAATGTATAAATTATGTTTACTAAACAAATATATTTATGTTTACTAAACAAATGCATTTTTGTTTACTTAAACAAATGTATTTTTGTTTACTTAAGCAAACGTATTTTTGTTTACTAAGCAAATGTATTTTTGTTTACTACACAAATATATTTTTGTTTACGAAACAAATGTATTTTTGGTTACCTTGTAGTTGGGTCACAAACAACAGCAATGATCACCGAAGGGACAACTGACACCATGGTCACATCTCCGTCACAAGACAATAACGCAACGTCTAATAGTACCACAACAAAAGTTACGCCAAAATCACCTAATTCTGGAACAGATGAGTTTCAAGACCAAAACTGTGATGTACCGAGCAATATCAACTGTGAATACTTGGGTGTAGAGTGTCTGAATTGTAGCCTTGACGCCTCGTGTACATACGGGAAAGAGTACAACGTCACATGCAGACCAATATCAGATGGTATAATTTGCCTGGTAAGATGATCAATTCTCCAAGAATGTCTATTTCATAGCATACAGGGTGGTTCAATAAAACGTAGCAATTTTTTTTAAATTCTGTAGATTTTTTTTTCTTTCTTTCTTTTCTCAATATTCATCAACTATATGATCTTGACCATCTATGCTGAAAATATCGTTACAAATAACCTTACGGTTGCAAAATAACAGCTATTTGAACAAATCCCATTTCACTCTATCCACGGGTACCGATTTTGCGACGTTTCATTGAATACTGAATGATGAATTGCATGCAACTAATATAAGATTTGACGATCCTGCCAGGTGAAACCATTGTAATTGTTAACATCTTAACTATCTATTCAGGTGTGAAATCAATACGTAATAATAATACCACGATTGACCTATAATTAGAATTATTAGTTTTCATAGATTGGAAGTGTTTATGCTGCATGCCTGACGATGTCATTTAATTAATGTTATCTTGTTGGTCATTTCCCGTAGACTTACCCGTGGACAAAGAGATTTGGAGAGATTCTCTTCAAATAGCTATCATTTTGCCGTCATAGCATTATTAACGTTGAGATTTTCACCATAGATGGCTAAGATGATATTTTTGAGGAATACGTAAAAAAAATAAACCAAATCCCACAATTTTGAAAAATATGGCTTTGAAAAACTGTCAACGTCTTATTTAACCACATTGGTTGTAACGTCGCGAAATCAGTACCCGTGGACAGAGTGAAATGGGACAGACTTTGTTCAAATAGCTGTTATTTTGCAACCGTACTTAGGTTATTTGTAACAATATTTTCAGCATAGATGATCAAGATCATATAGTTGATGAATATTGAAAAATATTTTTTTTAAATCTACAGAATTTCAACAACAAAAAGGCTTCAAAAAACTGTCAACGTTTTATTGAACCACCCTGTAGACAAAAGATGTGTTCATAACATGTAGGAATTACAGGGTATAATATTAAGGTGTAGTTGTCAAGTCAATTGGAAGTACAGGCATGACACCTTTCAGGGTGCTATCTGATTTCAGCTTTTTGGTGTTGTTTTTTTGTTCTTCATGAGTAAGCTATCACAAATTAGTCTAGTGCAAAGACTTCTAATGTATGAATAATACAGATTTACTCCATAATACATGTACGTAATGTAGACTATGTACACTACCTCTTTTGTAGGATAAATACCGCTACCTATTATTGGCTCCAACAGCCTAGCCGGTAGTGGTATGACATTCGCTTTTGGAACGAAAGGGCCTGGGTTCGAATCTCAGTATTGTCAGATTTGTATGTAAAATGTTGCTTTCAATTCATTTTGTCTCAAATAGGGACAACGTTCCTACGTTGGAATATTTAAGAATATGGTTGAGGGAAAAAAACCCTGTTTTACGGGCCCGACCGACCCACTTTTTGCGTTTTTTCAAGAACTATTAATTGATTTATTTTTAGATTTATTTTCCTAAAATCATGTAAAAATCAGCTGTTTTTGGGCCGAAAATCTGTCGAAATTGTTTTTCTCACAAATTGAAGAAACAAAATCCTGATTTTAGCAGATTTTTGTGACATTTTAGGTAAAATAAAATTTAAAAAAACAATCACCCTACTTGACAGGTCCGTCCGCCCGTAAAACAGGAGGTGTTTTTTTTCGTCGCCTAACACCATTTTCAGCCTGGTTTATTGACTGATTTGTTTATGACCAGTATTGACGTACCACAGGTATCATGTATGGATGGGTGAAATGCCAGTAACCATGAGTAAATGGATCTAGGCCAGTTGATAAAATAGTTGACTGTTAACACTATAATCAAAACAAAAAATTGCCGATCCGGATGCTTGCTTTGGTTCATCCAAAGGTTGAACACAGTCTTGTGATGCAGATGCACATAGTATGTGAGGGAGTGGTTTGAAATTATTTGTTTTGATAATAGTTGGAATCTCATATCAGCTCATGCTTTTGAATGTGAATATATATGTAGGCCACGGCTTGGTCAATGTCAATGTCCATTTCACAACACATACTTATAATAACTCTTTCGTCATCCTGGTTATTATTATTTCTGCAGGGTAATCGCACAAGTCAACGGACCTTCAAATGTAGATACTGTTATCAAACGGAAGATATAGAACAGGAATGTACTCCGGCGATAAGGTCGGATACATCAAGGTGTAGAGTCAAGGCTAGTCCACAGCAAATAGTCACAGTCAATTGTACTGTCAAAGATGATGTTATATGTTTAGGTAAGCCGGTCATAGTTTTATTGCAATGAAGGAGGGTGGGTAATTAACAATAGGACATTGTAAACATCAATGTATATATCCTTATATCCTTGCTTGTAATACTGTGTATGTTGAGCCCTGCTGCAGAGTTACTTACCATGACTCAGGTAAAATGTAAACCAATGATCTCATGTCCACTGGACCCTAACTTGACATGGTAATCATTTGTATTTAAATCAATTTACAAGTACCGTATTATCGCCCAGGACCTTATAAGCGCCCACCCATGTTTTTCTCAATGACTACCAACAAACAATCCCTTATAAGCGCCCACCTTTTCAAATGGTCAGCATCCTCAAATGACCACTTGTACATATATTTCATTTTGTACATAAAATGGTCAGCCTCCTCGAATGACCAATTGTACATTTTCGTTAGTACGTCAAGTGGCAGCCTTCTCAAATTACCACTTGTACATTTTATTAAGTACGATAAATGAGTTTAAAAAAGGTAACATAATAAGCGCCCACCCAAACTGAATTTGCTACCTGCCCAGGGCGCTTAATAGGGATAATATGGTAGGCCTCTATCAGCATAAAAAGTGATTTGAATCAACTACCTAAAACTTACCAGAGAGGTGGCTTTGAATTGAAATTCAGCTTTTTATTTATAATTTTACTATATGAGAACTTGTTTGAGTGGCTTGAACATTATGTGATCTTTCCAAGTAGCCCTCTATCATTGATTTTTACTATGAAAGCTGATTTTCTTGCAGATTTGCATTTTTGATCATAAATCATAAAGATCATCTAAGTTATAGATAGATACAATTCCTAATTACTTCAAAATCATGGTTTAAGAAGGTTGAACCGGGACAATCTATTTTTCAAATTTTACTCTAAGTCACTCTAAAACCATGATTTTTGAAGTAATTAGGAATCGTATCGCTCTGTAACTTGAAATATATTTATGATTTATGATCAGAAAAGTATATCTGCAAGAAAATCTGCTTCCAATTTTTTCGATGATTGAGGGCGTCCCCTGAAAAAGATTACATAATATACCTTTAACTTCATATGAGAACTCATAATATTCATTATTTTTTTTAAAACAGGTGCAAGACAATTTTATAAAAGAAAGCCTTGCAACTGGACGTCAGGGCGTAAATATTCAACATCATTAATTTTAAGGTAAGGTTTCAGGGTTGTAAATCATTCACATTAATTTCAGTCATTAATGTGAAAATGCATTCAATATACAGGGTGAGTCAGAAAGAATGGGCACTTTTTTTGGCGAAAGTGCCATAGAAATAGTAGGCCTGCATATTCAAATCCAACTATAGTGTTACAAAGAACACATATTTGGATTTCATTCAAAAAAAGAATTTTTGAATTTGATCATTGCGTCATAAAGTTGCAACCATTTGAGTAGAACCCGGTATTTTAAAGCCAATCCACGGAATGGCAATAACCCATAGTATTGTTTTATTTATTTATGCTTTCTTTATTGAGGGTAATATGCTTCAGTGACTTGCACTGCTTTTGGTTGCCTGATTCAGAGATGCTGATCAATGAAACTAGTGAAAAAACTGAAAAGGCACATGAATGTTGGATACAATATCTAAAAATGACTGGAAATAAATAGATCTGTGTAATTATGAGTAATAAAATGCCTGAAATCAAGAAGGAAAAGTAAAAGGAGGCCTATCTACTGATTCAGCAGGTAACCCCACATTAGAATACTTTTAGGAATGGCTTGATAATTCCACCATTCCGTGGATTTGCTTCAGATTTTGGGGCTTTACTCAAATTAGTGTAACATGATAACGAAATTCTTCTTTTGAATGAAATCCAAATTGTAGGTCTTGAAAAGCGCTACCATTGATTTGGAATATGCATGCCTACATCTTTTGTGACGCTTTTGTGAAAAAAGTGTCCATTCTTTCTGACTCGCCCTGTATGTGGCGTGATCGAGCAAAATCAGTTGGAAGTAGGAAATATTGATTTTGGATTTTGAGATAAAAATCAAACAAAGAATGGAAATTATTTTGTTTTCCATTTTTTTGAAAATCCTTCTTTCTGTGGAATTAAGTGTTCGTTTGTGATGGGGTTTTCTAAAAAATGTACCTTTCAAACCTATAGTACAGTCAAGTAAAACACTCAGAATAAGAAATGTTTGACTTCAGACTAGATTTTGCTTAATCACATATCAGGTATTTGAATGGCTTTGTGATGCTAAATCCCTGAAATATAGATGGGGTGACAGCAATGTTTATCAACAAACGCAACGGTCGAAGGGACTGGACTGTCGATACATGCTTGAGTGAACAGCACATGACCACAACACTGTCCGCTATGCCTTATTGCCCTTTATAATGCTTTGGCGCTAGTTTTAAAAGCACAGGTCCTAAACAAAACAGGATGCGCCCCCAAACCACCGGGCAAAGAACAATGGTAACTGCTGGCCAAATGCCCGGTGTGACGTCACCTGTCACCCCATCTATAGACCCATGTGTAAAGGTCTTTTTCCTGGAAACAGGCACTCTTTCCACATGAAAGATGTCAGCAGACGACATTCCAAAATTTCAAAATCATTAAATTGTCATTACCATGTATTTGGAATCACTGTGAGAAATGCATTGAAATTAGTACAAACATACCTAGAATGGATTCAGTAATCTTTGATATAGCTCTTGAAAGTTGGGAAAGGTTTCTGAAATATATGTTTTGTAATAGGTAAACCAATAGCTGTGTGGAAAGTGTTAATATATCCTTATTCTGATTGCATATTATTAACACACTTTCTCATCTCTCTTCCACATCTCTCCACAGTATCACAGTGGGTGGATTAGGTGCAGACCGATTCTACCTTGGTTACTGGAAGGAGGGCTTAGGTAAATTCTTCAGTTTTGGTGGAATAGGAGTATGGACATTGGTTGATGTGATATTAATCGCTGTTGGCTATGTAGGACCAGCTGATGGATCGCATTATATTTGAGGCAAAAACAGGTTCTGTCTTTGCTTCCTTAGGCGCAATGACTGTATTGACAATTACAGAAGAATTTGTTTTGATACAAATTGGTGGAAAATTGTATATTTATTTTCACAATAATAAAGTATGGTCGGATATTTAAAGAAGCTACTGTAATAAATGGTTACTGTAAACGTCGAAATGTATGCACTATATCAATTTTCACGCTCCAAGCAGCTACCACGAAAATAAAACATGCAATTATACTAATTTTGAGTATAAGTCTAAGTAATGAGCTTTTCAAATCGCGAATTTAAAAACAAGCGAAATGGCTGAAAATCAGCAAAGCGTGAAAATGTAATTGCGCAACAAATTACCACATTTACAGAACTGAAACAGCTGTGGGCACGTGAAGTCAAGACAAACCTTTTTTTGCCTGGTGGTGATACATTATGTATACAAGTAGAGGGAATGTGTATGTGATACTTATGTGGAGGGAATGTGTAAAAGGGGATGGAAGAAGGATTGACAGGCGGAATAAGTGCATCGATTGGATTGACCTATAACAGATGAGAGATGGTGCAATTTGAAGTAGCCAGGGTGCAGGTTGTTAGTCAACTCACAGTGTACCAATGTAGCCCAAGTGGGTTAAGACTTGGCATATGCTCAATGTGAAAATGGGTTTTCAAGATCCATGACCTTTGCACACACAGGGATGATAAGTGTGATTAAAAGGGTATTTCCCTATGAGCAATTGGGTGGCGCTATGTTTCAAGTGGATATTGCGATTGAAAGCGCTAAAGGAATTGATTCACATAGCACAGACTGAGAGATGAATTGAGTCTGTGTGGTCCATCAGTGGAAGCTGTAAGGGCCCTTAATTTCATGGAAACTTGAACAGCAAAGGGCCATATTTAAGTTTGAAAGTGTACCATGGTTAAAATGACTTGTTATTGACTTTAGAAGGACTCAAATTACATTACTAGCCTGTGTCACTTCCTGCCACTACTATTCCATCATATATCTTAAAGTGGCTGAATGAAACAGTTCACAGTGTAGGCACACTTCTATTTTAATAACAAAGCCCTGTAGCTACCATGCCATTTGTATTTTCATTCAGCCATATTATAGGATAAGAATGTCTCAAGTGACAAAGGGTAGCAAATGCCCTTTGAGTCCTCAATTTCAATATGTTATGAGATACTTCGTTATTATTATTTAATAGATTACATAAGTTCCAAATTGTTGAGAAATAGGAATTATTTTCTTTTTAACTTTAATCCCTCCACAAATGCAAAAGTAATCCAAGGGTTTGCATGTGATCGCGGCATACACACACATGCAAGGCTCAAATTAATCGAACGCGTTAAAGGCAATTGCCTTTGATGCCCCACCCAGTTGCCTTGATTCCCTCAAAATCGAGCTGTTTTCATTTCGTTCAAAAGTACATGATTGCCTTTTCGAATTGCTTGAAATTGCAGTGCTCTCTCCATTCCTTACTTTGAGGCCTGGCGTCATGCATATAAAGCATAGTGTGCCTGTTGCATTCAGGCACCGCGCCCACGCTCTTCTGTATGCATTTCTGTGCTGTGAGGGGTTTGCCAATGTGGAAATGACTAAACTATAGCTATGAAGTTTTGACTATCAGGAAAGACTATCCTGGAATTTTGGAATTTTGTCCATAGCATTACGACAGTGACTATAGGAGATGGATGCAGACTAAACTATAGCTGTGAAGTTTTGACTATCAGGAAAGACTATCCTGGAATTTTGGAATTTTGTCCATAGCATTACGACAGTGACTATAGGAGATGGATGCAGACTAAACTATAGCTGTGAAGTTTTGACTATCAGGAAAGACTATCCTGGAATTTTGGAATTTTGGCCATAGCATTATGACAGTGACTATTATAGGAGATGGATGCAGACTAAACTATAGCTATGAAGTTTTGACTATCAGGAAAGACTGTCTCTGAATTTTGGTATTCTGTCCATAGCATTACGACAGTGACTATAGGAGATGGATGCAATGTGATTCTGATGATTCACTGAACCGTATTATTCCTATTAAGCACCCAGGGCCCTTAGCAAAGTCATTTAGGATGGGCGCTTATTAAGCTACTTTTTTTAAAGTCGTTTATCGTGGAAACTGTCAAATTGTTTCCGAATTTTGATGCACATTTTTGGTGGAAAATGTGCACAGCCCACTGATACATGGATCACCAACATGTTGTCGATGCCGGGACTTTCGGACGCTACTTTTATGCTTTATTTTGAGCTGTAGTGGCTAAAAAAGATGGGCGCTTATTAGATGTTACTTTTTGGTAGTCATTGGGAAAAAGAGGGGTGGGCGCTTAATAGGGATAATACGGTACCCATAATCCTTTGTTGAAGAATTGAATTGTATTGTGGATCAAAGGGCAAAAGGTAAATTTGATTAATAGTGACCCAACGCGGCACGGTAAATGAGGCACAATGAGAGACATGAATATTGAGTTATTTATATCATGATAATATGTATATAAGGTAAGGGATATTTTGGAACCAAAGTCAATTTTATATCACATTCCTAAGCAAAGTTATTGATTATTGAAAATCCATTTGTGTCAAAACCTCAACATGTAGTTTAACTCATGAATTTGAGTCTGTGGTTGGATACAAGAGCATAAATAAGACTTTTTATGAATTTGATTGGTTATGACCATGTCACAGATTTTTGCTCTTGAATCAAATTACAGTCCAACCTTAGAAATCTGACCCCTTTTATCTGGCTGAATGATCCCAAAGTTGTTATCACAGCCTTATCACCTTATTCCCACTCTCTGAAGCATCTGAAGGCCGTCTTTTGATATTGGTAGTGCTGTTTAGTGCTTAAATAGTACATCGTCACTGTAATTATCCCGTATTCAGTACCCTTCTATTGTCTCAATTGAGCACTTCAGGACAGTCAATGCATATTTACACATAATTCACTTATCCAGATTTTCCACTTATCCGGCCATTGCTTGGTCCCATCATGTCCGGATAACCGAAGTTGGACTGTGGGTACTGCAACCGTTTTGGGTCACAATTTTTCAATGCCTCAAAACATTCCTATGAATTATCAATCACAGATATATACACCTATCACAAAAAGTCCCTAACCGGTGCTTTGATGTTTGCTAATTCAAAATAGATAATCGGTACCAAAAATGTGAGATACATTAATGAGCAAATTTTGTTCCGCAATTTGATACCTCATTCAAACAAATTGAATTAATACTTTTATGGCGATTTCAATGAACGTGCATAACAACAGTAAAGTTGCACTTGAAATGGTTTTCTATAGGATATCATTGAATTGTGTGTGATGACTGTCATGACTGTATGCTATCTGAACCAGGTATCTGGATGAATGGGTCTGGAGTGATTGCGGTATAAAGGGTGTGTTAGCTGTGAAGATTAATCGTCTTTTGCTGATTAGCTGTGAGTCTTTACACACACATTTTCACTGCAAATCAATGATATCCTATAAAAAAAAAAATTGTAATGCAACTTTGCTGTTGTTATGTGCGGTCATTGAAATCGCCATAACTTTAAAAGTATCCGTTGATATTTTATGAGGTATCAAACTGCGGAGAAGAAATTTGCTCATTTAATGTATATCTCAGATTTTTGGTACAGATTATCTATTTTGAATTAGCGAACCTCAAAGCACCTGATCAGGGTCTTTTGTGCTAGCTGTATGTGCATTTGTGATGTTCAGAGAATTATATTTGTTATTGCAGTTTTCAGAAATGCCATTAGCCGATACAGAGCGATACGATTCCTAATTACTTCAAAATCATGGTTTAAAGATTTTGAAGTAATGAGGAATCGTATCGCTCCTAGTAACTAAGAATACATTTATGGTTTATGATCAGAAATGTAATTTGCGAGAAAATCTACTTTCTAAAAAAAAATCATGAATAGAGGGCGCCCCCTGGAAAAGATCACATATTACGTCAATCCAGCAAATCAACATGAGCATCACAGTTATCTTCGCTAAATCTGACAGGGTGTCAGCACTTTTCCATTGGTTATACAGAGCTTGGGCCTCACTTGCTTCTACGCCTTTTCAATCATTATTTTCTCTACTCTCCCTTTCAATTTTGCTTTCACTCTCTTTGTCACTTACATTTTCACTTTCTGTCTCTTCATCTTTCTTTTGAAAGAATTGTTGATGTATTCTTTCACATTCTTATCAGAAAATCCTCTCAGATTTACAGCAGCGTATTTTTCCTGTACTTTTCCCATAGGTTTGTATGGGCGAGATGTTACATTTACAATGACACAGCTTGATGCTTGTTTTTTACTGTTTATTAAATTTGCATGTCATATTCTGGTCTCCCTAGTTTTGTCTTTTTCTCATCAATTTCTGCAACTTTTAAAACGGACTCATCCCAACCATCACACAGTATCAAACTCTTACATGGGTTATTAGAGATACATCTGTAATTTATTTGGATCTACTCTGAATTAATGCTTTTGCAAAATGTCATCGAACAAGCTTCCCTTTGTGTCTAGAGTTCGCGTTTCAAAATAGAATACTATCTCAAATTGAGCAAGAGATGGATGGGATGGTCCTGTGACCAGGAATAAGCTATTTTGGACATCAGCATGGTCTTACCACTACCTGCATCACCTAGGACTAGAACCCTTGTAGCAAACCTATCTTTCTGAGTTGGGTGTTTTTAAGCTACTTAGTCTTTATATTTCTGTAGCTTCGCTGGTTTCTTATCCACCCTTCTGCATCACCTAGGACTAGAACCCTTGTAGCAAACCTATCTTTCGGAGATGGGTGTTTTAAAGTTACTAAGTCTTCATATTTCTCTAGCTTCTCTGGTTTCTTATCCACCATTTCCTTTGTTGCCAGCTCGAGATCTACAAATATGTCATCAATGTGCTTCATCACATGATCCTCCAGCCATGGCAACAGAGGCAGCTGTCACATTTCATCCTGATAGTATTCCTTCAGCTCATCCCTGAAAGGATTTAGGCACTTTGGTAATGGATTTAATGAACATTTTGAAATTTGGGATTAATTCATATCTCACTATTAATATTAATCCAATCAGGAAGATGATACAATAAATATTGCAAGGTAAATTGATAGCCGGAATTTAAGAAGCACCAACATAGAGGGTTCCTCTTTGCACACGGTTCAATTACAGCCACCCTTTTTAACCAATAAAAGATAATTAGTCAGCTTTTTTAAATCACTTTAATTGAATCATATTATAAATGTGAGACTGTGATAGAGCAGTTTAACAGACTTGAGTTAAGTCGATCAATCGTTTTATGTATGTTTGTTGGGGATTTAATTTCGGCATTCATTGACATATTCAGTACTATGTGATTGGCTGGGTTGAGAAAAGACCCACACGGAACAACCTGTTTAGGATGCTACTGTATCAGATTATCCCTAAGATACCTCTTTCTATCCCTGCCTATACTGTGACTGAGATAACTTCTTTCTTGGCCTCTTGGTTTCAAAAAAATTACTTGAATCCTTGGACATGTACGCGTTATACTGTAAAACTGTTTAGTTTGGCTATAATAACCACCGACAAGTGCGTACAGTGCCTTGTTCATTTTCAAATAAAATATAACCAGGTGGCCAATCCTGGAGGTTTAATCCTCCAGTTTTCGTTGAATTCAAAATGGTGACCGGTATTGGGGGGGGGGGGGGGGGGGGGGCGGTGCATCAGTGTGTACTCTATAGATTAGAGGTTGTAATAGAGACAGCGTATCAGTTGTTTACTGTGGAAATGTGTAACATTTTACTTTGATAGAAAGATTTCAGTCCAAAGTTGAAATGTGAACCTGATATATCAAATGAGTTATTTAAAATATCATTCATAAATGTAATTTAATTAATCATTGTTTGTAAAACCAAGTATTATGCTTGTTACAACACATCTGTGACTCCTCAAATAGCCCACAGGGACCTGTATGCCAAGCAATAATCAGTGGTTTAACGTACAAGCAGTAAAACGCACGCTTATCAATGCCTGCTCTTGATCATTCTGACAAATCAGGTCCGACGCAGGAATCATCAGAGTGCTTGGATTTACAATCAACGGTACTGCACTTACGGTCACCATTTTGAATTCAACGAAAACTGGAGGATTAATTTATTGATTTCGGGTAGACTAAGACTATTTGTCTCCCTCTTACGTCGCTATTCTAATTTTGCGCGAAGGCTTATGGGGTGCATCAAGAAATCTTCTTTGGGAATCGATCAATGCGCATGTTCACCATTTGCATGTACAGATTCCACATACGATTCGCATAGGTGTCATTGTGATTTTAATAAATGCATTCAAGTTCACTTTTTGTCTTGTTTTGTTGATGGTAGCAATTAATGCAAAGCATGCTGGACTGCACAAGAAATCTTTAACTTTTCCCATAAATAAGTTGTATTAGACACAGCATTTAAATACTGCATTTGAGACCTGTCATCATATACTAATGAGAGTTAAGTCAGAGATTTTGTATTATCAGATTTGTCCAGATTCAAAACCCTCAGAGAACAAGGGTTTATATTGATATGCAGCATGTTATAGTTGCTCAATGTTTTCTTTCAAAAAACAAATGAAGTTTCAAAATTTCCTTTGTCTTCTATTGAATGTTGGTATGTTTATTGATCCATATCTCCTTCTGCACACTGGCGACTTTACACTCATTTTGTGGTGACGGGTCTCATTTGACAAAGTTGAAATAATAAATGTACTCGGACACATCTCTTATTTACATTAATGTTTTAATTATTTTGTACATTATATAATATATAAAGAATGAGTAGTAATAAATACATGTTTCATAATATAAAAATGATTGTGTGGTTTGCGTATCCCTTTATTGAAACTGGAAAATAGCTATCTTTAAGAACAATACATAGGGTAAAGTCGCCAGTTTTCGGGCAGCGCCTATTTTTTCGGTCACTTGGCCAAAATTGTGTAATTGCATCGGTCGCCACCATTTTAAAAGCAATACCGGACATCAACTATGCGGCGTTTTTTTAGCCGTCAGTTTATAACGACGAGGTCATTTTCATTACACGATTTGGGCGAAGTGACCAAAAATAGGCGCTGACCGAAAACTGGTGACTTACCCTACATTGATATTGATAAGAAATAATAATGTTGATTCCTGCTATTTTCTGAAGAAAGTAACTCAACATATCACAAATAATGATGTCGTTAATTTTATCTACTGAAGATGGCAATACATCTGCAATCACAAATATGCTGCTGCGTTTATAGTATTTACTAAATATAGCTATATATCAACAAATCACAAATATGTTCGATTCCCCGCCGGTGAATGTCCTTGCTTATTTTTCGTTTGGACATTCGCCGGTGGTTGTTAATATTTGTTGTTATATTGTCTATTGTAAACACGGTGGGTTGGTAAACTGCTTTATATTATATTATATATAATATAAAACAATATATAAACACAAATATGTTGTCAATGCTATCTATTGAAGATAGCAATACATCAACAATACACATACCAAATGTGACCAGTCACATCAACACAATCAAAAGTGGCATTTGTCATTCAAAATGAAATTTGAGATCTTATTTTCATACAAATACTTCATGTAAGGATGTCACGAAACTAGTCTAGTGTGAAAACTTCATTCACTGATTATAAGCTTTATTCCGTTATAATCCCCCAATGAAGTCTTTACCCTAGACTAAATCGGATTCCCTTACATGAAGGTAACAGCACTTTGTGAGCATTTAGATTTGATAAGGAATATTATTAGGTGGAAATTCCTTTTATTTATTTTGTTCTGTAATGCTTTGCTTCATCAATATCTTTTCATGCATACTGGCGACAAATGCCACGCTCTGGTTACAAATATGATGTTAATACTACCCAATAATGAAAGTACAGGGTCCTTGTAATACCGGGAAGCAGGAGATCACTAGTTAAATTCATCCTCCAGAAGACATGCAATTACATACAGTACAATACCAATACCAATTAAAATCATATTGTCCCAAGTGACTAGTATTGTGCTTCATGCATGTCTTTATCTAGAGGAGGATTCAAACTAATGACCTGTGTAACTGATGACCAATAAGGTGGTGTGGTTCCAATGCAATACACCAACAAATCACAAATGTTTACTGATGCTCATTAATTATCTACATTTATATCATGATAGGCCTAATTTCAACCATGTGATAGTTTTTACTATCATTATGGCTGGACAAGAATGATGTGATATCATGATATAAAACAAATATTGAATGCCTTTTGTTTGTGCAATAGTAAAACTATATCACTCGGTCCAATTTGGATTATTCCATTACACTCGGCTTCGCCTCGTGCAATGGAAAAATCCAAATTTGACCTTGTGATATAGTTTTTACTATTACACGCTCAGGCATTCAATATTTGTATAATCAACCATTCACAATAATGCAGTTAATGCTATACAGGGTGAGTCAAAAAGAAGTTGTACGGGAATGAATATTTGTTTAAAAATAGACCAAACAAATTTGACAAACCAATGACGCACATATTCAAAGAGCAACTTATTCCGTATTACAAAAGGAATCATTGAAATCGATCAATTATATTAGGAGCTATGCCTGTTTTAATAAAAGAACCCCCTTTTTTAGATGTCCACGGAATGCTTAATTCTCTTGAAATCTTTCCACTCTTAAGTGGGCAGCAAAATGGTTGCTGATGTTTATCCTCTGAGGTGTCTTAATTGTTTTAAGTGGGCCTTCAATGTTTAATCATTTTCTTATTGTTGTCACTGATTTTTTAAAATTTTATGCACACCATTCCCACTTGTGTTTGAAACTCCCGGGCTTTAATCTCATTTGAATATGAATGCCTGTTTAAATTTTTCTGCCCACTTAGCTAGAATGGATAGATTTCAAGAAGTTTAAGCGTTCCGTGGACAGCTGAAAAAGGGTCTCTTTTATTAAAACAGACATAGCTCCTGATATAATTGATTGATTTCAATGATTTCTTTTGTCATATAAGCGGAATAAGTTGCTCTTTGAAAACATGCCTCATTAGTTTGTCAAATTAGTTTGGTATATTTTAAAACAAATATTCATTCTCGTACAACTTCTTTTTGACTCACCCATGTATTTCCTGAAGATAGCAGAACATCCCTTAATCAGGCATGAGATTTCTCTGCGGATCCGCGGATTTCCGCGAATCTGAGCTTCAAATATATGGTCTCCGAGTTCAATGTGAATCCGTTGAGTTTTTTTGGGGGAGGGGGTGAGGGCTGGGTTGATAAATGAAACCGGGCTCAGAACTGATATCATGAACTCATCATTTTTAGTATTTTTGTGAGGATTTTGCCCGGGATTTTGTTTCATGTCATGGTAAAAATTAAGAAAAATTAACATAGCGACCCAACATTTATCTCTACCGCCTACTAATTCACATTTCACCTTAATGTTCCATCCTATCATACTCATTCTAACATGTTGAAGTGTTGAAAACACGGGCTGTTGCACATTTTTTTATCATTATCCCATTTCGTGTATTCTCCGCCATTATCGTGCATGTTTATGGAGCCATTCGGTGTCTGCGCATCCTATTTGTTATCACTGTCCCGGTTTACTATGTCCGCTAGCAATTTAGTGAAAACACGGACTGTTGCACATGTACTTTGGTTGGTTATCACTCCATGTGGGAGTTGAGCGGGAAATTCGTTGAGAGAATTTAGAAACCGGCAAAATATTCGATAACAGACTTTGCCGCAATATACAGACTTCCTTAAAACGGTTTGCGGGAGAACAAGAAGTAAACAAAGCAGCAGTTGAAAACAAAGGGAAGTGTATTGCTGTAAGCAAACCTACAGAGAGCAAGCTGAAAGCGAAGGAGCGCATGTATTTGGCCCAGAAGGCTGCCAGGAAGGCACATAAGTTGCAACGTGAATTGAAGCTTCAACGCAAGAAACAGAAAAGTAAAACTGCTCTGTGGAGTAAATCTTAGACTAAGTGAGTGAGTGGCTTATTTTATGATGTACAAGGGTCTTGTACATGTGTTTTTGCAGTACATTTTATAATATTTTGCCACTCCAAATTGTGATCTGATTAGAGTAATTTAGAGTTGTTTTGTTATAAAAAAAGAATTTGTTATAAAAAGGGAAAAACTCAACAGCTTCAGGGGGCTCCGCCCCCTGACACCCGTAACGGGCGCTGCCCCTTAACCCTGCTTCCCCTTCCCGGGACGAAGGAAAGTACGGGACCAATTTCGAGATTGAGTTTTTAATCTTAAATGATGATAGAGGAGAGTGGGCCTAGCAACATCGCTGACTGATCTTCAGTAATCTCTATCATGGCCAGGCCACCTGTAAGCATCTTTATCAAACAAGGGAGGTGAGGCTTGTTGACTGCAATACAAGTAACATCCTGCTGCGAACAAACAATACAGTTTTTTTTATCAAAAATCAGTAAAGATTCCTATCAAAAGATCCAATATTCCATACCTCTGGAAAATACTGAGAATCAGTTTATTATTAAACGACTTGATCTGATTTAAAATAGCTGACTAATTATCTTTTATTGATTAAAAAGAGTAGCTGCAATTGAACCAATTTTGTTTGGACAGAAGTGTTTTATATGTGTGATACAACATTTAAACTTATAAATTATACATCTAAGCTGCAAAGAGGAACCCTTTATGTTGGTGCCACTTAGTGCTGTTCAGTTGACAAATATCAATTTACCTCGCAATATTTATTGTTTCTTCTTTCTGATTGGATTAATATAGTGAGATATGAATTAATCCCAAATTTCAAAGTGTTCACTAATAAAACAATAAAAATGTGGTCAATGATCAAAGAGACATGCATTACTACACATAAATTTAATTATTATGTGATTAATCCTCATTGTTTGTATAATTTTGTTGTGATCGCCTGAAACAGAGTATTTACCAAAGAGCCTAAAACCTTCCAGAGATAAGCTGAAGGAATACTATCAGGATGAAATGGGGACAGCTACCTTAGGACGCCGTGGCTGGAGGATCATGAGATGAAGCACATTGATTATATGTAGATCTGGAACTGGTAACAAAGGAAAGGATGGATAACAAACCAAAGAAGCTACAGAAATAACCAGAAGCTTGAGGATCATGAGACGAAGCACATAGCTTGAGGATCATGAGATGAAGCACATTGATGATATATGTGTAGATCTGGAGCTGGCAACAAAGGAAGGGGGGGGGGGGGGGGGATGAGACGAAGCACATTGAGGATATATGCGTAGATCTGGAGCTGGCAACAAAGGAAAGGGTGGATAAGAAACCAGAGAAGCTACAGAAATAACCTTTTGATCATGAGACGAAGCACATTGATGGTATATGTGTAGATCTGGAGCTGGCAACAAAGGAAAGGGTGCAGTGGCGTAACCAGAAGGGGGGGGGGGGGGCATGAGATAAAGCACATTGATGATATATGCGTAGATTTGGAGCTGGCAACAAAGGAAAGGATGCAGTGGTGTAACCAGAAGGGGGCGATCACCCAATCGCCCTCCCAATATTGATATTTTCACCGTTTATTTTACAACACACCTGTGACTCATCAAACAGCACACAGGGACCTGATTGGATTAATATAGTGATACAAATAATGATGTCGTTAATGCTATCTACTGAAGATGGCAATACATCTGCACATCACAAATACGCTGCTGGTCATGTGTTTTAAGCATCTTTATAAAAAAGAGGTGAGGCTTGTTGACTGCAATACAAGTAACATCCTGCTGCGAATAAACAATCAAGTTGTTCATCAAAAATCAATAAAGATTAAGTGTAATTTTCATATCAAAAGATCCAATATTCCATACCTCTGGAAAATACTGAGAACCAATTTATTTATTAAACAACTCGATCTGATAGGAGACATTTTGATCACAATGTAAACACATAAGGTACGGTAACCAGGGTGGAAATTATAAACAAAGGAAAACCAAGCTACCGCAACTCGGCCGCACAATTAACACAACGGCCAAGGAGCTAAATCAAGGATGAACGCAACAATATGTCTAAAAGTAGTAATAAAAAAGTAGTGAAAACAGTAAAACAATGACCCAGAACACTATCAAAATGTGTAAGAAAAGTACAACTGCAAAGTAACAGCCGTGGTGACTGATAATCTAGAGCATGCCAATCCAGAGAGCCTATTGACTGAGCATGATTACTGTACACTTGGTCATGTGACAATAGACCTCACCCCTGATCAAGTACACCAAGTCAATGAAATATGTCTTGCAAATAAGTTTTTTAATCTAATGTGTATCAGAAACCAGATTAAATGATCCCGGTTGATGATGTACATATTCAAAATGGAGGAAATTAAATTAGTTATTATGATCTGGGAGATTGTCACAGCCAAGCATTAAACCTTTCACACCTAACTTAATCCGAGCATGTTGCACGTAAAAAGATGCTATTTTGAAATATGTGTAGTATTAAAATGAGAATAGAAACACTGTGTACAGATCATAGAGACATTTCACATTATACAGAGAGCTCGAACCTCTAGTTATATTTTGATTAAAATATCGGTCATTTAGTTGAATTGCATCAACATATTGAATTTTGATAAGTATAAGTTGTTGATGGGTCCAAAGTTCGGCTACATTTTTGTACTTTACTGTGTTTTCAGGACTTGTTCTGAGCGAACATAAAAGATAATTAAAATGGAGTCCAGCAGACATGATCAAATGTACGGAGACGGAAAATAACGCGCCATCTCATACAGCACATTCCGTCAGGAATTGGATAGACAATCCAACACCAGAGTTTCTCGCAGCAGAAGGGGAGAATTGGAACTTTGAACTCATGGAATGGCCTGCCCAAAGCCCGGACTTAAACCCCATCGAACACACTCGAGGTCTGAATGGTCTATGGGAAAGTGTTCAGGATATTTGGAATAACATTGATCCAGAAGTCAACCAAATTCTAGTTGACTCTATGCCGGGTAGGTGTCAAGCAGTAATTGATGCAAGAGGTGCCTACACATGCTATTAACTTGTCGATCATGATGCAAAGTTGGAGAAGCTGTGGCAGCTGCAGCAAAACTAGAGGATTTTATGCAAGAACATGTTGCAGTTCTGAATACCTCAAAACATTTATTCAGATCCATGCGTTGACCCATGTGTTAAATTGTCAGATGCAATGATTGCAGATGATCTTCAAACGGCAATGTCGCTTTCCGGGCTGCTAAATAGTAGCGATATTCGTAGCAGCAGAAGACACTCAGTCAGATATCGATGTCGCTACCAGAGTACAACATGCCTGAGAGAACTGCTGGATATTTCTTCAAGACCTCTCTCGCTTAACCAAAACAGTATTTGCCCTTGGATATATATTACAGATGTAGACCATGATGTAATTATGACGCTTCTAATAACGGATCGGTTTAATGCATTATGTTTTTAATATAAAGTGGTTCCATGGTGGTTCGCTATTCTATTCTATATCAAGCTACCAGAGTACAACATACCCAAGCTAAATGCTGGATATTTCTTCAATACAATTCTAGGCATTGTGGTTGTAGTGGTAGGAATGGCAGCACAACCACAAGGAGGTCAACACCAAATTGTGCTAGACTGTTGGCCAGTGGTCGGCGGAGAGATGGACCTGAAGGTCTGGATCAAACTCCACTCCAGCAAGTTGAGAGAAAAAGTGACTGTTAAATTGCCATATGGGCAAGAGAGGAAACTCAATGACAGAAACAGGCAGCAGGCATCGCTTTTCATGGGGCAATTAGCATGTGTACCGCAATGCATTAGAGACAAGGCAAGGGCCCTGCAAGTTGCCCGGCAATTTTCACTGGAAATGCCCAAAGCATTTTGCAGCCCAGCAAGAATTCACAGTTCAACCTGGGACTGCTCCATGTGCAGGCCTCAAATTACACGGCGGCCACGACGGCCATGGCTGTCGTGCCCCGCCAATTGGCCGCGATGCCCTCGGCAATAGCAAAATACTCGCGGCCAGAATGGCCGTGCCCTATTTTCCCCACTGGCCGCGGTCCCCTGTTATTGTAAAATAATCATGAACTTCCCAATTGAGATCCAATGAAAATACGTAGGCCTACTTGAAAATAAAAATGTAAAAATGTGAAAGTTCTGTAATAAAACATACCGAAGAATCGAAGTTCGTTTCAGTTTCACCTTGTTTATGTTTTATCACCTTCGATTTGACCATATTTGACCCAAAAATGCCTCGTAAGGATCGTATTCTGCAGAAGAGAAAGGCAGACATGGCTGCAAGTGGCGCTAACTGCAAGAAGATGACATCATTCTTCATCAGGTAAGCCCCTCCATCATTATCATATTTATTTTCGTCGCGCGCCGTTGTATTGTCATGCTAATGTATTAACGCTGTGCAAACAGCATGAGACAACCCTCAGGCAACTTCCCATGCTTGTATTACACTGGCCGTACCAACAATCTGACCAACATCATAGCGCGAACATGTACGTGCATGTACTTTCAATTTGACCTCGATCGGCGGCTTCGCCTTTTGCTAGTACTCCCTCTGACCTGTTAATTTTGGTGCTACCCCGCTGTTTTGTCATGAGGGAGTTGCATCGGTAAACGTAATGTCGGTTTTTCTCAAAACACGTGCGCTGAATATTCATTTTACGGTTGCGCTATTAAATAACTCGTTGCGACTCGTTGAAGTTGAAACTTCGTTCAATTTTCAAGCCCTGGGTAACTGGGTTATTAATAAAGCCATTTTTATATTCTGGTATCAAATATTTTGATGAATAAAATTCGTTTCGCTCTCACGATACCATGCATGTTACATCAAAGATTTTCTTTGCTCAGTATGCAAGTTGCAACGGGAAAATAGTGATGATATTTCGGGCGACCCTGAAATCAGCCAGTTTTATGAATGAAGCGGGGGCGTGGCTTGATGAATGTCCTCCTTGATGAAACCATAGCTACTTTAGGGACGCATTATTAGATATTCAGGGATCTATGAGATCATTTATTTTTCTTGCGCATGGGAATGCCGAATGGCGATAACTTATTAGTTCTTGCTCAACCCCTAAAAATATAATGGCGTGTCCCAGGTGAGGTACATGTACTGTACCTGTCAGATTTTTTTTTAGGGCATACAATGAAAACTATTATATGTTTCCCGTTATAAATAATAAACTGGTTTACAAACTACATACATGTAGGATTTCTGTTTTAAAGATCACATCAAACAGTAGGCCTATGTGATTAGTATTGTCGACTATATGAAAAATAGACCCAAAAATATAGATGTGTTGTGTAAAAAACAATTGTACATTTGACCAGAAGGAAAAAAAGTTATGTTTCCTGCTACCTGTTAAATGCTATATTTTGACTTAGTTTCCGTGGGGATTTTTCTAAAAAAGTCCCCACATACGGCGAAGCCCTGTTCGTTTTTTTTTTAAATCAACCAATTTTAATCCTTACCCAACACACTTTCACATAAAGCTACTTTTGAGT
The DNA here is from genome assembly GCA_035610835.1 of Ophiura sarsii. Classification (NCBI taxonomy): domain Eukaryota; kingdom Metazoa; phylum Echinodermata; class Ophiuroidea; order Amphilepidida; family Ophiuridae; genus Ophiura; species Ophiura sarsii. The sequence continues at coordinate 1,080,271 of CM069442.1, forward strand.
AAATCAGACTTATGGAAACGGAGAATACTTTAAAACAAAACAAGCATTTTACTTGTATTTTTCCAAGAAAATAATGTTATGTTTCCTGTTACCTGCTAAATGGTATCTTTTGACAGACCCAAGAAATATATAGATATTTTGTGTAAAAATAGTATTTTGTACATTTGACCAGAAGAAAAAAAAGTTATGTTTCCTGCTACCTGTTAAATGCTATATTTTGACTTAGTTTCCGTGGGGATTTTTCTAAAAAAGTCCCCACATACAGCGAAGCCCTGTTCGTTTTTTTTTTAAATCAACCAATTTTAATCCTTACCCAACATACTTTCACATAAAGCTACTTTTGAGTAAATCAGACTTATGGAAACGGAGTTACTTTAAATCAAAAGAAGCACTTTACTTGTATTTTTTAAGAATTAAGAAAATATCTGATACAAGGTGTATGGTTAGGCGGATAGGCCTTTAATGGTAGCATTAAATAAGTTGATCTAATCTGCTATTAATGGGCAATTTCAATGTAGTTGACATAGTATATTTTGCAATTCCTTTCCCATTTTGCAGATCTACTCCTGATCCAGATCCCTCTGCAACAGGACCTTCTACATCAAAAGATCCAACACCGACACCTTCAACATCCACAGACCCACACCCAGGAGGACCTTCTACATCTGCTTCTGTTCCGTCAAAGTCAAAGTCAAAGTCCAAAACCAAACCTCGGATCACTAAAACGCACACACTGCTGGCATGGCCTTATGGTGACTGGATAGAGTACACCGAAAGAGATGGTGTGGTCACCAAGATGTGGTGCAAGATATGCAAACAATACAGTCACCAAACTGGAGGAGCAATAAGTTCAGGGCAGTCTCAGCTTTGCAATCTTGATTCTTTTGTGGAGGGCACCAACAACATAAAGAAGGATACAGCAACAACCCACGATAGTTCACAGATGCATCAGGCAGCAGTGAAGGCAGCAAAGCAAGCTGTTGCAGAAGAGTCAGGATCTGCACCTCAGCCTGCGATCATCAGACAGTTAACCGTGATGTCTGATGCTGCAAAAGATAAAATGGTCAAGCTCTTTGACATTGCATACACTGTCGCCAAGTGTGAGCAACCATTCACCCTCTTTCCAACGTTAGTTGCTATGGAAAAGAGGCACGGAGTTCTTTTAGGAGAGACCTACCACAATGATGTAGCATGCCGCAATTTTGTTGGGCACATTGCTGGCTCCATGACGGAAGAACTGCAGAAGAGTTTTGATGAGGAGCCCTTCTACTGCAGTCTTCTTTTTGATGGTAGCACTGATAAGGCTACATCAGAGAAGGAAGTCCTCAGCATAAAGATGATAGAAAACGGTCTACCGAAAATAAAGCTTCTTGGGTAAGTGATTATCATGATATGCTTTTTATAAGCATGCAGTGTGGTAACCGATATCTATGTCCAAAAACAGTTGAAATAATTTTAATGGGATGGAATCTATATGGACGAAGGACGCCTTGAATGAACAGCATCAAATTTGTGTCTGGCATCTTAAGTGTTCCCAAATTCCACGGTATTGATTACCAGCTAGCCAGGATTACCATTACCAATCCAATGATGCATCATTCATACATGTATTAAAATATAATTGACCAGAGTGAAAAGGTTATTAAAATGTTAAGTGTATCTTTTTGTATAATAAATTAATAACTCCTCTTAATACAGTCTAATTAATTACCATTTTTAGAATAACTGAACCTGAAAAGTGTGATGCTAATGGAGTGTACCAAGCCATACTTCAGAAGTGCGACCAGATGAACCTGGACTTGGACAACAGTTTGGTGTCTGCAGCTGCAGATGGCGCAGCTGTAAACTTTGGGAGGACGGGCGGCGTATTGACCAAGCTTCAGAATACTCAAGCTCCATGGCTGATCAAGATCCACTGCATAGCGCATCGCTTGGAGTTATCACTGAAGGATGCATTCAAGGGCACATACTTCACAGAGGTGAATAATATCATCAATATTACGAATGATGATACGAAACTTTTAAAATACTTTGAATAGCTGCTGATATAAAACTAATTGTTATTTAACTATAAATAGCAATTGTTAACTGAACTATATATAAATAGAATATAAATAGCAATAGTTGAAATTCATAAACATAATGTTTATGAATATGATTGAATTTTACAGTGAAATTAGTACAAATGCATGAGCTCATAAAATGGAATAAAAGATTATATATTTATAGGATGCTACATTGTGATGGTGTGAACACTGAAATGAACCTGCCCTGCTGCATCACTTTAAAATCAATAAGAAGATGAATAAAATGCTGATGTTATGTTAAACATCAAAAAAATAAAAATAAAATGCGTTTTCTCCATTATTCTTTTTTGTTTGACTGCAGGTTGATGACTTAATGCAGACTCTATACAGCTTCTACAGTAGATCCCCCAAAAGATGGAGCGAGCTGAAGAAAGTTGCAGCCATTCTTGATACCCATGTTGTAAAACCAGCGCGGTCTGTAGGTACGAGGTGGATTGACCACAGGAGAAAGGCTCTAGAATCCCTGGCAACAAACTACCAGTCCATAGTCACTCAGTTTGAAGAGCAGGCGTCTCGCGAACGTCGAGATATATCTGGAGCTGATGCTGCCAAGATCAGCGGCCTTCTGCGCAAACTTAAATCTTTTAAGTTTGTGTACTTCATGTCCTTCTACCAAGACTTCGTCGATGTCATGGCTAGGCTATCCAAGTGTTTTCAGCGGGATGACATGTCCGTCTCGGAGGTGAGGACCAGTGTGCTACTTGCACAATCATCACCGCTGAGGTCAACGCAATCCCCAGGTCCTCATCTCAAGCAGGTGCTTGATAGCGTTGTTGACACAGATGAGAGTCACCCTACAATCACCTTCAACTGGATTGACATCACCATGGATACATCGCTGATCCTGACATATCGCAGGCAGGTGGCCGTGATCATTGATGATCTCATCTCTTCAATGAGCGAGCGCTTCAGCAGCTTCAGTGATGAAGTGCTTCTAGCCACAGAGATCTTGGATCCGTCCAATTATCCCTCCTTAATGGAAATGGACGAGCTGCTCGAGTATGGCATCGAGGAGGTTCAGACCCTCTGTGCTCACTTCCAAGAGCTACTTGTAAACAAGAAGTGTGATGTGGGCAAGGTGGTCGAGGAGTGGAATGTGATGAAGCTAGATATTGTGAAGAACCACAGAAGAGAGAAGTTGCTACCATTATGGCAGAATATGCTCCTGACGAGAGATGGCAGATATGAAAACATCCTCCATCTTATACGCATCATCTTGGTTCTTCCCGTTTCCTCGTCACAGGTTGAGCGCCAGTTTTCAACCATTAAGCGCTTTCAGGGTGACTGGCGGCTTAGCCTGGCTTCAAATACAGTTGAGGACCTCCTCAGAATCTGCAGTGGCGGCCCAGATCCCGGCTCATTCCTGCCAGCACCAGCAGTTACAAGATGGTGGGCAAGTAGCCTCTGCACCCGTAGACCCAACATCAGGCCATATGGTCCCAGAGTCGCTCCAGCCCTAGCTCCAACAGCTCCACCAACTCCACAAGCACAAAGTGACGAGGTCGAGGAAATCGTGATGATATCACTATCAGACAGCGAGTAACTTCCTGGTCCTGGACACCGACAGGTTCATCATGTTAAAAGATGATCCCTGATCAGGCTTTTGAGCCATAAACATGTTATGAAGACAAAAAATAATACAAAAATCAAATACATCATAAATTTCAATTTTAGAATATATGTGTACAGTGTAGAATTGTACTTTTACACTTGACGTAACAACGACACAACGAGTATTGAGCAAATGAGCAGATTATGACTTTTTTCAGCTTACCTTTTTCAGCTTACCTTTTGTAGCTTACCTTTTTCAGCTTACCTTAAGCTCTTTGTCTTTCTCTTGGTCTTATGCTGTACATGGTTTTCACAACAAATAAATCTGAATAGATGTATTGATTGAACATGTTGAATTGAATTGAGTTCATATTCATAGTATTTTTCTGTATTCAATAGAATTTAAATGAAAAGGCGTAAATTACAGGCTATATTCATCATCTTATAAAATGGCCTTTGTGCCCTTGCTTCAAATCTTGGTTTGGCCTTCGTGCCCCAACACATGGCCTTCGTGCCCCTCAAAATGAGATATTGTTAAGGCCAAAGTGGCCGTGCCCTAAAATTAACGAAATTTGAGGCCTGTCCATGTGTCCGATGTAGGTCTTCTCGACTTCCATTATAACAAACGGAGATCTATTTTTTCTTACCAGCTGCCAAACTTAAGATTCTCTGGACAAAATGCTTTGGGAATGGTGGGACATTTTTGTCTACATCTCCAACGTCATATTCATATGTAACCGAGGCCAATGTTTTGTGGAATCCGACCGACGACTTAATTCGCATTACAATTCAGACCTTGTCCTTCACAGGAAATATTGGGGGAGACTACAGGACTACCCTCAAAGCCCACATAGAGCAGTAGGTGAGATGTAATCATTTTATCGTGATATCTGTCAAACTGCATGTGAACGGGTTGGTGTGTTGTATTGTTTATGTGCAGCTACAACTCAACTAGACTAGCAGCTGCACCAAAATCCAAGGATTTTATGCAAGAACATGTTGCAGCTCTGAAAATCCAGCGTGTTTACAGAGGATGGCTCACACGCAAACAAGCTGACAACACACTCCAAGTGGACTCCTGCTGCAAATGTCAAGACACTAGATGATGACATAAAAGAAGAAAAACAAACCCGGAGTCGAGAAGTTTGCACGGAACTTGGGTTTCAGGTGAAGATAAGTCAGACAAATGATAAACTGTTCAGGAATTTTTACAATTGTGTTTCACACCCTCCTGTCATCCTCTACATTAAGTTGGCCCATTATTAAGGATGAATTTGATGAGGATATTGTCATCATGATGCCCCTTAAGAAACTGGAAGGGAAGGCAACTGTCAAATTACCTCTCCGCCAGGTCCGTCGCCTAAATGCCATGAAGGCTGACCGAGCAACAGAATTTGTGGCTGATTTACAACATGCAAACCCTTATAACAGACGTAAAAGCCAGGACCATCCAGATAGGCAGACTATTTCATCATGAGCTACAGAAGGCATTCAAAAGCCAAACAAGGTGCCATCGATTCAGCCTTGGACTATCTTCTTCGCATGACTTGGGTCTTTTTGACCTGGTTTGGAAACAATGAAGAAGACAGTTTAACTACAGAAGAAGACAGTTTAACTACAGGGAGGATTCTCTGGAGCTGTTAGATAGCATCTTCTGACAGTAGTGGGACATCGCCACTAAAGAATGCACCACCACCTTTGTGACGGAGATCCTCGTGTCCTGGATGAGGGATGACCCCATTTATGTCTCCATCAAAACCTTGATGCCATGAAGGCTGACCGGGCAGCAGAATTTGTTGCTGGTTTGCAAAATGCAAGCCCTTTTTATAGGAGTAAAGCCAGGACCATCCAAATAGCCAGACAATTTCACCTTGGAGCTGCAGAAGGCGTTCAAGAGCCAAACAAGGTGCCATCGTATGACTTGGGTCTTTTTGACCTGGGTTGGAAACAGCAAAGAAGACAGTTCAACTATACAGACTTTCAACTTCAGTCAAAACATTACACATCATCTAATCGTGGAACTGTGGCATTCAGTGCAACGGAATCGCACACAATAAAGCAAGCAAACCTGCAAGAGTTGATGGTCATGGATGTTTGGGGACTGGGTGCTTTCTTATTTTGTCTTACAAATCCAGACTTGAAACACCCTTACGTTGTGCCATGTAAGGAGGCAATTGAAAATAACCAAGTAGCCGACCACACATTTTTAAAGAATTTATTAATACAGAATATTCGTCCGAAATCCAGTGGAAAATGTCATGAACTGAACAACGGTGTGTGGAGCACAATAGCAGAGGTCACTGAGAGATGTATGCAGTATGACCCCCAAAAAGATGACAGCTTTTTACTGGATTCGTCAGTTCAATTTACTAAATCCAAATGCAGCCAGGACAGCTACCTCAACAATTGGTTCTCTATGATCTCAACTTCCTTGGTCAGAGATACCCCACAACACACACAACGCTTGTGTATTCTTGTCTGAACTAGCAATACTAATAGCAAGGATGGATTGTATATTTAAAGGTGTATGTGTATCACCTTGACTGTTTACCACGGACCATTCTTACAAAGATAGTGCAGAGTAACCATGCCTTTGCCATGACTGTGTCATGGCATACAACGGAGCTCATAAAAAACGTGTCAAAATGTCAACCACACTCGCACATGCAGCAGCGTCAAATGCTAATAAGAGAAAGCTACCACTAACTTCCACAAGCAAGACCATCATCTAATACCAGCTGCTGTAGGGAAAGCCCCACAAACTAAATCATCTCCAGCTACTCCACCGAGAAGAGTGCTGGGATGCACCGAGAAGAGTGCTGGGATGATTAACCTGATGAAGTGGGAAGGGAAGGAGACTGGATTTTACCTAATGATGGGATGACCAAATGCCTTTCATTGTGAAGACAAGGAACACTAATGTAAGTGTGTGCCAGGGATGCCAGATAAAAAATATTAAGAAAAAGACTCTCATAATTTCCCATCAGGAATTTAGGATTATCTTTGTAAAAAAAGAAGGAGCATGCTGCGCCTAGTGGGGTAAATCCCACTACCATGCCAAGAAAGCATGTATTCAAGGATGACACAACACTTTCGATGGTAGAGTAGTTTAACCTGTGGGTACATTGCTAACGTACGAGGAACAACAACAGCTCGTGAAGGATGGATTGTATATTTAAGTACAACTCAACCAGTTTGTAGTGCATCATATCATAGGCTATATCTTGTTGGACAGACTCACTTTGAGACACAAGACATGTGTTGCACCTTTGAGTGTTACCGAAGTTGGAAAGACAGTTTAACTACAGGGAGGATTCGATGGAGCAGTTGGATAGCATCTATTGGCATCAGTGGGACATCTCTATTAAAGATAAGAATGCACCGCCATCTTTGTGACGGAGATTTTCTTGTCCTAGATGATGGATGACACCATTTATGTCTCCATCAAAACCGGGATATATACAACAGGCCTCTCGCAACCAGGTACCGTGAGACCTTGAAGGCCCACATTGATTCGTAGGTGAAAATTGTGATTTCTTATTGATTTTTGTCATCTGTCATATTTCTCCACTACATGATGAAATGAATGTAGGTCAACGCAGCCTGGTCAAGAGAGAAATTCACAGCATTTAGACTGTTGGTGATGTCCGATAAAAACAGTCTGAGCAAATTGCTACCTTTGGCGGTGTGGCAGCAGTTGTGGCAATTAACTGCCAGATCTGAGAGTGATTGCTGTGCATATAACTGCTTAATTTAACAAAAAAGTTTCATTGTTAGGCACTTAATTTGGACATAAAGAGCGCTGACCCGTGCATAGTACATTGCCGGTACTATATGGAATTAATAGCTGTTGTAAAATTTCTGTGACCAAAGAATTTTAAAAAGTCATTGGCTCCGATTTATTCAGGATAGCCTACAGTATATGCAGTAATGGCCAAATAGTGTGAAGCACTTATGTGCCCTACCATGTCACCTGCTCGTAGTACACATGTGATATGCACGAAAAGAAGAAGCTGTACATTTTTTGGTTGTTAAATGTGGATAATGCATAATCTAAAATTCTCGAATAATCATCATGGAATTCTGTCATTGATCATCCAAAATCTGAACTGCTACTTGGTCAAAACTGTTTAAATTACCCTAAATTGTTATTATACTTGATTTACAGTACGTTCACTCTCCATCTGCTTTTCAGATACCTCCATGGATGTGATAAGTTGCATCAGCCAGATGGGGATTCTTGTTGCCATCGCAGACTGTTTTTGATCACTGATTGGGCTGATGGTCATCAGCAAACTGGTTGTGAAGGACCACAAAATACTTGCTCATTGTTGGCCCATTGTTGATGACGAATATAATGCCGATATTGTCATCATGATGCCCCTGAAGAGACTGACAGGGAAGGCAACTGTCAAATTACCTCTCCGCCAGGTCCGTCGCCTAAATGCCATGAAGGCTGACCGAGCAACAGAATTTGTGGCTGGTTAACAACTTGCAAACCCTTATAACAGACGTAAAAGACAGGACCATCCAGATAGGCAGACTATTTCATCATGAGCTGCAGAAGGCGTTCAAGAGCCAAACAAGGTGCCATCGATTCAGCCTTTGGTCTTTTTGACCTGGGTTGGAAACAACGAAGAAGACAGTTCAACTATACAGACTTTCAACTTCAGTCAAAACATTACACATCATCTAATCGTGGAACTGTGGCATTCAGTGCAACGGAATCGCACACAATAAAGCAAGCAAACCTGCAAGAGTTGATGGTCATGGATGTTTGGGGACTGGGTGCTTTCTTATTTTGTCTTACAAATCCAGACTTGAAACACCCTTACGTTGTGCAATGTAAAGAGGCATTTGAAAAGAAGCAAGTAGCTGACCACCCGTTTTTAAAGAAATTATTGATGCAGAATGTTCGTCCAAAAACCAGTGGTAAATATCATGAACTCAACAAAGGTGTGTGGAGCACAATTGCAGAGGTTACAGAGAGATGTCTGCAGTTTGACCCAACAAAGCGGGTAAAAGATGAAGATGTCAGCTAGTTACTGGATCCTTCGATTAAATTTACCAAATGCAATTGCAGCCAGGACAGCTACCTGGTCCCCCATATCTCAACTTCCTTGGGCAGAGATACCCCACAACACACACAACGCTAGTGTATTCTTGTCTGTACTTATAGCAGATGAAGATTTATCTGTCAAGAATCTTCAGACTGCCATGGAATCGGCCATTTTAAGGTTTTCAGATGTCATAAACAAGGAAAGAAACAATGAGGAATCTTAAATGGTAGATGGCGCATTACACATACTAGAGAAGACGAATACAAAAAAGATGAAAGTCAATCATCACAGCCCCAAATGCCCTACATTGTGAAGAAACGTAACACCAATGTTAGTGTGTGCCAAGGATGCTGTGCAATAAATCTGAAGAAAGAGACAATCATAATTTCCCATCAAGAATTAAGGGTTATCTATGTAAGAAAAGAAGGAACAGGCTGCCAATGCCAAGAAAGCATGTATCTAGGGCTACACAACAATTTCGATGGTAGAGTAGTTGTACCTGTGGGTACATTGCTAACGCACGAGGAACAACAACAGCTCATGAAGGATGGATTGTTTATTTAAAGGTGTATGTGTATCACCTTGACTGTTTACCACGGACCATTCATACAAATATTGTGCAGAGTGAACCATACCTTTGCCATGACTGTGTCATGGCATACAACGGAGCTCATAAAAAAACATGTCAAAATGTCAACACACTCGCACATGCAGCAGCGTCAAATGCTAATAAGACAAAGCTACCACCAACTTCCACAAGCAAGACAATCAAAAAGTGTCATCTAATACCAGCTGCTGTAGGGAAAGCCCCACAAACTAAATCATCTCCAGCTACTCCACCGAGAGGAGTGATCCCATCATTAGGTAAAATCCAGTCTCCTTCCCTTCCCACTTCATCAGGTCAATCATCCCAGCCCCAAATGCCTTTCATTGTGAAGAGAAGGAACACTAATGTTAGTGTGTGCCAGAGATGCCAGGCAAAAAATCTTAAGAAAGAGACTATCATAATTCCCTATCAGGAATTTAGGATTATCTTCGTAAAAAAAGAAGGAACATCCCACTACCATGCCAAGAAAGCGTGTGTTCTAGGGCGACACAACACTTTCGATGGTAGAGTAGTTGTACCTGTGGGTACATTGCTAACGCACAAGGAACAACAACAGCTCGTGAAGGATTGATTGTATATTTAAAGGTGTATGTGTATCACCTTGACTGTTTACCACGGACCATTCGTACGATGATTGTGCAGAGCGAACCATACCTTTGCCATGACTGTGTCATGGCATACAACGGTGCTCATAAAAAAACCTGTCAAAATGTCAACCACACTCGCACATGCAGCAGCGTCAAATGCTAATAAGAGAAAGCTACCACCAACTTCCACAAGCAAGACCATCAAAAAGCGTCATCTAATACCAGCTGCTGTAGGGAAAGCCCCACAAACTAAATCATCTCTAGCTACTCCACCGAGAGTAGTCATCCCATCATTAGGTAAAATCCAATCTCCTTCCCTTCCCACTTCATCAGGTCAATCATCCCAGCCCAAATGCCTTTCATTGGGAAGAGAAGGAACACTAATGTTAGTGTGTGCCAGGGATGCCAGGCAAAAAATCTTAAGAAAGAGACTATCATAATTTCCCATCGGGAACTTAGGATTATCTTTGTAAAAAAAGGAGCATGCCGCCCCTGGTGGGGTAAATCCCACTACAGCCAACAAAGCATGTGTTCTAGGGCGACACAACACTTTCGATGGTAGAGTAGTTGTACCTGTGGGTACATTGCTAACGCACAAGGAACAACAACAGCTCATGAAGGATGGATTGTATATTTAAAGGTGTATGTGTATCCCCTTGACTGTTTACCACGGACCATTCGTACGATGATTGTGCAGAGCGAACCATACCTTTGCCATGACTGTGTCATGGCATACAACGGTGCTCATAAAAAACCTGTCAAAATGTCAACCACACTCGCACATGCAGCAGCGTCAAATGCTAATAAGAGAAAGCTACCACCAACTTCCACAAGCAAGACCATCAAAAAGTGTCATCTAATACCAGCTGCTGTAGGGAAAGCCCCACAAACTAAATCATCTCCAGCTACTCCACCGAGAGGAGTCATCCTATCATTAGGTAAAATCCAGTCTCCTTCCCTTCCCACTTCATCAGGTCATTCATCCCAGCCCAAATGCCTTTCATTGTGAAGAGAAGGAACACTAATGTTAGTGTGTGCCAGGGATGCCAGGCAAAAAATCTTAAGAAAGAGACTCTCATAATTTCCCATCAGGAATTTAGTATTATCTTTGTAAAAAAAGAAGAAACATGCTGCCCCTGGTGGGGTAAATCCCACTACCATGCCAAGAAAGCATGTATTCTAGGGCGACACAACACTTTCGATGGTAGAGTAGTCGTACTTGTGGGTACATTGCTAACGCACAAGGAACAACAACAGCTCATGAAGGATGGATTGTATTTTTATTAATTTAAAGTACAACTCAACCAGTTTGGAAATCCGTTGTCGAGCCTCTCCTGAGCCAGGGTGAGACCGCCAAGTTGCTCGAAAAGTGCGAGTCAGATTTGACATGGAGATCACTGATATACAATCTGCCTAAAGGGATTCTTAAATTTGCCATCAATGCTTTAATTGATTCTCTACCGTCTTTCACCAACTTGAAACGATGGGGCAAACGACTTACGGACAGCTGTCCTCTCTGTCAGAGCAAAGGTACCCTGTTTCACATCCTCAACCATTGTCCACGAATGCTCAATAGATACTTATGGAGGCACAACAATGTCCTTCACATATTACTCGCTGCCTTCAAAGACAGTGAAACATACAGGAACGGCGATCTAAGTATCTTTGCTGACATTGAGAACTGCACTATAGGTGGTGGAACCGTGCCTCCGTATGTCATTGCCACATCGCAAAAGCCGGACATCGTTCTGGTTTGGTCTACTGAGAAAAAAGTCATCCTCTTCGAATTGACCGTGCCATTCGAACCCAACATTATTAATGCCCATCAAACAAAGATCGACCGATACTCAACCCTGGTCTCTAACATAGCTGACACAGGCTTTGATTGCTCATTAATCGCCATTGAGATCGGCTCAAGGGGTTTGATTGACACGGACAATAAGAAGAGGATGACTAGTATCTTCAGGCAACTGAAAAGTTCCACAAAATATTCTGAACTCAAAAACAAAATTTCAAAATCCGTTCTTACCTCTTCATATTCCATCTACAATGCCAGACATGAGCCGGAGTGGAACATCCATGAGCTCATTTAGATTTATTTTGTGCCGCCATGATAGTTTTTCATTTTGTTGTTTTTGTTTATAAATTCCGTTGTTTTGCTTTCTTTGAGTACTGTATTAATTTGTATGTTCTTGTGTTATGTAACTCCCATGCCTGGGGTCAGCATAGGCCCTAGATGTTCTTGGGTTTGTATGTTTGCTTCTTTATATTTTTATAATAAAGATGATGAAATAATAATAGGCTATATCTTGTTGGACAGACTTACTTTGAGATACATCAAAAATTGACACAAGACATATGTTGCACCTTTGCGTGTTACCAAAGTTGGAAACAGCAGAAAGACAGTTCAACTACAGGGAATAGTCTCTAGAGCAGTTGGATAGCATCTTCTGGCAGAAGTGGGACATCGCTACCAAAGAATGCACCACCACCTTTGTGACGTAGATCCTCGTGTCCTGGATGATGGATGATGCCATTTATGTCTCCATCAAAACCAGGATATACAATCAGGTACAATGAGACCTTGAAGGCCCACATTGATTCGTAGGTTAGAGGTAAATTGTGATTTCTAATTGATTTGTTTCACCTTTCATATTTCTCTACTACACGATGAATTGAAATGTAGGTCAACACAGCCTGGTCAAGAGAGAAATTGGCAGCATTTAGACTGTTGGTGATGTCCGATACAAACAGTCTGAGCAAATTGCTACCTTTGGCGGTGCGGCAGTTGTGATAATTAACTGCCAGATCTAAGAGTGATTGCTGTGCATATAACTGCTGAATTTAACTAAAAAGTTTCATTGTTAGGCATTAAATTTGGACATAAAGAGAGCTGACCCGTGCATAGTACATTGCCGGTATTATATGGAATTAATAGCTGTTGTAAAATTTCCTTGACCAAGTCATTGGCTCCGATTTATTCAGGATAGCCTACAGTACTCATGTGCCCTACCATGTCACCTGCTCGTAGTACACATGTGATATGCACGAAAAGAAGGAGCTGTACATTTTTGGGTTGTTAAATGTTGATAATGCATAATCTAAAAATCTAGAATAATCATCATGGAATTCGGTCATTAATAATCCAAAATCTGACCTGCCACTTGGTCAAAACTGTTTAAATAACAGAATTGTTATTATACTTGATTTACAGTACGTTCACTCTCCATTTGCTTTTCAGATACCTCCATGGATGTGATGAGTTGCATCAGCCCGATGGGGATTCTTGTTGCCATTGGTGACTGTTTTCAATCACTGATTGGGTTGATGGTCATCAGCAAACTGGTTGTGAAGGGCCACAGATACTTGCTCATTGTTGGCTCATTGTTGATGACAAATATGATCACGATATTGTCATCATGATGCCCCTGAAGAGACTGATAGGGAAGGCAACTGTCAAATGACCTCTACGCCAGGTCCGTCGCCTAAATGCCATGGAGGCTGACCGAGCAACAGAATTTGTGGCTGGTTAACAACATGCAAGCCCTTATAACAGATGTAAAGCCAGGACCATCCAGATAGGCAGACTATTTCATCATGGCTTCATCATGAGCTGCAGAAGGCATTCAAAAGCCAAACAAGGTGACATCGATTCAGCCTTGGACTGTTTTATCCGTACGACCTGGGTCTTTTTGACCTGGGTCTTTTTGACCTGGGTCTTTTTGACCTGGGTCTTTTTGACCTGGGTCTTTTTGACCTGGGTCTTTTTGACCTGGGTCTTTTTGACCTGGGTCTTTTTGACCTGGGTCTTTTTGACCTGGGTCTTTTTGACCTGGGTTGGAAACAGCGAAGAAGACAGTTTAACTACAGGGAGGATTCGATGGAGCAGTTGGATAGCATCTTCTGGCAGCGGTGGGACATCGCTACCAAAGAATGCACCACCACCTTTGTGACGGAGATCCTCATGTCCTGGATGATGGATGACACCAATCATGTCTCCATCAAAACCAGGATATACAATGGGCGCCCCTCGCAATCAGGTACTGTGAGATCACATTGATACTTAGGCGAGGTAAATGTGATGTATAATTGACTTGTGTCACCTGCCACTGGTTCTGTTGATGATGAGAGAGCTTCCAGAATTATTCAAATTAGTAGTTCATGGAAACATTCATTGTATGGTATGTAACAAAGAGAAACATGCATTACCAACATATACGATTGCTTCATGTCTCTATCAAGAGGGTGTGTGCTTGCAAGCAACAACAGCCTTCAAAGGTCAACAGAGCTGCAACTTGAGATGTTGACAGGGGCTCATGCCCGTGCAAGATGCAATACTTGCCAGTGTCAACTTGTTATCCAAAACACAAACCTTAACATGCCGTCATATATGCTTGTAGAAATCCCTGTTCATAATGATGTCAATATCAAAGACATGATTATTCCCGAGTCATTAGACTTATTTATCATCTCATACCAGTTGCATGGCATAGTTATGAAGCAAACTGGCCATTTATTTGTGATTGTTAAAGACCAAAAAAAATGATGGATATGTGGTGATAGATGATATGAGATGTCAGACTTACAATTTTCCTACATTCGCGGCTGCAGTTAAGAAAAACAAAACTGATATCTCTCGGCTCTACAAAACATCGATAGGTAGAGATGCTGTTTGACTGCTTCTTTAGAGCATGTAGATGGTAGCAGGCAGTTGCCAGTTCAGTTGATCCCAAATACCAGTGGAACAAAGTTGGTAGCAAAATTTTTAGATTACCTGCCAAGAATTGTGGAGGGCTAGCATCCCCATCAGCAATGGCTCCACCAAAATCCACAAAAAGAGCCACGCCTACCAGAAAAACAAAAGGATCGACCATAAAAGCCATGTCTTCAGCTTCATCTCCCGGAAAAATGAAAGGTTCGACCAGAATAGCCATGTCTTCACCTTCATCTCCCGGAAAAATCAAAGGATCGACCAGAATAGCGATGCCTTCACCTTCATCTTCTCTAGGAAAAATGAAAGGACGAACCATAATAGCCATGTCTTCACCTTCATCTCCTCCAGGGAAAAACGAAAGGATCGACCAGAATAGCGATGCCTTCACCTTCATCTCCTCCAGGAAAAACAAAAGGACAACATTTTTCACCTTAATCTCGTAGTGTACTATCTCCAAGTGGGCGTTGGTTGATGATGAGAGAGCTTCTAGAATTATTCAAATTGGTAGTTCATGGAAACGTTCATTGTATGGTATGTAACAAAGAGAAACATGCATTACCACCAACACATATGGTTGCTTTAACTTTATCGACTGGAGAGGGGGAAAGAAAAACTGAATAAAATGAAAGAGATATATCTGCACCATTATGGTGTGTTACGGAGACGGAAGGCCACATTCTTGAAATGTGCAAAACATATATGACACTTAACTTGTTTTTAAAAGAATGTAAAGATGACCGAGCTAAGCTCATTCAATTTGAGCATGGTGAAAACACCTGCTTTAACGAGGATATAATCACAAAAGACAAGGTGTTTGTATCTGTGACTTGCCACGATGAGAATGATGAATTGGTGTATTCTTTATTGCACCACACTTTTATTTCATTACAACAACTTATTAGTAGGGTCACCATTGATTACCTGCCAGATGGTAAATACCATGAACTACAGGATGATGCAGAATTCCGCAGAGAAACATCCTCGACTCCAACACACAACAACTCCCAGAAAGAATTTTTGGTTACCTCAATTTTTTATTTAAAAAAAGACCAAATGTCACGGCGATCACAAATGAGTCGCAAATTATGTATATATTTAATAAAACCTCTGAATATATTGACAAAATGGCAGCGGATGAGTTTGAGGACAAACTGAAAAAAATAATCACAACAACTCACAATGAAGAAGTTCAAAAAGCAAAAAGCGTGAAAATGAAAAAAATACATCAACTCTCTGTAAAGGAATATGAACAGATCTCATCAACCCTTCAGACAGGAATTAGTTTCTGATGTAGTTCTTGGTTCGTCTATATTGCGGCAAACCATCATAAAGAAATTAGTAACAGAAGCAGTTGGTGTGTCAGATGGACTAGGGAAGAAAAAAGTAGCCAAATCCATAATGATGATAAAGGATTATCCTGCAATGAAAGAATTCTCATGGCAATCAACAATAGTTGATGATAACATAAAGCTCTTTCCATTACTCATTGATTGATGCTCAGTATAAGTCTAGGAAAGAGTGGAATGGCAGACCAGGCAAAAGTACACAAGATGATACCTAAGATTGGCCTCATTCTTGGAATTCTGTTACAATCTTGTCATCATGAACTCGCTCTAGTTCAATGGACCATCTCAACGATTCTTTACGACCATCATGTGATCAGAAGGTGAGTATACAAATATTAATTAAAAAATCTATATAGAATCAATTCTCAAAAATTAGGCAAACTGACTCTAAAGTATCGAAACTAATAAATTGTCCCTCATACTATAAAAGAGGACGAGGACCATGGTTGGGAAACTTCAAAATAGAGAAAAACTGAATAAAATGAAAGAGATATAGCTAGTGTTCAAGAGGAATATTCCAAAACTGATGATCTGTAGGACATTCTTAAAGGGAAAGAAGTGGGCAGAAAAGCATGTCATGAGTGGATAGACTCTGAGGAAACACTCATGGTTTACAAGGTCAAGATTGAGAAACTGAGGGAAAATAATGTATCAGGTTATGTATTTCATTTTATTATGTTCATGATTTATTGCCCTATTTGGCCATCTCTTCCACAGACCTAACTTTGTTTGCTGCCCTGCAAAGACGGATTGCAATAAATCCCAATGTGCTACATGTAGCACTTCTTCTAACAATTTCATCCAGATTGGATGTTGCCACAATACTTGATCCAATACAATATGATTATTTTGTCTTTGACATTGATGAAATGATTTATTCCTTCCGAGTTATTATTACTCTTGATCCCTCCTTTGCACTTTTGCATAGAGCCCTAGATTTGGGTGTAGCCACATTTCCTTGATCCAATACATTTGGATGATCTATATTGATGATGACAATACAGTCACAGACACTCGTGATATAGAGAAAATAATCCACGAAGTGCTGGAAACATCAACATCCAAAAATTAAAATGTGGCAATAAAATAAAATATAATAGTTTAATCATTATCAAACAGACAAGAAGATGTTGCCATAAATCTTAGATCCCATAAACGTTGATCCAATCCTTAAATTAGAATCAGATAATATTATGAATAAAAAGTAAATATAGCTATAATAAAAATGCATGCAATAAATCCCAATGTGCTTCATGCTGCACTTCAACAAATTTCATCCTGATGGGATGTTGCCATACAATTCTTGATCCAATACATTATTTTGTCTTTGACATTGATGAAATTATTTATTCCTTCCGAGTTGATGTAACTCTGATCCTTTCATTTGCACATTTGCATGGATCCCTAGATTTAGTATCCAGCATCATTGATGCCCTTGTTTTAAAATAGTAATGAAGTACTGCCCTGACAACACAGATGATGTAGCTAGCCGGTGCGAATACAAGCGGAACGGTCTCATGGATGATCAACCACATCATCTTGATATTATCTTCTTTGACCTTCTAATGCCAGCCTTTGTCAGACTTAAAAACCTGAACTACTGGCCCGGTGTCTAAATGGTTATACACAAAACCAAAACGAATCGTTCAATGCCCTCATCTGGAAAAGGTGCCCAAAGGCTCTGTGGCGTGGACCATGACAGATTGAGATTGCGGTCAATCTATCTGTAATGCACTGTAACAGTGGCTATGCAACAGCGCGTTGTGAGACCATAACTAAGCTTCGCTTGAATAAATACTGCCAAGAAGCCGCAGATCTGAAAGATGCTAAACGGGTAAATGTATCCATTCAACGCGCATCAGAGACCGAAAAAAAGAAGAGAGTGGCTCTGGCAAAGCTTAAACTCTTGCTGAAGCAGCAAAAAAGAAGGCTGAAGGTAACACATATGGAAGAGCCTTTTTCGCAGGACTAAGCGCCATCGAATCTGGTTTTACTAAAAAATAAGCAGCCATTCCCAAAAAAGACTATCATTCTAACAATTTCATCCTGATGGGATGTTGCCAACATTCTTGATCCAATATATTATTATGATTATTTTGTTTTTTGACATTGATGATATGATTTATTCTTTCCGAGTTGATATAACTCTGATTCTTAGTGGCCATGCATTCTGGAAAAATTATATTCAAAAGTGTTTCAAGGCATTATATTTTTTAAAATTTTCACCATATGTGACATGGCACCACGAAATGGGTGGAAAGTCGCCGACATTTGTTTTGTAGTATTTTATCATATTCTTAAAATATAAGATATCTTAAAATTTAACATAATTAATAGCCAATTAATTAAGCTCCCTTATCTTTACGTCGCTAAACAGCTGCCGAATTCAATACTTGGACAACATCCTCCAGTCTTCAATATGACCAAAATTGATGTTTAGAGACAGAATTGCGCAAAAAATGTTGGGAAATGTTCAACAAATGTTTCTTGGAACTAAAAATACCGATAACTAAAAATCGCCCCCTATCGACTTTTTTCATGTTTCGGCCTGTATCTCCTATTCAGATACCGCGACTTTCCGCCTGTTTCGTGGTGCCATGTCACATATGGCCTACGGTTTAGAACCAATCAAATAGAAAGAAAGGGGCCCAATGCATCTATATACCATCTGTTGTGAAACATGTAATTTTGAGATGTTGCCATAAATCATTGATCTAATCTCTTTGTATTATATTTGTCTGTGATGTTGCTGGAAGGATTTCATTCTTCTGGGCTGTTGCAATAAATCCTTGATACCAAAATCCATTTTCATCATTTTGTCTGATGGTGTTGCTGGAAGTTCTTCCTTCTGACATGATGTCATAAATCTCTGATCACAAACTTGTATCAAATGCCTTTGCATCCTTTTGCCTGTGATGTTGATGGAAAGATTTCTTCCTGTGAGCAATGCATGTTGAGGGACTGGGTTCAAGACAGTGTATTGTTAACGTCATTGTTAATTTAATTTTGGCCAGTTTGTAAAAATTAATTATTTAAAATTAAAATCTGACGATGTTATGAATTTAATAAAATAGACGATAACATTTGTAAGTAAAGTCTTATTTTGAGCTATGATTTGTTAAACATCGATTTGACTATTTCAATGTTAGTACCATATTTAATATTTCATCAAGTTATCCATAACATATTTGAAGGGCTTATTTTCTTCAGATGATCCCAAAAATATTTGATTTAGTGAATTTTATCCAATGTTTGCATCATCCTTGATCAACCTTGAACGAACTATCGCCAATGGCAAGTATGTTGGCCCAGTCTGCCAAGGAAAAGGCCGCTTTTAACAAGCACACCATTTCTCAAGAATCAGGATCAATTGAGGACCCAACCAAAGATCAAACATTTCAAACTAGCCATCTTCTTTCTCAAGATTCAGCATCAATTGAGGAATCAACTAGAGATCCAACATCCATAACCAGTGAGCAAGATGAAACCACATACAACATATCAGAACACGTATTTGACCATCACTATCAAGTATTGTGAATATTAACTTTTTTAGTGACTATATATTTTTTTGTTACAATACATGGAGTTTGTAATATCATTTAGAGGAATGGGAGAGTCGTGCCTTCTGTCAAATTTCCCTACCCCTTATAGTTACGCTCCTGGTGCTAGCACAACATTGAGCCATCATTTTAACCAGTGAAATTCTGTGTCACTTTTCAACTGTATATTTTTGTGTCGATAACTATATTGCCGGCGTCAACAAGCAACTCACTGCTGTCTCCAAACTCACAGAATGTGGACTAATAAAGGAGTGGAAAAAGTCAATCATCATTGCTGAAGATGTCGCGAGTACCTATGTAAAAGTAGTAGTTTCCGTGATAGAACCAAATTCTTGTTCTACATGGATATCTGTGGTGCCCAAAACAAAAATTGGACAATATACACAGCGATGATAGCGGAGGTGAACAGAGAAGGTGGTCCCAATGAAATATGCACCAAGTATCTAGAGAAATGGCACACGTTTATGTCTGCCGATTCATTTCACGCACAAGTAGAGAGAAGGGGATGAGAGAAAAGAAGCACGTCTATGATGAAGATGGCTTTATCTCGATAATCAACACAACAGGAAAAGCGGTTCCAATGGCGGTCAACGACTTAGTGAGATATGAAAATGGGATATGAAAATGGAGTGAGCCAGGGGAAATACAAACAAGCCAACACTCGCTCAGCTCCAGGAAGCCAAATTTCTCAAAGGCTCATCAGAGCTTCACTGGAAGCTGTCAATGGACGACGGGGCATTGGTAAACCATCACCAAGGTGTGAACAAATCCACACTGGCTGACCACCTTCGGATTTTAAAATCTGCAATACCCGAAGACACAGATGTGCCGTGGTACATGCAGTCGCTATACAAATTCTGCCAAGAGAAAAAGAAATACTTCAATCATGATGAAATATCATTGATACAGCATGATGTATGCCCAGAATGTTTTCACATTTACAAGGATGATGAGCCATGCCCAACAGCAGGTTGTGGGAAGCCACATGTCTATGACACAGGTGACCCCCCTTGCCTTCTCTGTTGAAGTTGATGCAGAACAAGACTTCATTACGGATTCAAAGTTTGTAGAAGCACTCAAGTACAGAGAGAAATTGTCAAGTGATGGAAACACAAGAGATATTTATGATGGCCTCCTGTACAAAGTGATGGAAACACAAGAGATATTTATGATGGCCTCCTGTACAAAGTGATGGAAACACAAGAGATATTTATGATGGCCTCCTGTACAAAGTGATGGAAACACAAGAGATATTTATGATGGCCTCCTGTACAAAGTGATGGAAACACAAGAGATATTTATGATGGCCTCCTGTACAAGTCACACAAAGATTTCTTTACTTCCAGGAACAACATATCACTGACATGGCACTCTGATGGTGTTGAGGTGTATGATTCCAGTACAAATCAGGTTTGGCCAGTTCAGGCTGTCATAAATGAGCTACCCCGTGGATGAGATTTTCGAAGAGACATCTTGTTTCCATCGGCCTGTATTATAGGGCCAGGCAAACCAGCCATGAACTTATTCCTGACACCAATTGTCTTGAATTTTAATAGAATGTATACAGTAGGATTTGATATTCATCCTGGGGGTAAAGACCCAGTACAAACATGTCATGTCCTTACCCTAGCTTGCAATATGGAACTAAGAGAGCATCTACATAGATTTTTTTAAATAGAGAATTGCAATTGAATGTGTATATTACTTTTGTTTTCAAATCATTGCTTATTGTGTATAAATGTATAATTCCCTGCTATTTCAATTTACGGGGTTGGAGATTTTTTTAAATACAAATTTTCTTTGTTGTTGTTGTTTTCCTAATCACACATGTTGTTATCTTTCTCATAGGGTCAACGGAGGAGAGATCCTAATTTCAGCGAAGCTGAAAAGATGGCGCTACTTCTCTATATGCAGGATCACAAACGTCAGGTGTTGGACAAAGCTGGCCGCCCTGGTCACTGTGATGAAAAGGTACATGAGTGCATTTTTGCATGAATATATAAGAAACAGAAGCAATTACCTATATAAAAAAATTGTTGTACAAATCCAATAGCTACTCACATGCTATACAATAGCATGTGAGTAGCTAATTGGATTTGCACAACAATCTTTTTTAATCATTTCTATCTACAATCCTGAAAACTTATTCAAAGAAGCAACTTTTTGCTGTCATAGTTCGTAATATATCACAAAATAAATTTAAAACAATTGTTCATTTTCCCTATGAAAAGCAAAAAAGTTTACACATATTTAACCTCCCCACCTGGTGGCACCAGCATCAAACAAGAAATATAAAGGGGGAAAGAAATTGGGAGAGTGCAAAATGTGCTATAATTTTTTGACTTGCACTAGCAGTATTTCTTTTAACATTTGCCGAGGCCGTGAGTTCTGTGTATTCGAACACTAATTTGGAAAACATCATAACTTTTTGTTACCACGTTCCTTGCTTGTAGTTGTATGCCGCATATTCATTTTGTGTCACATTGTTTTTAGGTGGAAGAAAGGATAGCTAATGCTTGGAGAAAGTGTGCCGAAGCCGTATATCAAACAGGGGTGGAGTAACCAGAGAACTTGGCAAATATGTTAAAAAACAATGGCAGCATATCTCTGACATGGTACACTGATGGTGTTGAGGTGTATGATTCCAGTACAAATCAGGTTTGGCCAGTTCAGGCTGTCATAAATGAGCTACCCCGTGGATGAGATTTTCGAAGAGACATCTTGTTTCCATCGGCCTGTATTATAGGGCCAGGCAAACCAGCCATGAACTTATTCCTGACACCAATTGTCTTGAATTTAAATATAATGTATGCAGTAGGATTTGATATTCAACCTGGGGGTAAAGACCCAGTGCAAACATGTCGTGTCCTTACCTTAGCTTGCAATATGGACCTAAGAGAGCATCTGCATAGAATTTTTTTTTCAGAGAATTGCAATTGAATGTGTATATTACTTTTGTTTTCAAATCATTGCTTATTGTGTATAAATCAATTAACGGGGTTGGAGATTTTTTTAAATACAAATTTCTTTGTTGTTTTCCTAATCACACATGCTGTTATCTTTCTCATAAGGTTAACCGAGTATTGAACCGAGGAGGGATCCCAATTTCAGTGAAGCTGCAAAACGGGGGTGGAAATGGGCGAGGTGTGGTCCAAATGAAAACAGGAACATGGTCATATGTGGTGGGTGACGTCACATGGGAGAGCCTGGGGCATAGTGTTTCTAGTAGAACATAAAACATTTAGCTTTTGGATAATTCACCAGATCATTATGCCTTTCTGAATATGTCTAATGACCATGGTTTACAATCATGTGGGTATTTCTATTAGTCCATGTATTATAGCTTTGAAAAATAAAAGCTTTTAAAATAGGAACTATTCTCATTGTTTTGAACACCAAGTGAATCTTCTACCAATTCATTGTTAAGTGAAACTGCCAAAGCATGGAAAAAGGTTAAGAAATCCAAAACAGAACTGGACAGACTAAGGCAAAAGTTGCCTGACATGGAGACAATACTTCATGTCCCAATAGAGAACTTGACAACTAACCAAAAGAACGAACGGTTCAAGAAGATCTTAAAGGACATAGAAAGATATGTAAGTAATAGAGTAGTGCGTGGCTTAGACAAGTTTTGACAATCGATGATTGTTGCAGAGAGTGGGAAAAGAAGATCGAGAATGGCGAGTCATACTTCTCGGATCTTGAGGTCCACCTTCATTGCACATGGTACGGAATGTGGCAGGTTGTTATCACAGCACTCAGCTGCTATCTTCGTTACCTGAAATAGGGAAAAGAACTGGAATAACAGTAACACGATACAATTTTTCAGATCCCCAGTCGGGAAAAGACATTTGCGACAGGAAGATTGCTTCTTTGAAAGGTCATATTAGAAGGTTTGTCAATGAGAAGCATGATGTCATCGGAATTGGATGGTGCCACCATCTAATTCCACACTGTCCATTTCTGCAGTTGAAGATAGCAGCAATGACAGAGCATATCAACTTTTGTCAGACTTAATTGATCTTACTCCTAAGCAGCAACACAAGTATATAGACAAGCTAATACCTGCATTGGACAATAAGTTGACAGACCTAGTGAATTACAATGTATCTAGTTTTTTGTCATCTTCTAATCAGGTTGTCAAATCTTTCATACAGGGGTGCTGCAAAATAGATGAAAGTACCTCACCATTGATGAATCTCTGATCTTGTGGAGAGGACGCCTACTCTTCTGACAATCCATCAGATCCAAGCATTCAAAAGTGGGTATCAAACTGTACCCTCTGTGTACAAGCGATGGGATTACCCTTGGATTTCGGGTTTATTCGGCGGAAGATATTCCATAAGAGGACGTGGCTGCGGGAATTCAATTCAGTAAGACTGAACAAATTGTGCTGAATCTGATGGAACTGTATCTTGATAAAGGATATGAGTTTTATACAGATAACTACTATACCAGCCCTATCTGTTGACTTTATCTGTTGACTTTTTGACAAAGTCAACCGGTTTGTGTGGCACCGTAAGGCCGAACAGAAGAGGGTTGCTCAAGGCCGCCATGAGTCAAGAAGACTTGGAACTTGGAGGAATGGTTCTCTTCCAGTCCCCAGACAAGGATTTGTTGGCAACCAAATACTGAGAGTCTGTCAATCGCGCATCGGGACAACAAAGATTGTCCACATGTTGTTGACGATTCATGATACAGGCACACATAACACTGGAAGGAAAACTTGGCGCACAAACCTTTCGGTAATAAAGCCAAAGTCTGTAGCAAGCTACAATGCTTATATGGGAGGCGTTGATCTCACCGTTCAAGCGATTGGTATACGTAGCGTTATGCCTATGCGTAAAACTCTGAAATGGAATCAGAAACTTTTCATGAGACTAATGCTACAAATGGTACTAAATGCACAAAAGGTGTCCCGGAAGAGTATGCCACAGGCAAAGGTGACAAGGTCCAAAACTCTTCATTGGTTTATCCTCGAACTCACGCGAGGCTGAATTGGATCAGTCAACTTCATCAGCAGAACCTTTTGAAAATGTCTGGGGGCTAGCCAACTTCCTCTCAGGAAGGAAGAAGATGATGAGGAGTCAATTTAAGACTTCAACAAGTTTCTATAGAGACAGAGGCAATCTCGGTCAGAAGATGCAGTCAGCTTATAGGCCCAAGCACAGCACAGAGACAGCATTGTTAAAAGTCAAAAGTGATACTGTGTGCGCATTTGACAATCGGCAAGCTATTTTTCTGGTATTGTTAGAACTATAAGCGGCTTTTGACACGATTGATTATGATACAGATAGTCCAATGAATTTGGATTTAGAGGAAATGTTATGAGCTGGTTTCGTTCTTATCTCTATCAACGCACATGCAAGGTTAAAGGTAGATGGTCCGATCGTATTTTTCTCATTATCATACTGAAATTTGACGGCCTAAATCGGTATCATTACGGAGAAATCGGTGAAATAACGTCAAATTACCTTGAATGGTGGTAACCACCACTCGTAGAGATCACTCTCCATTTTCAGTCCAAATTTTAATTTTTCCAGAATTAACAGCGCCACACAGCGTCAACCTCTTTCGAAATTATTCTTTATTTTTAGAAACCAAATTTCTTTATAAACTCACATCTTACTTTTTCTGTCATGTGAATATATTATGTATGTAAACTGATATTTTTAAATTTTATAATGTTAAATTTAAAAAGTAAAAAAGCTTTTAAAACGTTATACTAAAAGAATTATGATATTTATTCAAAGGTCAACATTTTGCTGGTACACATAAATTGTTGTCATCGTTGACATCGTGAATAAAAACACTCTTTGGTTTATTCAACGCCGAGAACACGCTGATTAGCTGTTCCGATCAGCTGTGTTTGTCCGGAAAATTCACGAATATTCAGTCTACTTTTATAATCTAGTCGATTTAAATTTGGGCAATTTCTGAAGATTTTTTCTACTTGCGAAAATGCCACGTGGACGCAAGCCAACTAGAGGCAACAGGAGACCGGTGACGGGTTCTCCTTCTTATCGACCAAATGTTGTTGAATCGGAAGAAGAACAAGAAGCAATGAGCAAAGACTTCATGAAAGAACAAAGACGTCGTGCAAAAACAAAGCAGATTCGAATCAGTAAGGCCACCGCTGACAGACTTGAGATTATCAAAGGAGAGCGAATGAGTTTTCTGACTCATATGTTCTATTTAACTAATTATTAAAAGTGATGTGCAATTAAGAGATTAACCTTATATATATATCATTAATACAGAGACTACCAGTGAAGAGCCTGGACAATCAGAAATACATGAAAACGGTGAGTTAATTGAAAGAATGTGATTTTGTGTCCAGAGCGCCGCAATTTTCACAAATTATTTCAAAAGTATTCAATTTTGTATAAATTTCGGTTGATTCTCGGTCTGCATGTGATATTTTGGATTGGCTCAGGTTAGTCTCAATTGAATTAGATGTCATGGTTTGAGGTAAAGTACGTATCAGAGGCTCTTTCAGATAGGGGTATCAAAATGTGATTTGTAATTCATCAGCTGCTGTTTCCAAGAGGTATGTGCTTGACATTATCATGCATTGCTATTTACAACAAAGTCCAGGATGAAATAGCATTAGGCAACAATGTTGAAGAGAGAGTAAAATTTGAACGAAACAATCCAAAAGACTTCAATGCCATCAAAGGCAATGCAAATATAGACAATCAGTGGAAAATATTTGGGACCATCATGAAATGAAAGATCCCCAAACTTAACTCGGGCATTGAGACACCATAACCTGTGCAGCTGCTGTTTTAGAGGCACACCGAGGTACAAGTTCAACAGAACACATCAAAACAGGGTACACCATCACAAAGCCCGTCAAATCTACAGAATATAAATTCATGTTTTTAGAACTAGTATGTGGATTTTGAAATTAAACAGAGCTAAAATTAAAGAGCAGATGATCGCAGCTTTTCTAGATCCTTCAATAACAGATACATTTATGAAGATTGAATCCAGCCTATGGAGCAACTTGTAGGAACCGCAGCCCCTAAAAAACATTTGTGTCACATTGTTTTTAGGTGGAAGAAAGGAAAGCTAATGCGTGGAGAAAGTGTGCCGAAGCCGTCAACCAAACAGGGGGCAACCACAGGACGTGGGAAAAGGTCAAAAAACAATGGCAGCGGTTGCAGGGCCAAGCCAAAGATGTTAAGAAGAGTCAGAAGAAGACAGGTATACATTTTAATAAATGTTATTGTACGTTTTACATATAACAGTAACAAAGGACCATGTTGTTTTTTAAAGATCTTATTGTCATATAAAAAGATTCCTATTACTCCATCCAAGTGAGAATAGGGCGAGAGACATGATTTCTTGCACAACCACGAACACAACAGCTTTGCTGCTGAACAATGGTCATCTGTCCACAAAATAGTGAATACAGAGGCAAAACAGAGGGGACCTGTCCTTCTATATCACAAGGACAACCCCAATACTCTTCCAGGAGATGCTGATCGTGGATGGGTGTTGTCACTTTCTGACAGAGGTCAGTGTTAGAGGCAGCCGAAATCAACCAACTGATAATAGAAATTGATGGAAAGCATGGGTAACAGGATGATGGAGCAGAGCTGCAGACCTCCGTCACCCTTCACAAAGAGGGGTTTGGCTGCCCTGCAGCGTTTACAATTATGACCAAAGAATCATCAGAGTCAATTTATTTGGCTCTTCGTGCCATCGTGGAAAATGTACCATGTGGGAATAGGAGCTGCAGCCACCCTCATAAATGCTACAACATTGGGAACCAAATCAAGTTGTTTGTGTGTGAATTATATAGACGAACAGTAGCAGGCGGGACCGCTTCAGGAAATAAGTTTATTGAATGTAATTCACATAAAGCTGGGGTTGATTGTGGAATGATACTGGGTTACCCCAGCATAGTTTGCCTTTAAGCAGGATTATAACACTGTTTACATAACAGCTTTTCAATAATTGCATTTCCAAAAATGCTTTGGGTAAAAAGAGACATCTCAAATATAGGATTTTGTTAATATTTGTTACTTAGATGGAGGCATTGAAGCAGCTCAAAAGAGCAAACCCGAACAGCGGCAAATGGATAAAATGTGATGCCAAAGACATTAAAAAGGGGACCCTGGAAAGCATGAAATGTGTTTGGAGTGGTGATGAGAACCTATTTGATGACGAACTGGAGAAGCTCAGAGCGGTATATGACCAGCGAAGGGCGGATGTAAAGATGGCTAAGCCAAAAGAGGACTTTAGTCAACAGTTCAAGGAGGATAGGGAATTCCTAAATTCCAAACTTCAGGCAACATCCAAGGCCTACCAGTTACCAGAAGAAGATCGAAGCTGAGGACAGGTCAAAAATGCCTGCAAGGACCTCGAAATTACAGACTTGCTGGGAAAAGCAACCGACTTCGAGACCATCTACAGCAAGTCTGTAAGTGCGCCGCAGCACAAAAACCTAAAAGCTGACCTATTGAACTTATTCATGAAAAAGCAAAAGCTAGCCACGCATGTACTTGTTTTCATGGTATCTGATGAGAGGCGTTGTAGGAAACCTTACTCATTGCCAGTCCTGTATGTTCCATACCAGAGCATCACTACAAACCAAGTGAGGCGGCTTACAGGAATGATCAGGAAGAAGATGGAGGAGTTGGACATGGAGTATAGAGGTGAGTGTCATATGATATTATTCAGGTCAGAGCATTGGAAAAGACCTTAGGGGTCTGAAAAATAATATGAAACATGCATTTTTCACATTATATTATATACACAGACTATGACATTGACTGATGAGCGATACGATGCAGTGGAAAATGTGGAAGTAAATGACCAGTTAGAAGATGGGATATATTATCGTATCGGGGTTGACGGTGCCGGTAGAGACATGCCGGGGCATGTTGCAGATTTTCCCAAATTGAATTTATTTGATTATGGAACACAGTTACCAGGTGGACCTGGTACAATTTGACAAAGAATGGTACAGGAGGCAGGTGATGGCGAAATTGAGGGGCTCTCTAAGAACAAGCTGGGAGATGACATCAGGTAATAGTGGAAATGGAAAGTCAGTTATTCCGCCAAATAGCAAAGTCAATAACACGGTCGGTCGGACGAGGACAAAGAACAACTTTTTTTTTTTGGGGGGGGGGGGGGGGGGGGGGGCCTTATTAATGATAACTATCCTATGTACTTGATTGACATTCTTTACAGATTGGAGACATCCAGACAGGACCCAGCAATGGCTGGACGAGACGTGACGTTCATATTGAGGATGAGGAAACAAAGACGACCAAAGCATGTAAGCTGTGGGGCGAAACTGCCACCATGAGTTCACCGGAGGACCAGAACGCTACAGCAGCTCTTACCAACTTTGAGATTGACGTTTGGAAAAATACCGCACAGCTCAAAAACACTGACCTGTCAAATGTCACAGTAAGTGAACTCCTACTAATATTTTTGCTTCACGAACCTTTCAATGGTTATATACAGTAGTAATGCTGAAAGCATGTACCATTACGCATTTGATCATTACTTGCCATTTTGTTATACAGCCAAAAACACTTGGAATATAAGATACACATTCCAAAATGATCATGCCTATTTATTATTTGGTGTATTTCAAGACCAGACCGTTCATTCTACAACACCTAGTCAGAGATGACGAGGGTGAAAAAATATGGGTGACAATGACGTACGTAGAGATCATCAGTTGATGTAAGTATCCTGTACTCAACAGGAAAAAGCTTCACGGATTACGAATAGTCTAGTCTATCGTATATATTTCAAGACCAGACCGTTCATTCTACAATACCTAGTCAGAGATGACGAGGGTGATAAAATATGGGTGACAATGACGAAGAGATCATCAGTTGATGTAAGTATCCTGTACTCAACAGGAAAAAGCTTCACGGATTACGAATAGCCAAGTCTATCGTATAGATTTCAAGACCAGACCGTTCATTCTACAATACCCAGTCAGAGATGACGAGGGTGATAAAATATGGGTGACAATGACAAAGAGATCATCAGTCGATGTAAGTATCTTGTACTCAACAGGAAAAAGCTTCACGGATTACGAATAGCCAAGTCTATCGTATATTTCAAGACCAGACTGTTCATTCTGCAATACCCAGTCAGAGATGAGGAACCACCTCAAGTGCTGGAAACATCAACATCCACCGTCGATGACGACTATACAATCGACACTCATGATATGGAGAAAGCAAGATGTAAGTATCCTGTACTCAACAGGAAAAAGCTTCACGGATTACGAATAGCCTAGTCTATCGTATATTTCAAGACCAGACCGTTCATTCTACAATACCCAGTCAGAGATGAGGAGGGTGATAAAATATGGGTGACAATGACGAAGAGATCATCAGTCGATGTAGGTATCCTGTACTCAACAGGAAAAAGCTTGACACACTACCCCAGACATCAACTTCACAGGTACCTCCAAGCCTCATGGGATTGCGGAAGGCTTGAAACGGTCAATACTAAATTAAGGGGTTGGCAATATGGCACCAAAAGAGATCTTCCGGCACCAACCTACAAATGGGATATATTATCGTATCAGGGGTGACGGTGCCGGTAGAGACATGCCGGGGCATGTTGCAGATTTTTACAAATTTAATTTATTTGATTATGGAACACGGTTACCAGGTGGACCTGGTACAATTTGACAAAGAATGGAACGAGAGGCAGGTGATGGCAAAATTGAGGGGGCAGTTTAAGAACAAGCTGGGAGATGACATCAGGTAACGTTTGTTTCATTCCATGTTTGTGTATGTTTAACTTGTAATACAATTGCATCAAAATGATACAGATCACAGTTCAATTAAATTATTTATACGTACATAATTTTGGTTTAGTTCTAAATCCGTCTGTTTTTATTTGAAATATCCAACATCCTTCCTTTGTACATCCTTTCTTACATATCTTTTTTCAGATAACAAGACGGATTCAACGGATATGAAAAGGAGATGTGGCGAGTAAATTTAGAGACAACAGGACGAGTGCGAAGTAAGACAAAAGATGAAATCTCACATGTACAGTGCAATGTCCCAGATGATTTTGCAGGCAGCATTGGACACCCCCTATCGCTGCTTGATAACAATTTTGTTTTTATTATTTGGGGGGTGGGGGGGGGGGGGGGGGGGGGCGTCAAAGGGACAACTGTAGTCCATTATCAGACAAGACAGTACCCACCACATTTGTTTATGATGGAGCTCAACAATCATGGTCAGAGGGCTAAGATAATTGGAGACATTCTTGAGGGGCGCTGCAATCACACCGTTTCATGCGCTGGTAACAAGACCTTCATCATTGGTGGTATACACTATATAGATTACAACAAGATCAAAGCAGAACACTTGTCTCCTAAATGTAATCAGGATATTTTAATTTCCTGTAAAAAATGTTAACATTCATAAGCATAATTTTTAGCATTCAAATGACACCTACATTGTGTGAGAGTGGGTCCATGTCCTAATAAATGATGTTGACATGGCATCTCCAGACTCACAGAATGCTGGCGTAGCAGCAGCAGGGGGGGGGGGGGGGGGGGGGGGGGGGGGGGTTAATGAAGTAATGTGGTTTTGGAAGAAGAGGGTAAACAGAGGGAATAGTGGTGTAAATTATATATTACCAATGGGAGGAGGAGGAGGAGTTAACATTATAGTATAAAGTAAGGCTATTGAAGCGAGATGGTTTTCAGTAAGCAATGTGGGTTAAGCAACAGTAGCGTCAGGGAAATGAAAGTTCCTCAATCTTATGAGTCTTTTTCAAAAAATGTATCTGTTCATGTTTTGTTAAATCCTTAAGGTATTCTGGTGGTAGGCCCTACCCCTAGCGGAAGGCGATCGCTAGCGGAAGAGCCCGTGCGATAGACGTCCCGCTAGTTATAAAAAAGAGCGATGTATCAACTCAATCTAATAATATCGACAATCGTATAGTATCCTCCTCCTCCATATCCATATCGTACGTCATAAATGCCACGAGAGGGTTCTAAAATAACGTCACTTCCGCCCGGGGAACACGACGACATTTGTCACATTGCCCGCGTATATTAAATAGAATACTAACATAAACAACAAATCGATCCTAATTTTTCATCAGTTATTGGTATTCATCATTCATCTAGGGTATTTAATATTATGAAACCATTATGAACATAAATAACACCGCTAGAGCTCGACTCGCCGAGATCAGGAGAGAATATGCTACTACTATAGGACCGACAGCAGGTAATAGCAGCGGGACGGTACTGGTATTGGTAATATGATGGCCAGGTAAGCTTAATTTATAAGTAAGCAAATCGGGTGCGGCTAAATTGGTATTAGATAGTCAGCAATCACGCTCGTGCTAGGTGCCCAAAATGGACTTGGAGAATTATTCGAGCACAACATCTCTGAAAGCAATCTGTCAGACTGGTGCGTCGGCCCGCATGGGAGTATACTGGGATAAACGACCCCATCACCGAGGAGGAAGTCTGTGCAGTCCGTGTATGATATCAAAGCGTAAGAAGAAATGCACGGAATGTGGTGTCGACAATATTGCAGAACCAGTTTTATGCAATCCAAATAGTTATTCCACTTTCATTCTGGTCTTAAGAAAGATTGGAAAAGATGCTGGAATATATTGATATGGTGGCAAGAATCGCCATTGGACTGTCATGTGTTGTGATGGCCTGCCTGCCCTACCATTTGTGTCTGAAGCTTATCGATAGTATGGTGACATGCACACACTGTCGGTCTTCATTTTTCGGAGCAAATGATCTGCTCAAACATCACAAATCATCACACCTGCACCTGTCTTGCGCATCGGCCATCTTTTACAGAACTAAACTGGCTACCCTTTATGTCCAATCTATGTTCTGTATCAAGCTTCAAAACCCTTCTTGTGCAACAATCGGCCAAACGCTGTGACAGCCATCACAAATCATGGACGATTCTCATCTCATTTTTTCTTGGAACCCTTAAAGAGTTGGTTCTAGACTATGTGAGGGAATGTTTTAAGTGAAGGGCACAATCCCACCCCACAAGGATACATGGACTATGCAAAATCAAAGTGACACATACCAAACTTCGCGTACATGCACAAGCAGGTGCTAACATAGGCCCTGGCTATTGGCATCTTGCGGATTTGCCGCAACAACATCGAGTTGGTTGAAAGTGCTAAACACCACTTCAAAGGGACATTATTTGGATGCAACCACCAAATGTATGCCAAGATAGAGGTACATGACACTTTGCAACGCTTCATAGAGAGACCTGATGGGTCATTGTCATTTCAAGTATTAATTGTCAAATCAACCGTATGTCTCATTTCAGGTTACTTAAATGCTGACCAAGAAATCATTAGATCCCCTCAACACCACCAGCATGGTCTACAAGCACCAGCTCCTCAACACCACATCAGACAAAAAAGAGATCATACTGTACGTTGATAATTGCAGCTATAAAAATAAGAACTATACATTCTTTTCTGCATTGCCCCGAATAATCAACGACCCATCCATTGTACACAGAAACTATCACCTTCAAGTACCTGGAGCCTTTACACATTTATGGCAGCGGATAGCTTTATTTCTATATAATAATTACTAAAATATAAAAAGTGGCGGAAGTGTGCTTTGAGAGGAGTGAATGGGCCCACACACATCATGGCTAAGATGGACCAGCTTTCTGTTGATGATTATGATGAAATTAAAAGTATACACGTATAAAAGACACTTTCCATTTCCACCTGAACAGGGCAGAATTTCATTGATTATAGGTCAATAAATGCGTATGTTCTGTTTCGAGAGAAATTAGACAAATCAATGCACGCGCGCTGATGTTGATGTGTGAATAATGGCACGACCCCGAAGGGGGAGTGCTATTTTGAGCATATCAACATTTGCGCAAGTGCATTGATTTTTCTAATTTTTTGAGAAACAAAACATACGCATGCATTGACCTAATTCATACACGACACTATACAAATAAAAATTCACAATTTAAGCATAATTTTGATCTATATAAAACGACTAAAAACACTTTAACAAGTTTGCTAACACCCGCAGTGAAAATCGGCGAACCCGCAAATCTTGAACAACGAATCAAAACGCGCACTGCGTGATTTGAATGGCGCACACGCGGAGTGCAGTGGATACCTTCAATGCACTCCGCGTATTTGTAATTCCTGCTTCCTGATTGGTTCAACACTACATAGAGTGTATGAATGGTTGTTAGGATTCCATAATACATTCTCACTACAATGTTTACATTTTTGGTGGGATTCTAAATTGGACTCCCGCAAATCTACAAAATGGAAATGTCAGAATTCAAATGATTACATTTTTGCAGAATTGACACCACCTAGTCTCACTTATTTCTTCGTTTTATTGTTCCTTTTTTCAACGTTGTTAATTATTAACAGGGTTCCCGCGGTCATGGAAAACCTGGAAAAGTCATGGAATTTAATTTCTAAATTCCAGGCCTGGAAAAGTCTTGGAATTTAATGAAAATGGCCAAAGTCATGGAATTTTATTTTCCGGAGGAATTTTTTTTTTTAAAAATGACGATAGCCGTCTTGTTAAAAATTAAACGACTGGAAAATGAGAGTAAAAGGTTGTATTACACGGCACGCGGCGAAGTCCATAATACGCTATCCGGTACACAGTACACGCTGAACTGAGTCTGAGACCACTGGTACTCAACATGGACAAGTACCGACATGACATCTATCACAACAAAGTTTCAGAACTCGCGTGGTCGACTTTGTCACTTGAAGAAGAAAACGGGGAAGAAAACCAACATTTTCGGTGAGTATTTCTCATTGTTTGAAGTAAAGTTTCAATAAACAAACATTTTATTTCGTGTGATTTTACAAGCATTTTCATTTTACTGAAGTTAACGCTCAATGCGAATGGCATGCATGACATGAAGTTGAACAAGTCATGATCGAATTTGCAATGACTGACTGCCAAATTCAGAACCCTTGCCTATGCAGAAATACAATAGTGAACTGTCTTGAATGCTTCATACGATCAGAATACTTTGATATGATGTTGATAAGAATGAGATTATTTATTGGCTAGCTTAAGGCGGTTAGGCCTAGGGGGCTATCATTTTCTTTGGAATAGGGGGGGGGGGGGTCATAAATAATTTTATGACCCCCTCTATCCAAGTTGAATAAAATTGTTACTATACCCGCGTAGCCGTAGCCCGGAAAATTTAGATATACTGCTATGGCAATGACCGGAATGTTTACAAATTTTGTAACCACCCCCACTATCATCACTTGATTATTTTTGTGACCCCCCTATTTTTCATGAAAAAATTCTATGACCCCCCCCCACCCCTATTCCGAAGAAAATGATAGCCCCCTTAGCCGTTCCATGGTTCGGGATATGAATGATCCTTATGACACTCTGAGCACAGGAAAAATACATTAAATTACATTTGTGACCCAGGGGTCAAGTTATAAGGGTCAAAGGTCAAATTACCAACATGCTCCGATTGAGCTGAAATTCAATATTTAACATCCTTATGACACTCTGAGCACAAGACAAATATATTAAACCAAATTCGTGACCCAAGGGTCAAGTTAAGGGTCACTGATTTGGGGTCAAAGGTCATTTCTGGCAACCCCATGCTGCAAAAAGACGCCGGCTTGTTTTGCTGTGTCTGCACTGCTAGTTTTTTCCTTTTTTTGGTTGGAGACTTCAATGGATTGGTATGAGCATTTCCAGAAATGGCTGAGCCAGAGCTAGAGCTGAGTGACTATGAGCATGATGACACTTCTTCAGACCCAGTCTGGCAAGCATTCATAGATACCTACAAGGTACAATAAAGTAAGCATTGTTTGGAAATTGAACAATGAGAATATTAATTGTTTACTAAGTTAAATTTTACAAATTGTCATTTTCCTTTTTGAGTCACACTCATTAAAAAATAACAATATGTTAAGTGTTACCCATCGTAACTGATAATGGGAAACAAGCAGCCCACAGGTTTATATGTAGCAAACATGAAAGCCAAGAACCAGTGTTTGAAATAGAGGGGTTTTACATGCACAAATGCATGTAAAATTTGCCCGGTGCATGTACAATTTTGTCTGTGCATGTGAATTTTTGTGTAATTAAGTCCATTTTCAAGCAAAGGTTCTACTTGTGCATGTAATTTTTATTTTCTAATTCGAACACTGACAAGAACCGCAAAGTTCTATTTTTTTTCCTTCAGCAATGTTGCAGGAAACCATTACCAAATTTTACTATTTTGTTTCAGTTCAATAAATTAATGAGTATGCCTTGATGAGTGAAACTTTAATGATTTTTTCCCCAGACACCAGAACATCACAAAGAGTCAGACGAAAGTAGCACTGTCATCTGTACACCCCCTAGTTCATCAACATCAACACCATGTTTCGGGTCCCTACCACAAGAACAAAATTTTGACGACACGGATAGTAGCACAATAATATATACCCCCAAATTCTCCATTTTACCCGCCACTACCGGGAGTAGAACTACAAACACAGGTAAATGCTCTCTGCAAAATGATTGTTGTTTGGGGGAGATTTTATAACGATGTGTGTGGGGGGGGGGGGGGGGTGAGATCCATGTGTGAATGTTTTATGTAACCACTATAAAATAACCTAACTGGACACAGCCCAGCTGTGGCTCGAAGGATCTTGACTAAAGTTCATGTGGATGACCATTGGCCTTGCTTGCACATGTCACATAAATTTGATCTGTGTTTTAATTGGAGTGTGCATGTGAAGTAGATTAAGTGCCTAACATTGAAGTGATAGACAAAAGATAGGCGAGATGATATCCCAATGTTATGTGGAATTAATCTTAGGTCGTGTATTTTTTTCACTTTCATGTGCTTTTGATTTGTTCAGTTTCCAAAGGCAGTATAGTTGTGTTAAATAAAGTTCTGTATTGACAGTCTACGCATTGTGTTATTGTGTATTACCTTTTGTGTGCCTGTTTTCTTCGGTGTATATCATTAAGTGATGTACATGGATTGCAAACAGGCATGAGAATGTTCCTGCTGAAGCTGTGGCCTGATTTCAAGCTTTCTAAATTGGAATATTGCATGTATAAAACTATAGGGAAACTCATTTTCAGGCAAATTCAGGCTCTTTTGTCAGTGCTTATTCTCATGCCTGTTGTAAAGCTTTCATATGGGACATTTAAGGTACGGAATAGACGAAATAACCATAGTACAACACAGTGTGATACACATTACACAACCTGTTGTCTGAAAAAGGTCATGGATTTTTCATAATTTGGTCATGGAAAGTTATGGAAAAGTCATGGAATTGAATTGTCTGGAAGGTGCAGGAACCCTGTATTAACCTTCAAAAATTCTACAGATATGAGATACATCAGTCTCTCAACGCAACACCCAAGGCTAAACGGACATCGGCACTTCCCACTGAAGAGTTGGATGATTCAGAATATCTTCCAGTGAGCCTTCAGTTTATTTCAAGTTCAACACCTTTAGCTTCTTCAACACCAGTGCAGCCACATGTTGTCACGTTACCACAGAGTGAAGGGTATGTATATGTACAATATTTTCTTTTCAGGGATTAGGCTGTATAGACGAATCAGTAATTCTCAAAATAAAACATGACAGTACACCAAGAAGAGTGCCGAAAGCACTTAGAATTAAACAGGATGGTAGATCTAGGTGTGATTAGAAAATCAATAATGTCATCACAATGGGTCATTAACATGATAGAGATAGTGAAAAAGGATAATTTGTTTAGGTCCAAAAGATTTCAATCAAGCCCTTGAACGTGAACACTACCCCCCACCCCCCCCCCCCCCCCCCCCCCCCCCCACCACAACGACTGACCAAATTACAGACAAAAAGATATGCACAACTTTGGATGCTAATTGTGATTTTCTGATGACACTGTATCTACAGACTACCACTACTACTACATGGTAATATTACTGTATTCTTTATGTTATTGATCTTGTCTCGCCCAACTGAACATTTCTCTATCCATGACTGGTCCTTTAAGTAGTACCATGTTATTGACTGGAGCAATCATAATGCCTAATCTTTGTTACTCCAGATAAGATTTGTTACACCTTCAACTCGACATTTGGTAGATATGAATATCTATGCTTACCGTTTGGTGTATCAGTATAGCACCCGAGATATTTCAAAGAATAATGACACAAATGTTTGAAGATATTCCAGGGGTAGAAGTCATCATGACTGACATACTCATATTTGCTTCTACGGAAAAAGAACATAATGAAATCCTAGAAAAGGTACTGAAACGATGCCAAGAAAAAAAGATGAGACAAAGGCGAGGAAAAACACACACCCTGTTTTACAAGAATGATGCAGCTGTCAACATTATCAAGCATGCAATAGCATGTCGTGTAAAATATAGTACTGAGAACAAGAATGGCAAGAGTGAGGTTGATAGTATTCCTGCAGGAAATTGCAACATACTACCCCTACCTCAATGTGGTGCACCCCCGCCCCGACCACTGGTTTCACATCGAACCTGTAGGGGAATACCGTCGTACAACTATTCGCACCTTCAGTAAACTATTACTATTAGCAGAATTCATATGAACACCATATCTGTTTTGGGAACCCTGATGAACAATTTGTGTCACATTTTGGTGCACTGAATTTGACCAAAGTCATAAACTCAGCTGAAGTGGATGGTGGGATGCTGGTTGCTGGAATAGACCAAGTAAATTACATCAACTTGCCTGAAGTATATGTGAAAGCTGACATTCCAGTGACGGCGAAAGACGTGCCTTTTCAGAATGATATAGATAAATATTCGCATCTGTCGCAACTGCGGGTACCAGAGCTGAATGGTGACATCATCATCCCTAATGTATGTACATGGAAAAGACAACTAGGACGAGAAAATCAGCGAGTCCATGAATGTCTACAGCAAGAGCTTCATAAGCAGTCGATTTCAATGAATGAATCTAATTCAGCAGAAATCCATACAGGAGTGCAACCCCCATGTAGAGAAAACATTTCAAGAGAAGGATCTTTCCAACAAATATTTTGGGAAGAACAATTTAAATTCCACAAACTGAATGCTAAATCATCATGGAGATGGCACCCTCTTATTATAAAATGGGCACTTTTAATCAAATCCAAATCTTCTTAAGCTTATGAAAGACTCTGGATTTATTAATCTTCCAAATGAGATAACTCTATATAATTACAGCCATTGCATGCCCAGTACAATTGGATTTAATGCAGAAGTTATTGAGATATATGGGGGGGGGAGGTGGTCGTGGTAGTAGGTGGATCTCTCCGATAAAACAAATAGGACTTGTTAGCATCTGCCCTTTGAGAAAGTCAATAAAATGGTACCACAAGGTGGCGAACAGACTCGTACTATAGATGGTTCTCAATGCACACAAGATTTAACATAAAAAGGAGAACGTCATGGGAAAACACAAATCACAGGTGGTTAGAGACATTCACGATACCTTCGGAAAAATGACTGACTCGTAAGAGAGAGAGTGGAGCTGGGAGTATCAGGCATAAGCATGGGGCCATGCCCAAGTGCGTCATAGACCAAATTTGTGGTCTTTAACCAAACCCCTCAGACCGATACTACAGATGGTTCTCAATGCACACAAGATCTAACGTAAAAGGGAGAATGTCATAGGAAAACACTGGTCCCGGTGGTTGGAGACATTTAAGATACTGTCTACAGGTGACACCTCTGGCCATCATTCGACCAAACAGCTGAGGAAACCGCGTCTCTAATTTTCCCGATTTGGTAGAAGTTGCGGTAGCATTCCGATGTCTTGCTGAAAGAATTAACAGATTGCTGCCAAGAAGAGAGAGTTTTACCCCTGTGGTTAATTGTTGTTTTTCTGATGTCTATGTTTTTAGTCCTCCTTTATTTTATTATTCTTGCAGTAAACATTGAGTTTAATATGCTTTAGAAAAATAATTCAACCCCTCGAGAAATACAAGAGAGACTCTTAGCTGAACCACTGGTAACAGCAGATTCAACAGGCTGTAGTCAACAACTTTATACCACCCATGGCCAGAGGTGTCCCCTGTAGACAGTAATGAAATATGGAGATTAATGCCAATGATGGAGGTTAATGCTATGAGCATAGATAACTCTGGAAGTCTTTATTTATATACGAACAATGCTCAAGGCATTATTAACCTGTAACGAGATAGATCTATCTAACATAATCCTCTATATCTAACATTATCCTCTAGATACCTTCAGAAGAACGACCGACTCGTAAGAGAGAGAGTGGAGCTGGGAGTATCTGGCATAAGCATGAGGCCATGCCCAAGTGCGTCATAGACCAAATTTGTGGTCTATTACAGATGGTTCTCAATGCATGCAAGATCTAACGTAAAAAGGAAAACGTCATGGGAAAACACAGGTCCCGGTGGTCGGAGACATTTAAGATACTGTCTACAGGCGACACCTCTGGCCATCATTGACTGATGTGAAAGAAAATTAGGAGCTGGTTCATTTGCTGAAGTTTACTGTTGCCAGATACTAATGGGAGGAATGACACAACAACTGGCATTTAAGAAATTACGCATGTCAGGGGTTGATGAAGTAGTGAGCAACCAATTTGCAAAAGAAGTTGAACTACTCGCGCAAGTAAATCACCAAAATGTAGTGAAATTACATGGAGTTTGTAATCAACCACAAGGAATATTGCTGGGTCTGATACTTTGCACCATTAGGTACAGACAAGATTGTCAACTCACTGCAAGAACTGTTGAAGTTTGTTGATATGCAAAGCGACTTTAACGGATTTGAGCATTTACCAATTCATATTGCATATGAAGTCGCATGTGGATTGGAATATCTGCACGAGAAAGGAATTGTCCATCGGGACTTAAAACCGGGTAATGTTTTGGTGTCCAACCAACATTAGACCGAGCTGTCACATGAGGACATCAAGCTGCAATGGAGAACCCCCATTGTAGTTAAAATAACTGATTTTGGTCGCCCCCACCATACCAAAACCATCTATGTTAAGAACACTTCAACCAACAATCTACCAGGGGGACTCCTGCATTTGTGGCACAAGAGGTATACTCAAGGCAAAGAGCGACAACCGTGGAGCTGATGAAGATAGACATGTGGTCTTTTTGGCATGCTCCTATATTGTATTTTAAATCCAGATGTACAGTTTCCATATTCCATCATAATCCAAGAAGCGCGACAGAACGGTATATATGCTGGTGTAAAATTCTTTGAAGGGCTTATTATGAGCAAAGCCCTGCCAAAGTCTAGTAACAAATATGCAAAATATGACACATAGAAAGATATCAAACATGCCATGGATCTCCGCCTACAATTTAATATGCATGATCGCATAGAATCCAGTCATGCGTCAGTTTTGCTGGACCACAATATACAAAAACTACTGTACGTATTAAGCCAACAGACAATCTGGGATGAATGGCAGAGTGCCAACATGGGTGATGAGCAACCAAATCATATGAATGGCAGAGTGCCAACATGGGTGATGAGCCACCAAATCATATGAATGGCAGAGTGCCAACATGGGTGATGAGCCACCAAATCATACGAACAATGCTTGTACTTTCATCGCGCTGATAGGACAAGATAATTACCGACAATCAAGTTGAACCCAATCGTTTTTGTGATATTTTTCAAGATGCCATTCTCACCTGTCCAGGGGCATTAAATATGGAAAGGGACATTGAGCAGATGTATGCTGTGGACACACAGCAATGCAGTTGATGTCCAAATACAACATCATCAGCAAGTACCACCTCAGAGACATACCACCGGGTTATGTCAAAAATAGAATTAATGCCACACTTTCCGCAGATGCTCATAGATGATGTGACTAAGACAACAGTTACAAAAGTCATTCAGAAAAGGATGGATACACTGACCCATGAGTTGGATTTATACATTCTAGCAGCATTTTTAGTAATAATTGCTTATGAAAGTGGAACCAGACCACACCAGTTCATGTCAACAATAGAATTAATGCCACTCTTTACGCAGATGCTCATAGATGATGTGACTAAGACAACAGTCTCAAAGTCGTTCAGAAAAGGATGGATAAACTGACCCATGAGTTGGATTTATACATGCTAGCAGCATTTTTAGTAATACTTGCTTATGAAAGTGGAACCAGACCACACCAGGTCATGTCAACAATAGAATTAATGCCACTCTTTACGCAGATGCTCATAAATGATGTGACTAATACAAGTCTCAAAGTCGTTCAGAAAAGGATGGATAAACTGACCCATGAGTTGGATTTATACATGCTAGCAGCATTTTTAGTAATACTTGCTTATGAAAGTGGAACCAGACCACACCGGGTGATGTCAACAATAGAATTAATGCCACTCTTTCCACAGATGCTCATAGATGATGTGACTAAGACAACAGTCCCAAAGTCGTTCAG
The DNA here is from genome assembly GCA_035610835.1 of Ophiura sarsii. Lineage (NCBI taxonomy): Eukaryota > Metazoa > Echinodermata > Ophiuroidea > Amphilepidida > Ophiuridae > Ophiura > Ophiura sarsii. The sequence goes on from CM069442.1 coordinate 1,122,212, forward strand.
GAAAGGCATGCATATTGGAAACACCACCATTGAACTTGTTGATTTGAAGACATTGAAGCCAGGGTCCTGGTTAAATGACAAGGTAATATACCATAATTTATTTCAGCCAAGGTATGTCAAACATATCTTTTCCTATGTTCGCCATCCAAGTATACTGCTAACCCGCGTAACATCACGGTGGTTGGCGACATTCAAGATACCTTTGGAAAAATGACAGACTCATAAGAGAGAGAGAGTGGAGCTGGGAATATCTGGCATAAGCGTGGGGCCATGCCCAAGTGCTTAATAAACCTAATTTGTGGTCTTTAACCATATCCTCCATTCAACCGTATTATGGGACCTATATGGGAAGAAAGTTATGAAAATTAAGCATCCCTGGTTCAATAGCACTACTAGTTGGTCCCTAAATGGTTCTCCAAAATGAAACAATTCTCTTAGAGAATTCTCTTACTGAAGAAGTCTCTTACTGAAGAAGTTTCTTACTGAAGATGTCTCTTACTGAAGGAGTCTCTTACTGAATTAAAACTCTTTGAAAATAGCTATAAACTTGCACTGTTGTTAGGGAAAAAGGGTCAGGTCCAATTTGAAGAAATATCGCGAGACTGGATCGATGGAAAATAAAACTAGGAGCGGCAGACCGCGGGCAATAACTCCAGCACAGGAAAAGAATCTTGTTGTGAGATGCAAGCGATGACCTCACAAGCCGGCCACAGAGTTACGCCACGATATCCGGGCAGCTACGGGAAGGCCCCTAGCATTTCTTGCGTAAAGAGATGCCTTGCTAAAAACAACCTTAGTGCCTACAGAGTCAGAAAAGTGCCTCTCCTGTCACCTCGTCACATTAAAAATCGGAAGGCATTTGGCAAACGGCATCTAAACTGGGATGAGGAACAGTGGAGTAAAGTGCTCTGGTCTGAAGAAAGCCGCTATTGTTTATTTCACACGGATGGAAAGGGATACGTGAGACGGCCTCAAAAAATGGCGATGCATCCTCTTTACACGCGGCCTACAGTTAAACACGGAGGTGGTTCCCTGGAGTTGGTGATTTGGTGCTTGTTAAAGGGAATATGGATCCAAAAGTATATCTTGATGTTCTCGAGAAACACATGCTCCCTTCAGCTCACCGATTGATAGGCGAACGATTTGTTTACCAACAAGACAACGCCCCTTGTCACAAGGCTAAGTCAGTGCTCGAGTGGTTTGCGAATCCAACGCCAGAAAATCTCAGAAATGATGGAGTTGACTGCCATTTTGATACACTGGAATGGCCGGCTCAATAATCTCCAGATTTAAGCCCTATCGAGAATCTGTGGTCAGAGGTTGAAACTGATCTGATGAAAAGAGGCATCAAGCCAAAAAACAATGCCGAATTATTCCAAGAAGTAAAATTTTCTTGGGAAAATATCGACATTGGGAGTCATCCATAACCTGATTGACAGCATTCAGAAACGCTGCCGCGATGTGATCGCTCAGAAAGGGTATCACATTGAATACTGAGTAACGAGTGTTCCCCCCCCCCTCAGGGCTAAACCAAACAGTTCTTTTCAGAGCTAACCTAATTAAATACAAAGATAGAATCATTCCCTTCCCCACAATAACATATACATATTTAATTGTAAAAAGAAAAAAATAACAAATACAACTTATGAGCATGAAATTTTAAAGTCAGCACAAATATAAATAAAACGCACGTCAATGGGTTCCCAGCAGCTTCTCTGTAAACCAGAATAACCGGGTGCGATCATACTTCTGGTCGGCAGTGTATACCCTAATTTATTTCAGCTAAGGTATGTGAAATATATCTTTTCCTACGTTTGCCATCCAAGTATACTCTTAACCCGCCTAACATCTTGTAAGTTGCTATTTGCTGTGGAATGTATATTGGCAATTTTTGGGATGGGAAGTGGATTATCCCCAATAGATAGAATTGGAGGAATTAACAAGAAATGGAACTCATGTCAATGTTCCAGGGGAATATGCTAGTATAGTCAAGCCCAAACTACACAGACTAGGGGCAGTAGGACATCTCGATTTGAGGTTCATGTAAGCGGTAGAACCATATAACAACTTATTTGTGATTTGTTACTGTCTGCTATCTTTGGTAAAACAAAACACACACACTGAATTTGTGAGTGGTTGGTGTCCGCTATCTTCCGAAGATAGCACCAATAACCCCATATTTGTGATTGGATAAGATAGCACCAATAACACCATATTTGTGATTGGATACTGTACATTGATAGCCTACCTTTGATTGAAAGCATTCACAACTTTTTCTGTGATTGAGTGATGCATTGCTAACCACTCACTGTTATGGCCCCAACTATCATGGGGTGAATACCAAAGTGATTACTGTCCAACGAGCTAGATAAAGGTAGAGCGCCTTGCTGGTAAGGAATGTGTAGCCGATCTACTAGCTGTGACGTCATCATCTATGTCGTCCGCTTCTCTCAAAACCAGAGATAATTTCATGTAAATTGCATTGTTTTACAAAATCGGTAACACAAGTACGTAAATATATCTTCCATGTACATATTTGGATGAGGACAAAAAAGGGCTGAATTGTTTGAGTACCGTCAATCTGAAACAGTCGTGTTGCTGTTCTGTGAGCAAATTCCCTGACTCCAGTCAATTCATTCATGACCAGTTGCTACAAGTGTTGTGCAATATCAGTCTCGAGCTGGCTCCATGCATCACACCACTTGTGGCAACAGACTCCTGAAATAATTTACTGAATTTAGAGAATTTATCTGCTGCCTTGTTATGGCACTGATATCTAATGTAGCTTAAACTGTGTAATTTAGAAAGCCAAAACAAAAGCTGATAGATATTTCTACATTTCTCAAGTATAAACAATTCAGTTGACCCTTCTTTTGGACAATTTGACGCTCGTCTGTACTTTTACCTTATTTCGAGCATGAGATTTAGGATTGCATTGCAAATGTACTGGCAATGGTCTAAATACAGTCAGCGCTCTACCTTTATCTAATGTTTGAATTCCTGATTATGACATAATACAATAAAAATACTGATCTAAGGTGACAAAAAAAATCACATCCTGTTCTATGGGCAAACGGACCTCCCAGGTAGGGTCGGTCGGTCAGTCAAGCGTTTTGTTTTGTTTCATTTCCCCAAAAAAAATCTTGAATCTTTAGTGAATTTTCAACCATTTTTGAAATTTTCCAAAAAATCAAAAAGAATTTTGCAAATTAAAAAAAAAGGTTAACACAATTTTCACAAATTCTAAAAAGTTTAAAAAAATGGGTTGGGCTGGCCCGTACAACAGGTGTTTTTTCATTGCCTAATGGGGAATGTTGGAAGCTCATGCATTACCTCTTTTCTATACTCATACAGGTAGTGTCCAGCACACCCACTCCTGGACACACAAAAATAAGGTATTGCTGATGCTATCTACTGAAATCCATCATGAAAGTAATCTAATGGTAGATTTCGATCAACTTTTCATGCGGTAATGAGAGGTGTTTTTTTATCAATTTATACTAAATATTGGGAAGTAATCATTAGCCTACCATCAATTATTGGAAATCCTAACCCTTATATTCTGCATACCTCCCGTGAAAAATAATACGTCAATGGAAATTAAACGTTTACAAGGCACCTCAATCATCGCTTTTTGAAGCAGATTTTGACTTTCTCTGATGATTCGACGATGTAGAAGCGGTTGACTTTCGTTGATGATGAGATGATTTGGAAGTAGATGACCTTTGATGAGTGAAAGTTGAGGTAGAAGCAGCTGACTCATATTGTTGACGAAACGCTGATGCGGCAGCTTTCCTCTTCTTTTTCCGTAGTTTAGTTTCTTTGGCTAACTCTTCATCCGGATCCTATAAAAGAACAATGTAAAGATCAAACCATTACAATCAGGAGAGGGGGTTTTAACCTCACTTAACCTAACCCTACTACCCCATACAGAACTACACGTCCAGCAGCACTTCTAGGCATGCACACGTAAGTTCTATCCCATGGTGCACTAAGATGGTCTAGGAAAATTTAGCCTAGGAGCCCCAGCACTCATGGTGTTGCGGTTGTGTGACTCGCCTGTCACTCTGGCGACCTGGGTTCAATCTCCCAGAGCGTCCCATTTAACCCCTTTCCCTGTTCTTCAGTCATTCTCCACTGTTACGCTTCTAGTGCTAGGGTTATTACAGCTCTTGTTTGCAATTCTTTAAAGAATGAGCCCCGCCATGATCAGTTTGTTCCAGAACGACTGCCTTGCACCAGTTCACTTGACTACAGAGGGAACAGAGTTAACATGGAGAAATTCCAACCTTGGGGAATTCCCTAAGGAACTGGTCGTCTAGAACAGGGCTCCCTTTAACTTAAATATATTGACATTGGTGGACAATTTGTGATGACAATTACGCTTTCCTATCCTTTGATGCTGAAGTGTATGAATTTAAAAAAAAGATACATGAATCTTTAGAGCTGCAGTCTGCTATTTATTCTAAGAGCCCCGAATGCTAAATAATACTGCACTCTTGGCTCGTCCAGGCCGGATATCATGTGCGCTGGAAGATCTTAAGATTGTTCAAGCTGCCTCCTTTGTCTCATTCTTTTTTCGGTGTAGCATTTTTAATTGTTAATCCACAATATTGTGAATTTATAATTTAAAGTTGGAACTAAACTGCTCAGCAAAGTTCGGAAATTTGTTTGCAATCGCCAATTCTTTTTATATTTTGTGATATTCATATCGTGGTTCATATCAATGGAAAACTAATGAGTTCCTCTTTCTAACGATACCTCATTCAAAGCAATCACTTATTTTCAATGTTTAGCCACCTGCTTGAGAATGTGGGGCGGTCTCATTCAAAATGTGACTAAATTCACCACTATTTTGTGCTCAAAAGAACAACGCACTGTTCAAGTACCCTGCTTAAACGACTTTTTAAATTTTTTTTAAATAACTAGGGCTGTGTAAGTACCCTGCTTAAACGGCCATTTTCAATATTCAAAAGTTGTTTAAGCAGGGTACTTGAAGAACCCCCTTTATAAACAATCTTTTAAACAACACTGTGTTGTAGAGAGATGCTCTATTGACTTTTGAGGACAAAATAATGATGATTTTGGAACAGATTGAGACCTCCCTTTATTATCAAGCATGTGACTGAGCTCTGAAAATGAACACATCAGCGCAACACAATATGAACATATCCCCCCCTTTTTTTTAACAGTTTATATTTTTAGAGTTAATAATATTTAGGTGTCATACAAACCTTTCCCTCCAATATTTGTTGTTTCCTCTTGTTGATATTTTTCTTTTCTCCAAAGTCCATTTCTTCAAGTTTCTGTGAATGAATATGGAAAACATATAATTAACACCAAAAGAAAAGAACTACGATAAAAATGTTCATACCCAAAGTCCAGTCACAGTATCAGAGATACAACCAACTAACCAAACTTGAGACTAAAATACCTAAACATAATATCCACTGCACCATTGTGCAGGGGAAGCAGTAAGGCCCAAACGTTGGGGGTCTTTTTTTTTCACCCGCCATTGAGTAAAGATGACTTGCTATAGTCTATTGGCCATCACGGGACAGTGATATAACAGTGTATTCTACTAATTGCAGCACATAACGTGCGCGCCTACTCACTTAATTTGGAGCTGATAAAAATTATAGTAAAAATATATAAATTTAGTTTTACAGACTTGGTCCTGGTTTCAAAGAATCAGGACTTGATCAGTAGTATAGCACTCTATACTGCTCCATTGTGAAAATAAAACAGGACAGGTTATGTGCAGGGATGCAAGTGGGTGATTGATACATTTCCTGAACTTTTTACGCGAGGTTGGTCAGATGGCCCGAGCATTTGCGAGCGGCATCAATCTTTTATGAGGGCTCGTCTTGGGAATAAGCTACAGGGTATCACCAAAAAAAAATACCATGTTTGTCTCTTTTATACTGAAATATCATCATCTGATTCCGGAAATGCAAAATCTCCTTTCTTCCAAAATTCCAGGTTTTGCATCGCTGTATGTGGGTTTAACGGCCACTTACATGGTAATCAATAGACATGACAAAATACTATTAAATAGAACATCAAGTATTCTATATATTTGCTTACCATCTCTGCATGGCTTTTAGCTAATGCCACCTCATTGAGTATGGGTAACACGTCACTCTCTTCTACACTATAGTCTGCTAGTTTGGTATCTGCAGTAAAACAAAACCCAAAAGAAATAGGGGAAAAGGATTAACATTCCAACAACAATGAAGGAGATAAGTTGAAAGATATTCAATCTGATGGTCAACTCTCAAACAAATTTTACAGACACCGATTTTTGAAACAAAATGGAAACGCATGCCTAACTGAAGGGTTTCCTGGCACTGGCCCTCGCGCACGTGCTAAATAATGAGTGCGTGGTCGGTAACATTCTTGATGCCGTAGACACATTTAACTTATCTGATCTCAAAAATATTTGTGTTTTGTTTAGGTATTTCCTAGCACTTTACGTGTAATTCTATTGACATGGGTAAATGTTGTAACTTGGCTTCACCAAATTATTCTGAATACCCAGATAACACACAACCTGTGCACACTTTTCCCCCTGCACCATAGACACAAATTATTTTCAGCTTGAGAATCAGCCCTATCAATATTACTTATTAGTTCTTCCAAAAGAAATTAGTATGATCTTGTATCCAAAATGGCTGATGTTGCCACACACGAGGATCCAAAATTCATATTGTTTCAATTGAACAAGAAAGCACACCAACTTGTTTTAATAATAATAATAATAATAATAAACCATGCTTATTAAGCGCACTCCGTCGCAAGACCCCAGTGCGCTGAACAAAAAAGTACAAAATATGATTAAAGATACAAAACATTATAAAGTCATTTGCTGAAAGAGGTGAGTCTTGAGCGAGCTCTTGAATTGCTGCAGTGATGTGGCATTTCTAACATGAGATGGGAGCCGGTTCCAGAGTTCAGGAGATGCATGAGAGAATGATCTTTGGCCGTAGGTGACAGTGTTAGTTTTCCTCCGTTGTAAGATGACAGATGCATTTGACCTAAGAGTGTGTGTGGGTTCCTTGATGGAAATAAGGTCGCATAAGTACTTTGGAGCCTGGTTATTTAGTGCTTTGTATGTCAAAAGCATAAGTTTAAAAACAATACGGCTCTCCACAGACAACCAGTGAAGATCTTTTAACACTGGGCTTATATGTACACGCTTCTTTGTCAAGGTTACCAACCGGGCAGCGGCATTTTGGATGCGCTGTAATTTGCTTAATTAAGAAGCTGGAAGTCCATATAATATGCTGTTATTTGAGTCCAGACGAGAAGAGACAATGCACTTTGAATCAATCAAATGCTTATACTTACTTATTCTTTGTTCAACAGCATACACAAGCTTGACATCAAACTGTGTTACAATAGTGATAGCCATGCCCCCACGACCTGTAAACATAAAATAACAAATAATGTTTTTTAAATAAACTTGTTTTCTGTTTATGGTTATGATTGATTGGTTATATTACAAAATCAATGAATGGGTGCGAAGCAAAACATTCAAAAACAAACTACATGTTGGATTTTAATATCCAATTCATGTGAAATGTTGCAACTCCCTGGGAGTGTTTTGGGGTGTGAATATGAGGATATGGAGATGTGTGCCAACAAATACGGTCACCTTTTTTAACAAATGATCATTTTCAAATAAAACCTGTTGGTTTTTTTTCTCAAAATGTATCAAAAATTGAAGAAATTCTGGCTCAAAGGTTAACATTATGGAGCTGAATTCTTCCCAAATTCTGTGTATTTCAGGGTTCATTTTAAGTTTGCTAGTGCAACTCACTACCACAAAAGTTTAGAGTGACGTAGATATAAATATATTCCTAATTCACAATGAGATAACAAAAAAGAAAATCATGTTCTACGGGCCTGACTGACCTATTTTTTTAAATTTGAGGACATCTGGTTTTTGTTGTTGAAATTTTGATTTTTGTTGTTGTTATTGTTAATGTTTTTAACTTTGATCGAATAAAAAACACACCAAACAAACACAAACGACCCAACCTGAGGTTCAATTCGCCAAAAGAACCATTATCATTGTCTCCGTAAAGACAAAAATAACGGGATGAGAATTGATGCTGAGCATCAACACACACTTACCGGCCCTGGCTGTTCGGCCAACCCTGTGTATGTATTCTGTGGGCGACGTTGGCACATTATGGTTGATGATTACTTGCACTGTAGGGATGTCAAGACCGCGACTGGCTACGTCTGTTGCTACCAAGATACGCACTTGGTTGGATTTGAACATCGCTAAGGAGGCAAGCCGAACCCTCTACAGAACAAAGAGATTGTGTAAGAAAATATCAAATTTAAAACAAATATGCTAAACGAAGTTCAGATACAATTGGATAAGCACTCAAGAAGAAAAAAACACCTTTTTAAAAAATCAATTTTCACAACCCATGACAGACAGCTGGGGTCCAGCTTCTGGATAACACAGATATTTGTAGACTATACCAAGTTCTGTTGCAACGGTCATAAACAGTTGTGTCTATGCATGTATTTATACATCATGTATTGACATTATGCCAATAGGTAGCCAACCTTTAAATAGAGTGCTCAATGCCGTAAGCCTAGATCATGAACTCCGTAAATTGATCTAATTTCTGCAGTGACTCTATTTGACAAATCAAGCAATAGAAAACACACTCTACCATTCAGACATTGAAATCAAGCGCATTCTGAACAGAGAGTTGACTGATCAGCTAGCAATGCTGTTTGGGATGTCATTGAGTTGTATGGAACACTGTGCACTATCTCAAGCCTTCAGGCATGTATTCATGCATTGGGTATCACACACATTGTCTATGCGAAGCAAACACTAATCAACGATATCCAATAGGAAACTCAATTTGCTACACCTTTAATTTTCATTAGGGGTAGGTCACTTAAAATATCATAACTTTAAAATTATCCACTCAATTTCTATGAATCAAATTACAGGGAAGAAATCCGCTCGCACATTTTTTTGGTATACATTATTGAATTTGAATTAGCTGTCATGAAAGTATCTGGTCAGCAATGGCAGCACAGGGTAGGAAATTCCCCCAGTCACGACCTTTGACCCCCCCCCCCCCCCCCACTAGCCAGTTCAAGCCCCACCCAATTTTGTACCCCAAACAATGTTGTATAATGTAATCAGAAGGCATCCCAAGTGATGTCATTACTAAACTTGAATTTCAATTGGTCAATTGGGGGGGATAACGTGTCCTCTTCTTTACTAAATTACCTCAGAGAAATCTGGAATATAAAAACAAATAAATTGATTGTTGCCTTCTTCTTTTTTCCTGGAACTTTATGGTTTTTATTGACTAGTGGGTTATTTCACAACTCACCTGTTTCACCATAGAATGCAATGAAGCACACTTGAATCCAAGTTCTCTCAGCATCATGGATAGCATCTGACAATATCTAGAAACACAAAAGTAGAGTGATTCTAGTTGTAAATTTACCAGCTTGATTGAACATCTGTGCACCTATATATTCCTGCTACTTAGAATAGGTGGTTTTGGGGAAAAAAATTGTATTTACTATATCACAGCAAAGATATCGAGACCTGATTATCAATTAGTTGAGAGATCCTCAAGGATTTCCAACCCACTTGCGTGAGCTAGGTCACTTTATCCAAACTCCTCTTGGAATGTCTTCAACAAATCTTTAACTCTTGACACCCTCTGTCCCTATAAGGGCATAGTTTTCTTGTGATAAAGAGTTCAAACTGGGCTGAAAATAAAATAACAATCATTACATTTCAGGGATGCAAGTCGGTGATTGATCAATTTCCTGAAGCTTTTAAAAAAATATAAATTTCCGGATTTTTTGGCCTAATTTCAGGAATTCCAGAAATTTCCGTAAGTCTTGTATCCCTGAATTTTCACTATCACCATTGACAAAGTCTGCAAAACCCACCAAAGTAACTTATCCTTCCGTTTTTTATCTCTATAGAACTTACTTGCATGTGCTTGTGAATATCATGACAGACTTCTCCTGTCCCTCTTCCTGGAAGGTCTTCAGTATGTAGACGAGATAGGCGTCTTTGACTTGCGCTGGTACCAACACATAACGCTGATCTAACTGCTCCACAGTGGCTACTCTGCAATGACAGTAAACAACCACGTATGAAGAGCATTACCATGATAACCTATTAGACGTTCTATGGGCATACTGACTACCAGTGGCGGCAGGAGCAATATAATTAAGGGGTAAGGGCCCAAATTTTGTTTTATAATGTTGAAACAATTTGGGCAAACAATTGTCAGTTTTTTAAACTAAAATGGTCCAGAAAAACAGCTAATTTGTGTAAAGCACGCACAGGTGGGAAATGTTTGACACTAGTATGGTTCAGTGTGAAGTTAAAACATGTCACCTGTCAGTTTTTAGTGGGGGATGTCCCTCCCACATTAGCCGCCTATGCCGACTACTTTGAATTGAGTTATTCGGAATCATTTCTAGAAAAATGTGCTCTTAAAATAGGGGGGTCACAACATTGCTCTTTACATTCTTGCAAGTTACTGTACACAATTACTATATCAATATTGTCAATGTAATGTCTATAAACAGCCTTCTTCAAATTGATTTTAGGCCCATAGCACTACTACTTGGGACTTTGTTGTCAATATGAAAAGTGTTTGTACAAAGCAGATCTATATTTTAAGATTTATCTCCAGGGGGTCACACTCCTTTATAACAAGGTTATGCTAAAATAACGTTTTAACTCACTTAATATCAATGTTTTGAAGATACCAAGCTTAATATCATTGTATAATTTCGAAGCTTGATATATTACCATTGTATTGGAAACAAAAAAAATCACCTAATTGTAAAGGCTACATGCCGAAATTATGCAAATATAATGCAAAATTATTCAATTTTACTATAAACTGGTATTTGCCACAGACCCATCTGAATTTTGATTGAAAAAATGAATTCTACGTCAAAAAAACATTAAAAGGGTAATTTACACAGCTCAAATCTGTTAACTATCGCCATTATAAGGCTTTTACTATTTCATTATGCAAATTAGGCTAATTAAATATGCTAAAATCTGAAAGGTGCATTTACCGAAGAATAAGCACTATTTTGACCTTAAAAATGAATTCTACACCCAAAAAACCTTATATGGGTCAGGGATATGTTTCAATTCCCTGATTTTGTATGAAATATAGCCTTCGCATATTTAATGAGCTGGACTTATTCAAATTTATTGGAGGAATGTTGGTTGACAGAGGCATTTTCGGACATTTTGGGGCTTTTTGACATGCTCTCACACAGAAACACTGTAATTTCAACCTTTCATGTCAGCAGAAATGTAAAATATTCAAGTTACACTCCTAATATATGTTATTTTCAGACTTGTAGGGTACCAAGACTTGATTTTATGACATTTTTAAAAATAAAAATCTGCAAAACTGCCAAAATTGGCCCTTTTTCGCAAGAAATTGGGTCATTTTACGAAACACATTTTTGGTCACAACGCAAGAAATAATGCTCCGATTTTGATGATTTAAACAGTATTTTTCATTTCTGCACAAGTTTTAACCAAAGAAAACAGAATGAGGCCCCAAAAAGCATTTTGAAATTTTCCTTTGACCCCCCTACTTAAAATGTGGCATCGTAAAACTAGTAAAATATTAGCTATAGTATTTCTGAGTTACAATATTGATGAGATACTCGCAAATTGTGGGAATCATTTGACAGATAAGATTTTTTCAAATTCTTCAGCACAAATCTACTTGGATTTGCACAATTATACCCACAATAAAATAAATGGCCATGGGGAAAAAATGGATAAAATGTTTTGCGAATTGAAGTATGAAATTATGAACTTACTCTGCTTTTGAGTGCCAAAAGAAAGGTTTTGCCATGGACATTTTCCTGAGTTCTTTCATGGTGTCTGTGATGGTCGCACTGAATAGAAGGGTCTGCCTCTTGGCCGGCACGGCTTCAAATATGACGTCCAGGTCGGGACCAAAGTTACCCTCTAATAACCTGTCGGCTTCATCTAGCACCTATTTTAAGAGGAAAATGGAGTGTTTCAAAATCAAATGCGACTACTGTAAAACCAGAAATGTTCGCGTGCATTTAAATTTCGCTAATTTCGAGAGGAGTATTTACTCACGAACATTTCATGCCACAAATATTTCCAATCTACCTTGTAGCAGTGAATTGGAAAGTGACTCCAAAGTTTACATTCGCGAAATTGTCATGCCATGAATTAGGCCAGTGTTGCTGATTCGTGAAATGTTAAACTCTTGATCATTACTGGTTTTACAGTATTCAATACAGGCATGAGAAGAAAAAAAAAACCACTGAAAAGGTGAGAAAATGGGCTAGAAATTAAAAGATTAAATGACATTAAAATGAGTTTACAACATGCTTTAAAAACTGTTGGGGTCAAATTTACAAAAATGTTTTCATTGTATGCTTAAATCGCTGTCTGTGATGACTTACCAGATATTTGTTTTCATTGTATGCTTAAATCGCTGTCTGTGATGACTTACCAGATATTTTCATTGTATGCTTAAATCGCTGTCTGTGATGACTTACCAGATATTTGATTGTATGCTTAAATCGCTGTCTGTGATGACTTACCAGATATTTGTTTTCATTGTATGCTTAAATCGCTGTCTGTGATGACTTACCAGATATTTTCATTGTATGCTTAAATCGCTGTCTGTGATGACTTACCAGATATTTGATTGTATGCTTAAATCGCTGTCTGTGATGACTTACCAGATATTTGTTTTCATTGTATGCTTAAATCGCTGTCTGTGATGACTTACCAGATATTTTCATTGTATGCTTAAATCGCTGTCTGTGATGACTTACCAGATATTTGATTGTATGCTTAAATCGCTGTCTGTGATGACTTACCAGATATTTGTTTTCATTGTATGCTTAAATCGCTGTCTGTGATGACTTACCAGATATTTTCATTGTATGCTTAAATCGCTGTCTGTGATGACTTACCAGATGTTTTCATTGTATGCTTAAATCGCTGTCTGTGATGACTTACCAGATATTTGATTTTGCTCAAGCTGAATGTATCGTTACTCTTGAGATGATCTGCAAGTCGACCCGGAGTTGCAATGACAATGTGAGGCTTTCTGGACAATTCAATCGCTTGTTTTACCATATCTGAAAAAAATCATCAGAATGATATGCTATTAATGATAGAAAGAATTAACACACTGAAAATAATTGTCTTCCTACAAATTGCTGAAAGTGCAGATTTTTAAATCATGATTAAAATGAGAGAAATTTAGATGCAGCATACCTTCTTAATTAGCCTGTTTGAAGATCGGATGACCCAATAGGATGGCAGTACTTGGAATGGGCATTTTCTATAGGAGAGGGCGAACACGTCCGTGTGGGTCAAACCCGAAAAATACAAAGAATGTGCATTCGGGTGTGCATTGTCATAAGTCACTTAGCTATATATGTTGTGTCACATGGATTTTGAAGCCTCTGTCAGGTTGGATTGACTTTTATAAGCGCCCTCAATAAGGGCTGTGAGAGGCAAGCCTCAAATTAAGCAGGAGCTGGGAGGTGTTTCTTTACCCCTGGTTGCCAGGTTTTAGCACCTGGTATTTTTGAAATTAAGTAATAGACCAGGAGCTACCTTTTTATCAAAAAAAGTTACCAAGTAGGTCCTGGTTCACATGCGTAATTCAAGGTGTGGTGAAAGTATTTGCCATGTACAGTACCCCATGTATGTTTCTGCAGGAAGGCAAATGATATTAAAACTTGGTTTACAGCATGCGTTAATAACTTACCAACCCCTCCAACAACGACACAGTCTTTGAGACCCATTGGTTTACCAAGTACTCTGAACTGGTCTGCGATCTGATAAGCTAATTCCCTGTATGGAAAAATGGAGATAGAAACCAATTGAATAACATTAATTTGCACTGGATGTTTCAACACTTGGGCTCACACGATGTGAATCTTTCTACGATCATTTTTATATACAAGAATATTATTATTACCTTGTTGGTGTCATAACCAGACAGTAAATTCCATACGGATCTTCACTAAGTGTTTGAATTATTGGCAGTGCAAAGGCAGCTGTTTTACCACTCCCTGTCTTAGCACATCCGATGCAATCTTGACCTGTATGAAAACACACACAGAAATATAACGCTAGTAAATAAAGACCAAGGAAAGAGGAACAACTCTGTTCTACAGGGGGGGGGGGGCATGCATACAAAGTGCCTGTAAGCCCTGTATGTCCGCGCCTTCCTATTAGACTTGAGGGAGCACGCAACTAATTAGCTCCCCATAGGCTTTACACACAAATGTCTGCTCTGCCTATTAAAACCATTCTATTTCAAAACTCCACCGGTCAATTTTTGTGAAAATGTGCAATCTTATGCCATGAACGCTTATTTATAACATATCTGAATATCAAGTTATCTGTCACATTTTTCAGTAAATGCCGTTGAATTGGGAAGTATTAATTTCATCACCTAATTTTCAGTCCTCAGGCTGGGATGCACGGTGGCGGTAAATCGGCGGATAAAATGATAATAAAACTCAAATCATCACGTTTCTTTTACAAACTTCACGTACATATTCCACACAACGCATACATGTACATGCAACATTCGAAAGGACATCACCAGCTAATGTGTCGATTTCGCACACTCTTTGTGCTTAATAGGAACTATTGGCAGCAATTTTTTGCCGGAAGTAGATTTCTGAGACTGAGTTAGTTGTGTGCGCCCTTTAAGAACACATGTTTGTTCAAAATCATATAAATCTTATACCATTGTTTTAAGTGTTAAATTTTAAGTAAAAACGCAAAATCTTATAAAATTCTGAAATTCCGTTTTAGAGATATCGCCATACGTACGGTAAGCGTAAATTTGTATTTTGTCAGTTTTGAGTTGTTGTTTTTTAAAACTCTCCACGCGGCGCGTGGAAGATGTGCATTATGAAGTGCTATCTTCAGCTAATGTGTCGATTTCGCACACTTTTTGTGCTTGATAGGAACTATTGCTGTACTCAATTTTTTGCCGGAAGTGGATTTCTAGACTGAATTAGTTGTAAGTTGTGTGCGCCCTTGAATTGAATACATGATGATGATATACACTCGTCCAAAGAAGTTCCTTGCCACTCATTGAAGTTCAAATATTGAAGTTCAAATATTTCACATAAATATTTAACAGGGTTGTAGCTAGGCCAACTTTTGTGCCAGGTGGCAAAAATGGCGACCGGACGGGCTCAATATTTCGCTATTTGGTTACATAACTCTCGCGGCTCAGGGGCCGGGATGTTTTTAGACTTTTTTAATGCACTTTGAGGGTTCCTGCCACATCATTTCTTATTTTATGAGGCAGTTTAATGATTTTATCCACAAATAGTTTAAAATAAATTTTAAAAAAATTGTGTTTTTTATTTGTGCCAGGCGGCCTAGCCCAGTGCCAGGCGGCCCACCCGGCGTAGCTACAACCCTGATATTTAATATAAATTAAACAATTGCATGTCAAAATAAGCAGACAATAATTCTCTATCATGTCTGTATGAAATTAAGATGTACACATTCATGCATGGCTGAGCACATTCATTAAGCAATGGTAAGGTTCATATTGTGTTCAATTTCAATCATTCACATTAAGGCATAGTAAAAAAAATTACATGTTTCCCGTCCGGACTTTTAAAAAAAATAGGGACAGCGGTCCCAAATAGGTCGTCCGTTTATATGGGTAGATTAAAAACAAGGTGGATCTCAAACCACAGGCATCTAGAAAGAAAGAGGTTAGACCACTAGCCGATCCAGGATATAAAAAATAAAATAAACATCCTGGAGTTTGGTTGCAATTATACTTCACCTGTTTAAATGTAATTAATTTTACATATGCAGCTAATTTTACATCTTGACCTCATATGACCTTTGACCTTGGTATGTGACCTTTGACCTAATTAACATATGAATGTTTCCATGTTGCATCCCTGACCCAAGTTTGGTTGCAATTGGTCATTGTATGGAAAAATGAACAAGAGACAAAAAAAATGAACAAGAGACAAAAAAAAGTGTACTAAATTTTACATCTTGACCTCAGATGACCTTTGACCTTTCTATGCGACCTTTGACCTCATTAACATATGCGGGTTTCCATGTTGTATCTATGACTGAAGTTTGGTTGCAATTGGTCATTGTATGGAAAAGAAATGGAAAAATGTAATCAATTTTACATATGCAGCCATTTCTACATTTACATCTTGACCTCAGATGACCTTTGACCTTGGTATGTGACCTTTGACCTCATTAACATATGAAGGTTTCCATGTTGTATCTATGACCAAAGTTAGGTTACAATTGGTCATTGTATGGAAAAGAAATGGACAAATGTAATCAATTTTACATATGCAGCTTGACCTCGGATGACCTTTGACCTTGGTATGTGACCTTTGACCTCATTAACATATGAAGGTTCCCATGTTGCATCTATGACCGAAGTTTGATTGCAATTGGACATTGTATGGAAAAGAAATGGAAAAAATGTAATCAATTTTACATATGCAGCCATTTCTACATTTACATCTTGACCTCAGATGACCTTTGACCTTGGTATATGACCTTTGACCTCATTAACATATGAAGGTTTCCATGTTGTATCTATGACCAAAGTTTGGTTACAATTGGTCATTGTATGGAAAAGAAATGGACAAATGTAATCAATTTTACATATGCAGCCACTTTTACATATACATCTTGACCTCGGATGACCTTTGACCTTGGTATGTGACCTTTGACCTCATTAACATATGAAGGTTCCCATGTTGCATCTATGACCGAAGTTTGATTGCAATTGGACATTGTATGGAAAAGAAATGGACAAAACAAAAAGTGTATACCAAATTGTTGAAAAAAGTGTATACCAAATTGTTGACACACACTACACACACACACAGACACACCACACACACACAGACTACACACGAAGGATGCTGCCATAAGGTCTCTTCCTACGGACGACCTAAAAAGGAGGAGGGAGGGTCTTACTATTTACTATTTTCCCATTTTTTGCTATTTTTTTTCAAGATGGCCGCCAAGTCAAAAGTGACCAACTGACTGTGTTGCAGACACTCCTAAACAGGATTTTCCTCTCTAATTGCCAGAGGAATACAAAATATGAAAAGGATTACCTAATATAATACTAATAGAGCCAAGTACACATTGTTTCTTTATGTTTTCTTCATTTTTCAGGTTGAATGAGGAACAAAACATCATTGATCGAAAGGATGTAGGCCTACATGTATTGGTCCCCATGGTACTATTTCAATTGAGAAGCCATGTCAATAATTCCGTGAACATGCTATGAAATGATACAGCATTTCTATTACACCTGCCATTCCTATGGGCAAAGGATCAATTACTAAAAATAAAAAAATGAAAGAAGAAAAAAAATTGGAAAAAAAAAAAAAAAATCGGAAATAGTAAATAGTAAAAAATACGAGGCGGCGGCCAAAAAGGAGGCGGGCGGGGACGGGAAACATGTTTATTTTTTTACTAGGCCTAACATCTTGGAACACATTATTCAATCATCGCCACATCATGGATCACCTGGACAAACACAAAGTCTTATCAAACCATCAACACGGCTTCCGCCAAGGAAGATCATGCGACTCACAACTATCAGGCTTGATCGACGATTTACCCAAGATCCTTGACAACAGGAGCCAAGTAGATCTAATCATATTGGACTTCAGCAAGGCCTTCGACACAGTTCCCCACCAGAGGCTTCTACAAAAACTCAAAAATGTCGGCATAAATACCAGCCTGCTGGACTGGATTGATCACTTCCTCACATCAAGACACCAACAAGTCCAGCTAGAGGGAGCATCCTCGCCAGAATCGCCAGTAACATCAGGTGTACATGTACCTCAAGGGACTGTGTTGGGGCCTTTGCTCTTCCTACTTTATATCAACGATTTGCCTGATACCGTGTCATCCAAAGTAAGGCTGTTTGCAGATGACTGCATATTATACAGAGAAATACGTCACCAAGATGACAGCAAACTCCTTCAACGCAATATTGACCTGTCTGCCAATGGGAAAAGACCTAGCAAATGGCGTTTAACTCGACCAAGTGTTACTCCATGCATGTCACACACAAAACCAAGCCCCTCACTTTTGACAGCATGAATGCCAGCGTCCTCCAGACTGTTGACCACCAACCATACCTGGGAGTAAATATAAGCAGAAACCTTGACTGGGCCTGTCACATCAAGCATGTTACCCACAAAGCAAACAAAGTGCTAGGTCTCTTGAGAAGGAACATCTACTCGTGTAGCAAAACAGTAAAAGAAACCACCAAACTCTTGTGCGTCCAAGATTAGAATACTGTTCAACCGTACGGGACCCCCACCATGAAATCAACAAGGCCTCCCTCGAGAAAATACCACGCCGCGCAGCTCGGTTTGTCCTCCGTGACTACAGAAGAAAATCAAGCGTCACAAACATGCTCAGCGATCTCCAATGGGAAACCCTCGAACCAAGTCTCGACTGATAGCCATTTTTAAAGAAATACACAAAATATTGCCATCAAATGTAACACCGCACCGAAACCAGGGAACCCTTGTCACTAGAAACCTCACCAGACCTCATCTACTTGAGATGCCACCCTTCAACAAAACTTGTTATCAACACTCTTTCTACCCTAAAACAATCCGCGAATGGAATCTCCTGCCACCAAACATCAGGTCAATAACAGACATTTCTGCCTTCAAGAGCGCACTCTCTCAAATTGACATCAAAGAACATGTAAACAGAGCTCACTTCAAAAATTGATCACACCATCCACCACACTGACCTATGCGTTATAACAGCAACATAGCTGTGTTTGCATAGTATTAAACAGAAGCAGAAGAAGAAGCAGAAACATTTGAAGGGATTATCCAATTTTTTGCAATCTTCTTCCACAGTACAGACCTTGCCATTGTCACGTGAATGGGATCTGCCATGCATGAGTGAGAATCTGAATGTCGGACAACTCGACCTTTGAGACAACTCGACCTTTGAGACAACTCGGCCTACGAGACAACTCGGCCTCCGAGATTCTGCCTCCCACACAACTCGGCCATTAGACAATATATAAGCTTATAAATTAATTTTAAGTTAACATGTCAAACTTCAGAATATATTTGATTTTTTTTGGCAGTTCCTCATCACTGATTGAAATGAATTTCAACATTAATGAGATTATTACATGAGATTTGTATGAATTCCGTTTATGAGATCTTGCCACTGTGATGTTGCCACATTCACTCTTCATGCTCTTAGTCTTAAACTAGTCTTTATTTTCATTCAAAGATTGATTTAAAATATAATAATTGTGTGGGTTTCTTTTGTTTGGTGGCATTAAAAATTGCCGTGCAAATACTGTGGCCGAAATGGGCTAATTATCTAATGGGCTATGATTCACAACCACCACTAATGCGGGATCAATACATTTTCCTATGTTCTATTATTAATAATATTTGCGAGTACAATATTAGGTTAACAATTAACAAAAAATTAATTTAATGTGTGCGAGATATTTTGTTGTCAATGTCTAGTGGCCGAGTTGTTTTATTGGCCGAGTTGTGTGGGAGTCAGAATCTCGGAGGCCGAGTTGTCTCGAAGGCCGAGTTGTCTCGAAGGCCGAGTTGTCTCGAAGGCCGAGTTGTCTCGAAGGCCGAGTTGTCTCGAAGGCCGAGTTGTCTCGAAGGCCGAGTTGTCTCGAAGGCCGAGTTGTCTCGAAGGCCGAGTTGTCTCGAAGGCCGAGTTGTCTCCAAGGCCAGACGCAGCGTCACACCAATTGTGGAATCCCTCCAATGGCCCTCGCTGCAGAGGAGACGTCTCCAAACCCGGCTGTGCATGCTATATATAGAATCCGCTATGACCTGGTTGATATTACCTGGAAAGACCACCTAACAGAGGCCACATCACAAACCAGAGGACACAACTCTCGCTTCTGGACACCACACTGCTCAACTCAGAGGTACTCCTCATCCTTCTTCCAACGCACCTTACGTGACTGGAATGCCCTTGACAAGGATCCTGCTCAGTACCCATCCCTTAATGCCTTCAAATCAGCATCGAGGGGAGCGTCCAGATAACTCTGCCAGCACTATCCAGTTTTTTGTATGCACCTGTAAATATGTTACTTGCACAGGAGCTGTAAATATGTATATAACACGATGGCTGCGTCCTTGTTTGAATAACACGCGCGCATCCACACACAGTTCGACTATCTTCAGTTACTGAAGTTTGAACTTTACGAGAAGAAAAAGAAGAAGGCCGAGTTGTCTTGGCCGAGTTGTCTCGAGCGAAGGCTGAGTTGTCCTGACACCACCAATCACCATGAGTGATCATGTCTAAATTCCATGTTAAGCTGTTAGAGCCTAGAGGATTACTTTCTGCTTATTTTGATATAAAATTATATATATTCTATTAAATATTAATTTGAAATATTTGGACTTTAGTCTAGTTAATGAGCGAGTGGGCGGGGACTATTAGTTATTACTTCTTCTACTTCTACTCGAATACTTGGCAGGATCCATAAGTTAGGACTTTGTGGCCAAGGTTGTAAATTATGCTCATGTGCGGTGCAAAGTTCCAAAGTGCTGATCTGTACATGATGTCAATCATCGTGCGAGTAAAAAACTGGATGCCTCTTAGTTGCTGGCTGATACTGCTTTCCTGAAGGCCTCCACCGACGGGGAGGTTGCAGCACTTGCCGGGAGGGCGTTCCACCAGATTATTGTGCGGGGAAAGTAAGTAGTTATTAGGTGAGGTTGGGTCGGATACGGATTATATCTAGCTGAGGATTTTGTATCGGGGCGAGGGCATGACCCAGGCCAATGATGATATAAATATGATCACGACCAATCGCATTACAGGGGCCGCGACGCGTCGAACTGCTCAAAGATAACGCTGTTGTGACGCTGTTCTACAACGCACTTCCGTGTATACGCTGTACGCAGTTGTCACAGAAAAAAGTGCCGAAGTATTCTGACCACGACTATAAAGTGGCAAGGAACTTCTTTGGACGAATAGGGACGAGTGTAGATTAGAATTCGGCAGTCATGTCAGTTGTCCTAACCAGTCAAATTTATGAAAATTACGAACCATTGAGAATTGGAGGTATACAATAATGCTGTATGGCCGATGGTTTAGTTATTCCAACAGCTTTACATTGATTTGATAACCATTCATGAAGCCCCAACTTTACAAAGCTGGACTTTAAATCGCCTTCCACTTTCATATCAGCCATCTCGAGTTCCGATCTGTTTGCACTTACACATGTGAAACAGCGCCCTCGCGGTGACAAAAGTGCGGAATATTAGTCAATGTAATCTAAGATTTGTCCTATAATTTTAAGATATGATCAAAATATTCAAAATAAAAATACGGATAGTTTAGAAAATAATATTATCTATTTCTATAAATATGCATCGCTTATTTATTATGGTTTATAATTTAAGATCTTCTAAATATTTTGCGTTGACCTATGTCGCAATATTAATTATGCAAATTAGTATCAAGGTCTTTGCCTAGGGTGTGAATCTGTAGAGCTGTACGTCGATTTTCTGTCGTGTTCTGAACGAAAATAACCCAATAAAACATTAAAATGGATACCTGGAGAGCGAAATTAGACAAGGCTCTATACGAGAAGAATGCATTCACAGACGGTTTGGCCACTGTAGAGGCAAAAACTGGCATCAAAAGGACATACTTCGTTGCAGGTTTGTACTGAAATTTCACAATCACATCATCAATCAATCAATTCAATGATCAACCCATTTCATGATTTTTACATTACAAATATAATTAGAAATTAGGCCTACAATACAACATAACATGTTCACTGTGTTATTCAGATTTTTCATTGCATGATGGGCAGATATTTTTTCATCTTGAATACATTTGATTTAAGAGTTAATTTAATGTGTTATCAGATTTTAAATTAATAAATAATATATAGACTCGGACAAACTGACGAGAATTAAATTAACAAAGACTTTAAAAAGATTTTAAATTACACGTTCCGACAAATCACCAAGACTACACCACACCGCCGAAGACATCAAGAAACAGACGAGGCCACACGCACAAATTCCAACAAAAGCACCCAAGAACAGACACATACGCCAACTCATTCTTCATGAGGACTATCAAAGACTGGAACAAACTCTCACCCGAAATGGTCGAAAACACTGACCCGTCCAAGTTTAGAAAGTTGCCTTTCCCGCCCTCTCCGTTCCACCAATTAACCCCCCCTACGTCGCACCTCCAGTCAAAACTCTGTATCGCACCCTTTGCACCTTATTTATTACGATACGACTGTAGTCTATAATCTACAACAAGAGGAATGTACTTACACCATATAGATAGATACAAGTAGATAGAACACTACAGGGTCGGGACGTCAGTCGTCAGCTCAGGAGTTTGTCATAAAATCAAATGGTTACGAACATGACGAATACGATTCACGAAAATCCATTTAACTTTATTATTTAATTTTAGAAATTAGATTATATTATTAAATCTTGCAAAGCCAAAGGAATTTGCGAGAATCTATGGATTCTTCTCCATTCAAATAGTGTGTTACTGTTAATAAAAATAAGTGTTATTTATTATTGTACCGTCCATGGTTAGACAAATTAGGCCTAGAGGCCTATCTCACAAAAACGGTATATTTTTCTTTTCTTTGCGAAAATGAAAATGGATTCTGGGATTCTCAAATGTCTAACCCTGCAGACTAAATAGGTGCAGTACTATGTGACCCCCCCCCCCCCCCCCCCATTACAGTACTATTTGTTTATAGTCAAATTAATAATTGAACGAACAACGCGCAAACAGCACAAAGATGATAGCACCTGAAATTATCACGCTATGACTTTGTGAGGGTGCAGTCGGTTAGACTTAGAGCGTCGTAATAGTAATACTGCCAAGTATCGATGTAAATGTAAATGATATGGTTGTGCGCGCTTCACACAATCAGTCAATCTACGCAGTACGCTGCTTCAACGTGCTATTTATGGCATTGCAAAAAAAAAGAGCTATAATCAAAACAAATAATTGTCGATCATTTCAAATCATTCCCTCGCGTACATTCGACCACATCTGCCGGCGTGAACCTCAACAGCGCTGTTCGCCTGTAGTTATGGAATGCATTGCGTCAAAATAAACCTTGGGATGAACACAAGCGCTCGGATCGGCAATTATGTGTTTGATTATAGCAAAAGTGTTCAAAAAAGTTGCATAAGAAATTTTCAAGATTTCTGTATTTCTCCAAACTCTGGGTTAGGGTGCCATCTTTTGTCAAAATTGTGTCCCAACTTTTTCCAAGATGGCGGCCTGGAAAAACAACAAGGAAGTAAAAATCATATTACTATATTAGTAGTGCTGGGAGCAAAAAATCACCTTCCCGAATCCTGAAAATAAACTTAAAAATCGGCTAATTCATGATTATTTAATGCAAATTAAATTTATAGGGCAGATTCATTTGAAACATTGGATTTATTTTGTCAAATCTGTGCATTTTTTATACTCTTATGTAAGGACAGGGAAAATGCTAAAAAGCGCAAAAGCACCAAAAAAGCACCTTTTGCCCAAAATAGCACTTTTTGCTCAAAAAAGCACTTTTTCATCACACAGCATTTTTTCTTCAAAATTGTTTAAATATTTAACAAATAATGTCCATCTACCTAAAAATCAACAAGTTACATAACTGTGGAAGTGTTTATTCTACACTTAGTTTAGTATGAATGTAGTTTTAAATGAAAAATGATGGTTTTGACAACGAAAAAAGAAATATGTCAACATGGAACATGGAATATAATCGCTTTTGGATTGATTTTTAACGCATATGGCATAATTTTGGTGAATAAAAGCACCTTTTACCTATCAAAAAAATCGAATGGATACATGTACTTTCAAAGTTATGGCGATTTCAATGGCCGAGCATAACAACAGCAAAGTTGCTTTAGAAATGTTTTTATATGGGATATCATTGATTTGTGTATAAAGCGGCAGTGAAAATGTGTGTGTAAACTCTAGAAAGACTCAAAGCGAATCAGCAAAAGACGTTTGATCTTCACAGCTAGTCACGCCCTTTATATCACTCCAGAGTCCAGACCCATTCATCCAGATACCTAGGTGGCTGGTTCAGATAGCACACGGTTACATGTATGACAGTAATCACACACAAATCAAAGACATCCCATAGAAAACCAATTCTATTATAATTCTTAACCCTAGTAACTCTAGGGTTAAGAATGTATGGTGTAGTAGAGTTAGGGTTATGGAAATCACAAAGTTTTTGTTTTTACCATTAATGATCAATCGTTTCACTGTTTACACGGACGTCACCATTTTAAGATGAACTAGGGCTGCACCATTCAATTGGCATGGGTGGGATTGAGAGAATTAATTCCTGTGTATAACAAGTTTATTTATTATTATTGTTTCATTCTAATTATCCCAATTGCCGGACAAGACAATTCATTGTTTTGTTCGTCTCATTAATTCCAAGTTCACCCGACCGGCGTAGCTATAGCCTATTTATAGGAACGCTGCACACATTTATGGGCGATTCCACGGTAACACGCGTTACATTTTAGGGCGCCATTCTTTATTCTCCCCTCTATAACTGTAAAAGTAGTCTGAATGAAGTTTACATCTTTTGTATTGTAATACCCAAGACTTAAGGCTAAATCCTCATGCTAACACCAATATGAAATATCAGCTCATGTTGATGTAAGACCGCTCTGAATATCGGTAACACGCGTTACGAAAAAAGACGCACTAAAAAAAGGGAGCAAGTTTAAATTTTGACCCCATATGCAAAGGTCAACTACCTTTTTACGTTTGACCCCATAACTCGTTACCCAAACATCGGAAATAGGGCAAACTATACTTTTTCTGAATCCTTGTGCTTAGGCGAACAATTTGGTAGGCTTCTTAGCTTAATTGAAGTCATTTGAATTTTCGGACCCCTGTATGGCGGCCATTTTGGATTTTCGCCTCTATCGAAAAAACCCGGGATTTTTGCGAGGGACATCAAAGCTTATTTTTTTCTTTATGGTTCATAGATGTCAAATCAATCGTCAAACCTTACTAGCCAGAGAATGGTCACGGAATTGCCATTCTAGACCCTACTATAAAATTAAATCTTTTGGAGCATTTTTTAGTTTTTTTGCTCTGTCACATTTTCATGGGATCGCCCATGATATTATGATACTTCATAAATCATATCATGTTTATTTTTCTGTTATTTACAATATTATTTAGTATAAAATAAAAATATGTTCACCCACAAAAAAATTATATTCCAGGTTTATAAAAAACATATTTTTTAACTTTTGCAGATTTATTTTTAGAACAAGGTCATAAGAATGCCATGGTTTCAAACATGTAGCAATGGTTATGCTGTAGTCCCCCATATATTCCAGTGGTTGATTCCATTGACCTCACAATGTGTACACAAAAATAAACAAGAGGGTCCAACCATTATTCATAAAAGGGGTGGGTGTCTTTTATTAGACTAAATTAGTGAGGGGGAATTCTGTATCGCCAGATGTTTATTCAATTAAAAAGATTTATATTAATTTAATGGCAAAAGCTCAGGTGTGTTATCAGAAAAAGCAGTAAATAATTAAATTATTAGTGGAGAAATAAGATTTTATTTAGAATATTGTAGTAGAAAAGAGTAACATATTTTACAAACATGACGTTCTGATGAAGAACAAAGTTTGATTTTTTGCAAACCAAGCTTCCGAATTCGGTAATGTTAAAAAAATAGTAATTCAGTTTATAATTTTACAAATTGTAAATTGAGTGCGGACTTTATTATATTTGTTCATCGTAAGATAACAATAACATGTTTTAAAGCTTTTATTGCCAAATAAACCCCTCCAATTTTGAATTTCTGCTCATTTTGAGTAAAATCAGACCTGAAAACTTCTTCTTTTTTCCAATTTTTTTTGTGGGCAAAATTGAAAAATGTGCGAGATTTGCGCAATCGCACAAAATCCCGGTGCTAAGGTAATATGGGAAAACAATTTGAACAAATGAATTTCAACAACAACCAAAACAAATTATTTTAATTTTTTATAAGGCCTAATAAAATTAAATTGTTGTTTCCGGTAACCCGACCGTCCCTCTTAAAACCTGCCTACCATAAACAAATTTTCAGTCCAAATTTACGGAAATGTATTGAGAGAATAAACATTTTACATTCCCATTTAGTTTTACATTCCCATTTTGCCAAAGGTCCAATTTTTGAATGTACCCATTTCCATGAATTCTGCAACAATTCCGAACTTTACTTTCCGTTCGTCCGTACGAATATAAATAATAAATCAAATAAATTAAATCCCCAGTTTTACGTTGCTCCACTGCAGCTGCTGCGGATTATCCCCTATCCCCATACACAGGAGAGATTGGATCGGAGGGACCACACCGCTATCGCAAACTTAAATGGGTTTCTCTACAAACCCAAAATAATGATTTAATATTCTAGATTTAATATCCAATTTCAGGGTAATTATTTTTGTTCATGATTTGTGCATTACGTATGTTGTGTAAATCTAAAATAAGATATGTTAAATTTAGCTCCTTCAAGTATGCTACATTGACTCGTACTAAAAAAGTGTACATGCGTGTGGATTTGAATATGATTAACTAGTAACTCTAAAAAACAAAATTGTACGGGGTGGTGTGGCAATTTCGTGTGAAAATTGTGCACTAAATGGGTTGATTTTTCAAAAATCTTCAACAATCTTCTTAGACTCCCCCCTGTGCGGACCATCTAAATCTTGTTCCACATTTCCCAAAAAGTTGCACGTTTTCAGGAAATTTGCCTCGAAAGTTGGCGTTCAGATCGGGCGTTCAGATTGCAATGTCGGTCAAAATTCGGAAGCTTTGCAAATTGCAATCAATTTACATGGTGAATCTAAAATATTATTTTTTTGTAAAATATAAAAAATGTTCCCAATCGACCGACCAACCCTTTTTTTTGTCCGCATGTTACCGGAAACAAACATTTTTTTCATTCACATCTTAGATTTTTTTTCTCCAATCACTTCAAAAATGATTAATTCTAGATATAATTATGAGAATGCATTTTGTTTTTGTGCTGTGTGGCTGACTTTTGATTGGCCTGACTGACCTCACCTTTGATTGGCCTAACCTGACCTACATATGTACTCTAGATTACATTGCCATCCCTGAATGTATTTTTGAGGGAGGAAAATTTAAAAAAAAATTGAACAAAGTATGTTTCTGACGGTACATTTTCTTACATTTCAAGTCCCCATCGAAGAGATTTGTTCAACACGGTGCAATAGAAAATTCATTTCGCTAGTGCTATTGCACTATATATATGGTTACATTTTGGTACATGACACAGTCGGCTGACACTCAGACTGGTTCTCCATATTAAAAGAGGAATATACATATTATATTATGTACTGTACCATTGTTTTTAAGTATTCAAAAGCAGGTGATTTAAAAATAAAATTCCCTACCTACCTTATTTTTTATGTTAGGCATATGAAACTAGTTTTTTAGGCCTTAAAAATGACTTCAGACTTGTATCATGGTTTTATCAGTTCATAGACCCTGAATCAGTTAACCATTTTATCAGAGTGGATATCCTGTGGGGATAAAAGTGGAAATACCAATGTAATGAATAACACTAGCATGGATCATAAATCCATGTGGTTTTCAAATAAGTTAACCAGGGGATTTTTTACAAAGGTGAATAGGTGAACCGGTAGTGTACATGTAAGCTGTTACCACTGGCAACACATTTGTGCCACATTGCACTGAATCGCCTACACTCACCAAGGCATGCACTCACTAGGCCTACAAGATTGGGTCTCACTTTAGCACTTTTAAAACAGGAGCAGCAAGACTAATTACTGGCGAATTGTACTAGAACATCTCTCCATCCAGCACTAAAGATTGGAAGAAGAAGTGCCTACTCAGTATTTTATAGGCTTATAGCATCTTATTACTACATGCTTCACCAGTGGACATTAACTGTTTTCTTCATCAGTACTACATGTACATGTATTAGAAGTATTATAAGAGCAAGTGAATAAACTTGATCTCACCGTGAAACTATATCACCAGTTCATCAGGATACACTGAACCTTAAGTCAAAATACAAACTATCGCTTAATTGCGCAATGGCAATGGCTCAACCAACTCGGAAGGAACTTCTCAAATATGCTGGAATGGGTATTACCTGTTGTAAAATTATTAGTATTGTTTTCACTTTCAGACGCTCAAGGTCATATGCCAATATCAGGGTGATTTTACAAGATTCCACATAAAACGCCATCAGAAAAATGCCTAATGTGAACACATCCAAGAAGCTGAAATCATACTCAGTCATTTCCTAGATGAAGAAAAATTTCTCTGCCCAATAAATGGTCATTGATTGTCTAGTTGTGAAACTTTAAAACGAGGAAAAATCCAACTACTATGACTGTACAAGTTATATTGCATTAATAAAAATGGAGTCAACATCTAACATCCACTTGATATATATTTATCTAACCTCTATAATTTTGCTTCTATCTTTCATTTCAGCTTTACTGGTAGTAATTGCTCTGTGGTTGGTAGTAGGTTATGCAGCAGCATTCATCAGTAGTCTTCTTGGATTCATCTACCCAGCTTATGCCAGGTAATGAGAATGATGAGATGGTGTGAAAATGTGCACTGATCTCCCGGGAAAGTCCCACCCTCCTAATACATGTAGGGGCCAGGAAGGGAACAATGCTATGTTTGCAGAGACTGGGAGCATTTAAAATATCAATTTGAAGATCTAATTTCTGCAAATCACTAACCAATTGTTTTGAATTCAAATAAAGAAACCAATGGCCGTTATTTTGAAAATTTTATCTCTGAAATTCATAAATCAATAATCATCACGATAACATTTCTATCAAAACATATACTAAAATATGAACATTTTAATTTTTAGAATCTTATTTATAATATATGTAGCAGTTTTATTACCACCCCATGGTGTTAAAGGAGGTGTCCCGCAAGCACAACATTGTGCATTATATGTTAGGAAAATAATTATCAATCCCATAATTGTGTAATTATATAGAACAAAACATCATACTTATCACAAAAATGAATACACACTGCCATTTCTCAACATGCAATTGTTAAAATTCGCAGCGATCGAAAGTCCTGTGTGTCGATACAGTCATAGTTATACAATGCACATGCGCAAATTTGAGCACCGATAATCATGACGTCATTGACACCGGGGCTTTCGATCGCCACAAATTTTAAATGTCGTATGTTGAGTGATGGCAGTTTTTATTCATTTTTATGATGAGTATGATGTTTTGGTCTATATAACTACGCGATTTGGGCTCAACATTTATTATTCCAACTTGTATTGCACAATGTTGTGCTTGCGGGACACATCCTATACGATATAACAACAATATTAACCAACAACCACCGGCGAATGTCCCAACACAAAAAATAAGTAAGTAGGGACATTCACCAACAGTGACTCGAACCACGAAGCCGTTCCTTATACGATTATCTCGAGAAAAGCGTAGTAGGTTGTCATACTCTCGGTCGTGCATCATGTCAAAAACAAAATAAGACACGCAGCAGGCACATTTAGGGGGGGGGGGGTCAAATACAAGTCACAGTTAGTGTCATTTATATACATGTATGATTGAGCTTAAATGTATTTGTTTTAAAGCATTTTGATCACATTTAGAAAGGAGCTATATAAAAACCAACAAATTTATTTGTTAAAATTTAATAAGCTTCTGTGAACTTTTAAAGCCCCTTTCATTCCAAATAGAGGCCATTGATCTTATCCTGAATGTCATTCTTGATGAAGCAGCACCTGACTACACAAACTTATGATATCAGTTGTCCATGGCGGTCCACTGTTGTTGGGAAACTTCCTGCGACCTAACTGACTCATCAGGAACTTATGGCCGCTGATAAAGCAATAACATGGATTAATCGGTACTTATTGTACCTGCATGTAGCATGCGCCAATTGGTTTAAAAATGCATTATCACCATTTTATGTGATAAGCACTGTTATATTAAAAGATGTACATGGACAATAAAAAAACAGTTCCACGGGCAGACAACATACATACATATGTAAAGGGTAAGCCGGCCAGCCGGTCAGTCAGGGTTTTTTGTTTTTAAAAAAATATAAAAATCACAAAATACTTTTAAGGTCAGTCAGGGTTTTTGTTTTTATAAAAATCACAAAATACTTTTAAAAATTGCAATTTTTTGACATTTGACTTTAAAAATATAGGTCGTTATTTCAAATTCTTGTGAATCCAACCCACCCCCAAAAAAAGATATGTCGCCTAATTGGCAAATACCCCGGAATAATCCCGGTAAATAGTTAGCTTATTTTGTCTTCATGATATTTTGATTCACACAAAACCTTGTGAAGTTTTGGTTAATAAATTCAGGGGCAAATCATTTTGTATAATAATTCTACATTTTCATCTTTACCCAAAAGGCACTGTTCAGTACAATTTAATATTTACTGGAAAATGTAATGCCAGATTTCCGACCCTCTTACAGTAATCGCAACCATCATTATAATTAATTAACCAAATTGGCCTGGTATGGATCAATGCATTTTAAAATGGATGTAAAATTGTAATCCTTGTTGATGAGCAAGATGTGGAATGCGAGTAAAACAATCAATATTGGTACAGTAGTACCATGTAAGGTCAAAAAAATTGTTATGTTGTCCTCCACAGCTTTCAGAGAGGAGGGGCGGGCGGGCGGATTTTTTTTATTTTTTATTTCTTTTACCAGCAGAAGCTCAAAGTTCAGCCAACAAGAAGTTGAAATCACTCTATAAGAGTCGCAATGTTATAAACACTTTATTTAATATTCAATGCCAAAAAAATCTGAAGAAAAAAAAAATCTGAAAAAAATCTGAAGAAAAAAAATCGGAGCGGCATTAAATCTGACGAGCGAGCGGTTGAGGACAACATAACAATTTTTGTTGGCCCAATGTAGTACATTATAAATGATGATGTAGCGATGAGTGATTGATTGGTGATCTCATCAATGAGTGACTCAAATTGAACGCAATTTGTTTACCTCCATTAACTGTACAATACAATAATGGTGTACAACATCAGGTGTACTACAGTACATGTCAATAAGCCTGTAGCAGCATAATGTGTGTGTATCATATGACAATCAAGCCCCATTCAAAACAGTTTTATTGGTGCATAAAAATGGCATCCATCTTTTAAGTAGTTAGGGATGTCACATACTGCAGAGTAAAACATATTTATAATATGATCACTATCACTCAGACCAGCCATTCTACTTTCTTCTTTAAAAAAAAAAGGTAGGGTTACTTACAATTGCTATGATTGTGTGAATATTTTTCCTACACAAAAATTACAACATTGCTCACTAGACACTGTCATTCCCAGGGTCTTGATGATACATTGACATTTTCATTATAGTCACATTTATCCTTGCATTAGTATCACACACAATGGGTTGCCAAACGTAGCTTCCAATTTTTTTAAAATCATGATACATTATATTTGTGTCTTTCCATTAGTTGTTTGTAGCTTCCAGGCAGAATTTGGTTCCATTTTGGATGGTTTTATAAGTCCATATGGTTCAAAATTTGCATTCAAAATAAATCATCTCGATGAGATATATAATTTCTTTAGTTTATAGAACAAGCTTTGAAATGTGTGGATGGAAAGACATTGTAAGTGTGAAACAGAGAGTGGGTATTATGTTCACACAATTATTTTGATCATGCGCTTGTCAGTTTTACAGTGTGAAATTCTGTAATCACCATCATACAGTGTGAAAATCATGAATTTGACACTTCATTTTCATCCTACATGTTAATTTCTATGGTCATGTGTTTTAAGCTCGCCTCCTTTCGCATTACACACGGATTTTGGCTTTCGCGACATGAATTTAACTTTACACATTTATATTTGCTTGTATACCCCCCTGAGGTAGTAAAAGTATACATTTTCTGAAGGGAAATTGCATGAGGAAACCAAATATGTCATTAAAATTATAGTACGACCAAGAAC
The DNA here is from genome assembly GCA_035610835.1 of Ophiura sarsii. Classification (NCBI taxonomy): domain Eukaryota; kingdom Metazoa; phylum Echinodermata; class Ophiuroidea; order Amphilepidida; family Ophiuridae; genus Ophiura; species Ophiura sarsii. Next base: position 1,154,356 of record CM069442.1, read on the forward strand.
TAAAATGGTATGATCGGAAATGTTCGGAAAATATCAGAGTTTTTTAATTTTTAATTTGAGATCCATATATTTTGTATACCTATCCCTATCATTATTTTGTTTACATATTTGAATTCCTCATGAAATTACCCATTAGATGATATATATTTGTCAAAGTTACTACGTCGGTATGGTAATTATACCGGCTAGTGAATATCTCAAATTTTTATTTTATATATTTTTAGAATTTTCAGAAATATTTGTTTAAGGATGAACCCTTCCCTGATATAAACTGAATTTCTGAATTCCTCTAGTAACAAGCTTTCCAAAAATGCATACTTTTGCTATCATAGGCAGGGCTGTACTTTCGGCGCGAATCGATTCGCGTGAAGATTCGCGTAAAATCACTTCCGCGTGAATCCAGGTGGATTCTCGCCAAAAAAAAAAAAAAAAAAAAAAACTTTTTAATTTTTTTTTTTTTTTTAATTTTTTTTAAATTTTATTTTTCCAAGTTCAAAACAGGACCTTAGATGACTGGTATTTGACTCTAAACTGTTCAAGTTGAAATTAAAATGATGATTGTTCTTAACAATAGTACAATAAATGTTTAAAATGCAGAATTTAAATTCAGTAAAAAGGATTCTCGCAAATATATTCTGCGAGAATCCATTTGCGAGAATCCATGGATTCTCGCAAAATTCCTCTGCGAGAATCCATTTGGATTCTCGCAGGATGTCGCGAAAGTACACCCCTGATAGGTTGAAAACTTTTTCTGTTATAGTCATTTTTATAAATCCGGTAAATTAAGGCTGATTATTCATGTTGACTGTGTAGCGAATAGGAAGAAAGCTGATGATCATTGTCTTATCCATAATTAATTAGTTGTTAATAATAGTTGACAAGTCTATTGAACCACATACTTAATGACTACTAAATATCCTTTGAAATGGGACCAAAATTGTGTTTTTAACATTAGGGGATGACTAGTTATTGTAAAAAGAACAAAGCATGGGATTATCCCCATTGAGTTTGTACAGGCAGCACCCCTTCCAGAAACACCCCTTCCAGCACCACCCCTGGTCCCCAAACATCAAACAGCTGTATCTCCCTTTCTGTATTAGCTATACCAATGCCATTTGGCAGGCAGATAGCTTGTTATTAGGGCTTTAAAATGATACCAAATTTGTTGAGATAGCTTTTGTGGTTTTAAAAATATTTGAGGAAAATGACAGCATGAAGCTAAAAAATGTAACGGCACCACCCTATTGGGAGGCGAGTTCATAACGCGTGACCCTATTCGCTATTCGTATTGTGTCATGCGATGGAACTGCAAGATCAATAAGGTGTCTCAAATAATGGATCAGATCATTGCTGTCTTTAAGACAGCCATTAAGGGGCACTGAGAGATACGCATGGGAGTGCGCCATCAATTTTCCTGGAAATCATTTTTTTGCACACGTAATACTTAGGCATATACCAACTACCATCTAAAAACCATCGAAACGGCCCTAAATCTGACGAGCGGGCGGTCGAGGATAATTTTTTTGGGCCTTATTCCAGTCATTTTAAAAATAATAAATTTAAAATAAAAAGACCCTTTTTTTTCGTGGATTTTCGCGTGGATTTTTTTGCACTGGATTTTTTTCAGGCCGGGAGAAAAAAGGGAGCGCCTGAACTTTTGGTCAAAATTCAAATGTGAAAGTCACCATCAAATACCATGCAATAAATATGCATAGCTTTATGGTCACATTAATTTACATAATTTGTATCAGACTTCAGAAAATGCTAGCAAGGCAAGAATAGAACTAGCTGGTTTTTACTTTTTACCAAACATTTAAAACATGTTTATTGATACTTACAATTAAAAAATATCATAGTTTATAAGAAGCCCTCGTCTTGCTGAAAGTAGCCCCCCTAAACATCATCACGAGGGCTTTTTTCTTCTTGAGAAAATCCACAAAGAGCCCCCCTGATTTTTTTTTTACCTGCCTATACTTCCTCCTGCAAAAGCATAATCTATAATCAGTTGTCGAATGATCTTTTTTTGTACTTAAACAAATCTACTACATTGTATAAAAAAAGTAACCTTGCATTATTCAAGGATTTTTTTTAAAAAAGCAACAATTTTTAGGGGGGGGGGGGTTGGGGGGTTAGGGCAGGAACGACACATGTTTTATTTAGGACATGATTTTCTATATCATAGCCATTTAGTACTATCACACACAGCATCCATACAATCTCAAGACAAGATTTATGTCATCCATCACTCATCTCTTACAGCTTTTATTAGCTAGGGATACCCTTGACAAGTTGTACACATACAAGCGTGGAATTAGAAAGTTATTTACTAATGTTCTTATTTTTTCATAGCTCCCAATTTATGGAGATTCAATATGTCTAAAGATATGTTATGTTGCAAGCCTAATTATAAGCCCTGTAATATATAAGCCCTGTTAAAATGCATATTTGTACTGTTGTTTTGAACGTGAACATATTGAAATGTTTATAGTTCCCTTATCCTTGCAATATATTTTGGCTTACGGTGTGGTGTGCAATCATGATTTAAAATCAATCAGGCCTGTTTTACAAGTATTTCATCATTATACTGCATGCAATGATCAATTTACACACCGTGATCTTTGCCCTCTTTCAATTCAGCCACAAGCCCTATTGTAAATAAATTGTGCATTTGGATATTGTTGGGCAATGACGTGGTGGTCAGCATGAACAGTGAGATTAATGGAAATGGCATTAACCCAATGGCACTTTAGTAGAGGTGCTGTTAGCGCTGGCAGAGCTGAGATTAGAGTTAAGCTAAGGCCCAAAAAAAAGAAAGAGTTGTGTTGCCCTCAGCGACCGACCCTAAAATCGTAAAACTAGGGTCGCATATTTTTTCTTTTAATTTTTTTAATTTTTTTAATTTTAAATTTTCCTTTTCCTTTTTTTTTCTTTAGATTTAAATTTGATTAAAAGTGTCTAAATGTTACTATTTCTTGCTGGAAATGAATAAATAAGCCTAAATAAATGTTTTTTAGACTATTGTCACACTAGAAACATTAGTTAAATTGACATATGGGCATATACCAATTTTGTCTTGCCATAAACCATATATTTTTCAGCCCCCAAAAAAATTGAAAAAAAACTGGAAAAAAAAACTGGAAAAAAAAAAATTGAAAAAAAATTGAAAAAAAAAAAAATTTCCGACCGACCGACCCGAATTTAAATTTTTGGCACTTGAGGGCAACACAACATTTTTTGTTGTTGGCCTAACTGGGGGTTGTCACGACTGGGGGAGGGGAGCATTTCCCCACCCCGTAGTGCCGCCACTGTATACCCAGGGCTCAAAATACATGGGGGCTACAGGCCGTTATAGCCTGTGGCAAATTATTTGTCAATGAAAAAATGTACACACAAGGGTTACCTTTGGTAAAAACTGATGAAAGTAGCCCTTGTAATCAAACAAGTATTGTGAGCCCTGGTTATACCGCCCTGCTTTGAAATTGGTACCAAATTTTAAATCCTATGGGCATGGCCTACTTTGTTAATCAGATAGATATTTGCAATGTCTGAAAAATGAAAACAACCCCAGAACCAGATCCATGTATAAGTTGTAACAGTACACTAACAGTATAAAAGATAAAACAGGGCATCATTTATGTAGCATTAAGATGTGCGGATGCATAATGAGACAGACATGTTTGGAGTTTTTACAATCTGAAAATAGGTATGATTTGAAAACTTTATATAGTAATATTTCAATTACAATTTACTTTCTCACCTGATCATGCTATCCTTTACATTACATGCTCATTATAGACTATCTGTGCATTATATCACATCACATCAATGATTTAATGGATAACCTCTTATATTTCAATTTGATGATTGCAATTTAGCAATGTGCATGAATGGATACTTAATCGCCTGGGGACTGCATGTTACTGTTAGTGTTGATCCTATCTCATGTGTGTAATACTGTTATTATATAATATGTTAATTATATTGACTTTATCACGGCCTCAGTGAAAAACAGCTGTAAAGTTGACCTATGTATCGTGAATAAATAAAGATTATGTATGTATGTATGTATGTAAAACAATTTAATTCAGGGGTGTGACGTGAGAGTTCCTCTTTTTAGCTGATTTTCTTTCTTTTTTTCTTCTTTCTTATGCCAAAATGTCCAGCCTTTTCTTGTCTTTACAGTCCATATGAGGCATTTTTACCCAATTTTACGCTGTTTTCCTCGTTTTTGTCTGTTTTCCTCGTTTTTTTACACACCCAGTTAATTTCGCTAGCTGATCCAATTTGCCAAATTAAATTGCCTCCAATTATATTAGTTATAATGGTTATATATAGGAAGACGATACAAATTTATAAGTGAAATTAAATTGCCGCAAAAAGTTAACTAAATGCTGCTTCATGTAATTGGCTAAATCAAGTTGCCGTGAAATTAAAATGTTTTACAGTATCAGGAGTATGGAAGTGATTCTTATTCCAAAGTAAAATCCAATCAGCTCTATACATATTGTACATTACCTGCATGTAGGTGTTGTAATGTTAAACATACATGAATGTAGATTGTATTGTATGGCTTAGAATTTGATTTCTTAGAATTTAGCCATTAGTTAAAGATCCACAAAAGACCTGAACACATTATAGGCCTGGTAATGTGTAAAAAGGCCGTGAAGTAAATGTGATTCTTTAAATCATAGTGAACTAGAGTTGCAGGCTATTTAAAACATTGGCACAGTAGGGAGGGTATTTATTCATGAGACTATATTACTTGGTTTATCCTTGGTATAGGCCTAAACTACAGTAACTATAAAGAACATGAAATATTATGTCTCTATATGATATATCAAGCCGGAAATCCTATTGTAGAAGATTTCATGCTTGGAAAATTGCTGTATTTACAACAATGATAAACTTATTTCATGGTATCAAGGCAAGAGACTTTAGGGAACTGCAAGATACATGTAGACGATACAATAGTCCAATAAGCCTGCTGGAGGTGTGCCCGACACTGGACTGCACATTCTTTTACCCACCCCCCCCCCCCCCACCCCCCTTCCAGGGTTTAAACCAAACCACAAAGCCCCCCTCCACGGTTTTAACCAAACCACCGAAGAAGGCCCTCTCCCACGTGGTAGTACTGTATACCAATTGATAACCAAGTTGAAGGCTAAAAAAGGCTAAATGAATACTTGTCCCAATTAACCCTAATATTAAGCTGCAACTCTTCTGGTGTGTGTGTGGGGGGATGGTATTCAGGCTGCAGCGCTGGGGATCGAACCCAGGCCACCGTGTGGTTGTCCAGCACCTACAAGGCTACAATGTGTACATGTATGTAACTAACCTTGTGTTTTCCTTCACCATTTGATAGCTCACCTGATCAATGCTACGAGATATAGATCTGGGTAGCACACGCTAACCAGTAGCTAGCAGTGCAATGATTTAAAGTGATCATACCATACATGTACCTAATCATTTACCTCATCTACTCTCCTCTTTTCTATGTCTTTTTTCTGATACAGTGTAAAGGCAATTGAGAGTGACCGTAAGGATGACGACACACAATGGCTTACATACTGGGTGGTGTACAGCGCCTTCAGTCTCGGAGAGTTCTTCACCGATGTCTTTCTCTCATGGTTCCCATTCTATTATCTCGCTAAGGTAACTATGAATGACTGCAAATGCATTGAAGTTTGTACTGTAGTAGATAATGTTAAATTAGTTTGTGAACATTTCAAGCTGCATTTTTTTATTTAGTCAACGGGGAGCCATGTCATTTACTCATTTCTAAACATTGATAGAAGATAATCTTCGAAGAAAGATCATATCTAGAGAAATATAATGGATTCAAAACAACTTTTTGTACCTCATTTAAACTCTATATTGGCTCATTGTAGTCATTTGGAACTTTATTTTCTGTGCAGTATAATACCTACAGGCCATGTGTTATCATTGATAAAGGCTGATGTGAATTTGACCTGGAATGACCCCAGATGACCTCGACATAAACTTCAAAAATGTATCCCCCTCACCAATGTAGCTAATTAATACTAAAATGTCTTTGAACCAATGCTTGTTCTTTTAATACTCTGTATATCTTCCATAGGCCCCATGCCATTTACAGTATTACCAGGCAGGCTTTCAGGTCAACAACTAAAAGATGTTGTGTTTGTCTTTGGCCCTTGAATGAGTTGAGACATTTTTCAAAATGCAAAATACCATCGTTTCACTCACCGGGTGATTGAGGTTTGATTTTACGATTTACAGACATCGCCTCATTCGGCATTTTGTACTGATTTTCTTCCGTTGTATTGAAATTAAATAGTGTCATAGACTACTTCATTCAAAAAATTAGATTTTGAACAACTTTTTTTTTATAAAGGTAACCCAACTATAAACCTTTTTTGCCATATCATAATTAGCTTGTGATTGACAAATATAACCAGGACATTAAAAGCATTTCCTACTGTCTGTGTCTGTCTGTTAAACGTCTTGATGAGGGATGCACTCAGAAACATCCATTGACCTTTCCAAGTGAAGACCGCTTGACGGGTGTAAGAGCCCAATACGTAACAGTAGCCCAATACGTAACAGTAAAAATACTTAGAAAATTTACAAGAAAAAAAAAATCTTTTTTTTTTCTTCTTTTTTTTACACCCCCTCCCTCTCTCTGTATTGATTGTTACGTATTGGGCTCAACTATTTTACTTAATTTGAAAAGTGGCAAAAAAAAAGTCATCCGGCCCAATACGTACCAGTGAAAATACTTAGAAAGTTTAGAGAAGAAAAAAAAATTAAAAAAAAAATTCTTCTTTTTTTCACTCCCCCTCCCTCTGTATTGATTGTTACGTATTGGGCTCAACTATTTTACTTAATTTAAAAAGTGGCAAAAAAAAAGTCATCCGGCCCAATGCGTAACAGTGAAAATACTTAAAAAGTTTAGAGAAGAAAAAAAAAAATTAAAAAAATTTCTTCTTTTTTTCACTCCCCCTCCCTCTGTATTGATTGTTACGTATTGGGCTCAACTATTTTACTTAATTTAAAAAGTGGCAAAAAAAAAGTCATCCGGCCCAATACGTAACAGTGAAAATACTTAGAAAGTTTAGAGAAAAAAAAAATCAAAAATTGTTTGTCTTCTTTTTTTCACACCCCTCCCTCAGTATTGATTGTTACGTATTGGGCTCAACTATTTTACTTAATTTAAAAAGTGGCAAAAAAAAAGTCATCCGGCCCAATACGTAACAGTGAAAATACTTAGAAAGTTTAGAGAGAAAAAAAAATCAAAAACAAAAATCTTCTTTTTTTCACTCCCCCTCCCTCTGTATTGATTGTTACGTATTGGGCTCAACTATTTTACTTAATTTAAAAAGTGGCAAAAAAAAAGTCATCCGGCCCAATACGTAACAGTGAAAATACTTATAAAGTTTAGAGAAAAAAAAATCAAAAATTGTTTGTCTTCTTTTTTTCACACCCCCTCCCTCTGTATTGATTGTTACGTATTGGGCTCAACTATTTAACTTAATTTAAAAAGTGGCAAAAAAAAGTCATCCGGCCCAATACGTAACAGTGAAAATACTTAAAAAGTTTAGAGAAAAAAAAATCAAAAATTGTTTGTCTTCTTTTTTCACACCCCCTCCCTCTGTATTGATTGTTACGTATTGGGCTCAACTATTTTACTTAATTTAAAAAGTGGCAAAAAAAAGTCATCCGGCCCAATACGTAACAGTGAAAATACTTAAAAAGTTTAGAGAAGAAAAAAATAATTAAAAAAATTTCTTCTTTTTTTCACTCCCCCTCCCTCTGTATTGATTGTTACGTATTGGGCTCAACTATTTTACTTAATTTAAAAAGTGGCAAAAAAAGAAGTCATCCGGCCCAATACGTAACAGTGAAAATACTTAGAAAGTTTAGAGAAAAAATAAATAAATAAAAAAAAAATCTTCTTTTTTTCACTCCCCCTCCCTCTGTATTGATTGTTACGTATTGGGCTCAACTATTTTACTTAATTTAAAAAGTGGCAAAAAAAAGTCATCCGGCCCAATACGTAACAGTGAAAATACTTAAAAAGTTTAGAGAAAAAAAAAATCAAAAAAAAAAAATCTTCTCTTTTTCACTCCCCCTCCCTCTGTATTGATTGTTACGTATTGGGCTCAACTATTTTACTTAATTTAAAAAGTGGCAAAAAAAAGTCATCCGGCCCAATACGTAACAGTGAAAATACTTAGAAAGTTTAGAGAAAAAAAAATCAAAAAAAAAAATCTTCTTTTTTTCACTCCCCCTCCCTCTGTATTGATTGTTACGTATTGGGCTCAACTATTTTACTTAATTTAAAAAGTGGCAAAAAAAAAGTCATCCGGCCCAATACGTAACAGTGAAAATACTTAAAAAGTTTAGAGAAGAAAAAAAAAATTAAAAAAATTTCTTCTTTTTTCACTCCCCCTCCCTCTGTATTGATTGTTACGTATTGGGCTCAACTATTTTACTTAATTTAAAAAGTGGCAAAAAAAAGTCATCCGGCCCAATACGTAACAGTGAAAATACTTAGAAAGTTTAGAGGGGAAAAAAAATCAAAAATTATTTGTCTTCTTTTTTTCACACCCCCTCCCTCTGTATTGATTGTTACGTATTGGGCTCAACTATTTTACTTAATTTAAAAAGTGGCAAAAAAAAAATCATCCGGCCCAATACGTAACAGTGAAAATACTTAGAAAGTTTAGAGAAAAAAAAATCAAAAAAAAAAAACTTCTTTTTTTCACTCCCCCTCCCTCTGTATTGATTGTTACGTATTGGGCTCAACTATTTTACTTAATTTAAAAAGTGGCAAAAAAAAAAGTCATCCGGCCCAATACGTAACAGTGAAAATACTTAGAAAGTTTAGAGAAAAAAAAAATTAAAAAAAAAAAAATCTTCTTTTTTCACTCCCCCTCCCTCTGTATTGATTGTTACGTATTGGGCTCAACTATTTTACTTAATTTAAAAAGTGGCAAAAAAAAAGTCATCCGGCCCAATACGTAACAGTGAAAATACTTAGAAAGTTTAGAGAAGAAAAAAAAATCAAAAATTGTTTGTCTTCTTTTTTCACACCCCTCCCTCTGTATTGATTGTTACGTATTGGGCTCAACTATTTTACTTAATTTAAAAAGTGGCAAAAAAAAGTCATCCGGCCCAATACGTAACAGTGAAAATACTTAGAAAGTTTAGAGAAAAAAAAATCAAAAAAAAAAATCTTCTCTTTTTCACTCCCCCTCCCTCTGTATTGATTGTTACGTATTGGGCTCAACTATTTTACTTAATTTAAAAAGTGGCAAAAAAAAAAGTCATCCGGCCCAATACGTAACAGTGAAAATACTTAGAAAGTTTAGAGAAAAAAAAATAAAATAAAAAAAAAATCTTCTTTTTTTCACTCCCCCTCCCTCTGTATTGATTGTTACGTATTGGGCTCAACTATTTTACTTAATTTAAAAAGTGGCAAAAAAAAAGTCATCCGGCCCAATACGTAACAGTGAAAATACTTAAAAAGTTTAGAGAAGAAAAAAATAATTAAAAATGATTTGTCTTCTTTTTTCACACCCCCTCCCTCTGTATTGATTGTTACGTATTGGGCTCAACTATTTTACTTAATTTAAAAAGTGGCAAAAAAAAAATCATCCGGTCCAATACGTAACAGTGAAAATACTTAGAAAGTTTAGAGAAAAAAAAAATCAAAAAAAAAAAATCTTCTTTTTTTCACTCCCCCTCCCTCTGTATTGATTGTTACGTATTGGGCTCAACTATTTTACTTAATTTAAAAAGTGGCAAAAAAAAGTCATCCGGCCCAATACGTAACAGTGAAAATACTTAAAAAGTTTAGAGAAAAAAAAATCAAAAAAAAAAAATCTTCTTTTTTTCACTCCCCCTCCCTCTGTATTGATTGTTACGTATTGGGCTCAACTATTTTACTTAATTTAAAAAGTGGCAAAAAAAAAGTCATCCGGCCCAATACGTAACAGTGAAAATACTTAGAAAGTTTAGAGAAAAAAAAAATTAAAAAAATTTCTTCTTTTTTTCACTCCCCCTCCCTCTGTATTGATTGTTACGTATTGGGCTCAACTATTTTACTTAATTTAAAAAGTGGCAAAAAAAAGTCATCCGGCCCAATACGTAACAGTGAAAATACTTAGAAAGTTTAGAGGGAAAAAAAAAATCAAAAATTATTTGTCTTCTTTTTTTCACACCCCCTCCCTCTGTATTGATTGTTACGTATTGGGCTCAACTATTTTACTTAATTTAAAAAGTGGCAAAAAAAAAATCATCCGGCCCAATACGTAACAGTGAAAATACTTACAAAGTTTAGAGAAAAAAAAAATCAAAAAAAAAAACTTCTTTTTTTCACTCCCCCTCCCTCTGTATTGATTGTTACGTATTGGGCTCAACTATTTTACTTAATTTAAAAAGTGGCAAAAAAAACTCATCCGGCCCAATACGTAACAGTGAAAATACTTAGAAAGTTTAGAGAGAAAAAAAAATCAAAAAAAAAAAATCTTCTTTTTTCACTCCCCCTCCCTCTGTATTGATTGTTACGTATTGGGCTCAACTATTTTACTTAATTTAAAAAGTGGCAAAAAAAAAGGTCATCCGGCCCAATACGTAACAGTGAAAATACTTAGAAAGTTTAGAGAAGAAAAAAAAATCAAAAATTGTTTGTCTTCTTTTTTTCACACCCCTCCCTCTGTATTGATTGTTACGTATTGGGCTCAACTATTTTACTTAATTTAAAAAGTGGCCAAAAAAAAGTCATCCGGTCCAATACGTAACAGTGAAAATACTTACAAAGTTTAGAGAGAAAAAAAATCAAAAAAAAAAATTCTTCTTTTTTTCACTCCCCCTCCCTCTGTATTGATTGTTACGTATTGGGCTCAACTATTTTACTTAATTTAAAAAGTGGCAAAAAAAAAAGTCATCCGGCCCAATACGTAACAGTGAAAATACTTAGAAAGTTTAGAGAAAAAAAAAATCAAAAAAAAAAAACTTCTTTTTTTCACTCCCCCTCCCTCTGTATTGATTGTTACGTATTGGGCTCAACTATTTTACTTAATTTAAAAAGTGGCAAAAAAAAGTCATCCGGCCCAATACGTAACAGTGAAAATACTTAGAAAGTTTAGAGGGGAAAAAAAAATCAAAAATTATTTGTCTTCTTTTTTTCACACCCCCTCCCTCTGTATTGATTGTTACGTATTGGGCTCAACTATTTTACTCTTTGTTTATTTATGTATAATCAAGCATTCAACAATCTTCCCGATACTTTTGCCGATTATTTCATTAAAAATAAATCAATTCATAGCTACCCAACACGCATTTCTTCATTATATCGTCCCTTTAATTTTAACTACAATTTAGCCAGACATGCGATTTGAAGACAAGGCCCTCTGCTATGAAATTCAATGAATAGCGAGTTTAAAATGCCGATCACCATACCGTATGTGTTTGAAAGAAAGTTTATGTTAATATCTTCTTTCATATTGCCAATAATCAATTAATCATTTTGCAGTCTGTGATGGAGTTAAAGCTGTATTTGTTTAGTGGATGCATAGACGGTTCATGATTAAATCAGAGAGATATTTATTAGACTCCCAACAGATAGACAATTGTAGCTTATCTTGTTTGACTATAAGGAGAAATCTCCCCATTGTTGTGGGGGTGGTGGGGTGTACATGTTTGAGTTTCGAGTTATATATATTAGGCCTATAATAATTCCTGGGTTGTTTAATGAAATGTCAATATGGATAACAATGATCGCGGAATGTCATTTTTAATTAGTATAGCAGTTCCTGGACCAACATTTTAGACCAAGTACAATGTCATATATTGTTCTTCAGATGGTATCTCCCCCCTCCATGCACACAAATCAACTTTATTGGTTTCCTGTACTAATGTTAGAATGCGGTGTTCTGATTTGTGTTTTGATTTGTTGGTTTGAATTATGGACAATACATACACCATTTCCCTAGTATTTTGGTATGCAACAGATGCTTCAGAAAAATGGTTACAAAACATGCTTCTTTCTCTTGGATCGCCCCCATTCCATTTCAATGGAATTTTTTATTAAAGTTTACCATTTACCACATGAGAAATTGCACCACATGAGATAATTATGTTATAGCTGATGCCATCATTACTGCCAACACTTTAGTGTTTAGTTGCACATGTCCTGTCCGGTCTTGTTTTCACATATCCTGCAGGGCCGTCAGACACTTTTGCCCAAGGGGGTGCGTTTTCACAATTTTCCCGGAAGTACATGTAGTAGTATGACGTCAGAGTGTTAGTGCTGCAGCACGCTGACGATGCGAGCGCCTTGGCGCCTTGGCGCGATGCCGCGAGCGCCTCTGGCGCGAACCCAATAACGGGTGGGGTCCAGGGGCCCGAGTTGGGGTCCAGGGGTCGAAGCCCCCGGAAGCTCTGAGCATTACAGCGAATTTAGGACACAATTTTCATGTAACTTGCCATCGTTGACCCCATTTTCCATTCTTAATACAACATGTTTTATGGGTAGTTTTACTATCATTGAAATTTGAAACTAAGAAAAACGCAATTTTTACCCTAAAAAAAGAAGAAGAAAAAAGAAGAGATTTTCAAGGGGGGGGGGGGGGGAGGGCACCCCCCCCCCCCCACCTCCACCCCCACCTGACGGCCCTGCCCTGTCCTGTCTCTTGTTTGTAGTCGTCTTCTTAGTACTTTTTGGAAATTATCAGGGTGACCAATATACTTCGAGCAAGGGTCGCGTTCTTGCGCGTCCCCGCGTCCTAGGACCCCTCATTTTCTTGTGGGACGCGTAAGTTTACATATTGAACTTTACTAACGGGTCCCAATCGAAAATGAAGGGACCCCTTAAATCTGACGATCTATGGACGTGGAAACCGTAAGACATTCTGATAATTGTCAATCTCCTACATTGTAAATTTGTTAATGTCCGTAAAAGATAAATACAAAATGCAAATCCTGTATTTTAAAAAGATTTTAAACACATTAAATTGCTTCAGAATTGTTAAGCAAAAGTTTCAAGCAATTTCCAAAACATTATAAGTATCTTCTATTGATTCACATGGACACGACATAGGTATATGAGTTACACGTTCTTACAAGGGACACAGATTCACAGTTCAAATTCAACGAGGACCCCTTATATTTCTTTGGGACCCCTTAAATTTAGTTTTTGCAGTCCTTAAAGGGTCCTGAAAAATAAAATGGGACTCCTCACATTTTTGAGCCAGTGCTACCCCTGACTTCGAGCTGTGCTCCTTTTTGTTTTCCCCACCTTTGTTTTCTAATAATTTACTTGTATGATGTATTATATACTATGGGGAAAATAAAACTGAAACTGAAAATGAAAATGAAACCTCGGTGGGTTTTTTTCTTCAATTTTCGAACCCATTTGGTGCGATTATTTTATCAATATTTTTGACCTATATTTTATTGGAAACCCACCACTTTTTCCAATAAATATTTTGTTTTTATAATGCTAGATAGCTATTTTGTATATTATAAGAAAGAAAGTTGTGCATTTCTTATTGTTATGTTCAAAAACAGTTTGATATGTTGAAAACAGTTTGTTATGTTGAAAAACAGGTTGCCGAAATTGATATTGAAAAAAACCCAGGTTCCTCATTTATCCCGGGTAGCGGGGTTATAATATAAAAAGGATTGAGTTGTGCGCGCGAGCCCCCCCCCCCCCCCCCCCCCCCCCAACCTCCCCCCATAGACTTGGTGGAAATATGATGTGATTTATTAGGATTTCTTTGTGAGTAAGAGTGTCTGAAAATATTATATAAAAGGTATGATGCGCGCGTAGCGCGTGAAAATTTTAGCAATTTAAACAATACTACCTTTTTATCCTGATTGTCCCTTTAATGACCTTTTTCTTTTTGATAACCCTCCTTTTTCAACCGCCCCTGTATTTATTAACAGTCCCTAATATGGTTGCCAACAATCAAGAGATCAGAGATGTAACAGTTGAGAGATCAGAGATGTGATTGAAAGATCATAATAAATGACATCATCTATTACAAACTACATTTCATATCAATGGTGTATTTAAAGTGATCTCGTTCCCTTGCGAGCTTGCGAGATCAATTAGATTTATTTCTTTAGCTAGCAAACACAAAACTTGTATTTTGTTTAGGGACCGCTCATTATTTCCACCGGAGGGGGGCCGGGAGAAAAGAGGGGGGGGGGGGGGCGGTCACATGGTTTTGGTCAAGCAGAAAGGGGGGGGGGGGTCATATGATTTTAGATTATCGGAAGGGGGGGGGGGGTCATATGGTTTTGCATTTCAAAAGTCAAACATTTTCGGAAAACAGACTAAGAAGACACGCAGAAGTGTTTCAATTGCATTTCAAGTCATCACTTTTAAAAAAGTTGTTTAAGGTTTGTGAGACTTTTTAAAGTCAAATTGGGGCAAAAAAAGTTTTGATTTTTTAGGTCATTCATGGTCACAAAAAAGTGGCCTGTATATAAAATGAAGAAAAAAGGAATATTTGTACTACATTTCGCATAGCTTTTTTCCAGGAAAAAAAACCCCACCGCATTTCGCATAGGTTTTTATTTTTCCAGTTTCCTCTGAGACAAACTTGTTTTTTTATTTGGCGTATTAAAGTTGAGTGAATTACGAAAATGTTCATTCAGGTCTACTTGACCGTGACACATTTTTGTTAATATCCTGCTTCATAAAATCTATGACATCACAGGCAAAATATTTTTTAACATCTGCGATAGAAAAAATGATTTTGTTTAAAAAAAAATTTGCATGCAAATCTGCAAATATATCCATGTTCACCTCTAACATGGATAGAGGTTGTGGCAAATTGGCATGGGTTTCCATGCTTGGACTATCGTTGTTGAAATAAACTTCCTTTACTGCAGGTGACACTGCCTAATCAAGGAATGTTGTGTTTGCAACAAAATGTTTTTGTTGCAAACACATATGCCTTTGTGTACACCAACATGAAGTTTTTCTATTGTGATTTCCATATGATATGACTGTATGGACTGCATGCAAATCGGTGAAAAGGCGGGAGTATATAATATTTTATTCCATATTTGTATAAAACAAGCAAGATAAAAAAAAATCAAGGTTTTGTGGTGGTGGGGGGGGGGGGTCATATGGTTTTGATAAATCACACAGTGGGGGTCATATGGTTTTTATGTGATAGGAAGGGGGGGTCATATACTTTTCTGAGGTGGTTTGCCTTTGGCTCCCGGCCCCCCCTCCGGTGGAAATAATGAGCGGTCCCTTATATGACATGTTTAACAAGAGATCATACATATGCAATTGCCCAGTGGCGTAGCTAGGATTTTTTTCAGGGGGGGGGGGACAAGAATTCTGACAATTTTCGTAAGTGGGTGTGGTGATGAGGTTAAACAAATTCGCACGGTCAAAAAACCGCACATTCCAAAAAAACAGCACAGTCAACAAATAATTGCCAATCATCCGGGTTTTAATCAGTTTTCTCTATCCTTTATTTATAAAAAAACGGCGAAAAATGGTCATTTTAAAATTGTTATAACGCATATAAGCACTACATCCGGAGAGTGGGGCGGAGGTACAAACAGATTTGCCAGGGGGAGGGGGCAACTTCCCTTTATATTTGTTGCTAGCAGGTGACAAGGGGATCTATTTTCTCCATGGTGTAGCCTATGTTTTAGAATAGCCTATGCCTACCGCGCTTACTATTTTGCTATTTCTTCACATGTGGCAAGGGAATCAATTCGTAACACTCTCGTATATCCCCCTCCCTGCCCTCCCAAGGGCGTCCCCAGAGGGGGGGGGGGGGGGGGGTGTCACACCCCCCCCCCCCCCCCATTCATCAAATCTGTCGGCAAAATTATGGTGCTGTGGGCAAATCAAAGGAAGGAGGAAGAAAAGGGAGAAAGAAAAAAAGGAAAGAGAAAGGAAAAGGGAAAGAAAGAAGGGAAGAAAGAAAGAGAGAAAGAAGGGGAGAAAGAGAAAAAAAAAGGGAGAGGAAAGAAAGAAAGAAAGTAAGAAAAAAGAAGAAAGAAAGAAAGAGAGAGGAAAGAGGAAAGAAAGAAAGAAAGAAAGGAAAAGGGAAAGAAAGAAAGAAAGCCCTATATAACAATTATCGTATGCGCAAATGATAATGTTGTGTCGGCACAATCGATATCTCACGTAATGGTATAGGTCCAATAGGTCTATGTCGATGTCGGACATACAGGCTGTAGGCCTATCATGCCTATACTGAACATTTGACTATGTTTTGTTAGCATTATTCAACAAAAACAAGATGGCTTCAGGAAAGTGTTCCATGACCATTTTAGTTTAAAAACTGATAATCTTTGTGCGCTTCGCGCGCATTCTTTCTACATGTTCCAACATTTAATGGATCTCGAACCAAATTAAATGTTATATGGTGGACGTTAAAAACGTCATAATACTGGACCCTTTAAGTTTTAGAAATGCCAAATGTTGCGCGCTTCGCGCGTATTAGTTTCAATGTTTCATTATTCAAGCTGAACAAGATGGCTTCAGGAAAGTTTTCCATGACCATTTTAGCTTAAAAACTGAAAACCTTTTTGCGCTTTGCGCGCATTCTTTCTACAGGTATCAACATTATAAATCTCGAACCAAACCAAATATTATATGGGTGACGTTAAAAACGTTATACTGGACCCTTTAAGTGTTAGAAATGCAAAATTTTGCGCGCTTCGCGCGTATTAGTTTCAATGTTTAATTATTTAAGCTTAATTTAGAGTATCAGAAGGCTTCCAAACAGTTTTCAATGACCATTTTAGTTTAAAAACTGAAAAATTTGCGCGCTCTGCGCGCATATTTTCTACAGGTTTTAACATTATAATGGCCCTCAAACCATATGACTTGGATCAGGACTTGATATGTGTAACTATGCAATATCAAACCGTCAAAAACGTCATACTTGACTAGTCGACTATTTAAGTGTTAGAAATGCCAATTTTTGCGCGCTTCAAGAAAGCTTCAGGACAGTTTTCCATGACCATTTTAGTTCAAAAACTGAAATTTTTTGCGCGCCCAGCGCGCATATTTTCTGCAGTTTTTTGCTCGCGTTGTATTAGTTTCAACGTTTCAATATTTAAGATAAACAAGATGGCTTGAGGTTGTGTGCCCCTATCAAAACAGTCCTGGATACGCCCTTGGCTCCCCCATAACTATTCAATCAGCGCTATGCGCTGCTTTATTTAACATTTCAATTATCATTATCAAATTTGTGTCGCCCAGCTCGCCCAGCTCTATTAGTCTCTGCAGCAGGCTAGTTAACTCACGCACGATGCTACAGCAATGTCGCCATGCTCGTGAAAACTTCAACATACATTGTTGAAGAGACAATCGTTGTAGATGCAGCTACGATGCAGACGGTCTCGAGATTCAAGAATACTAATTTTAGGTTCATTTCTTTTAAATAATTTATCTAATACCACGCCTCGGAGATCATGACATTCAACTTAATTATATCCACCACACCACCACCACAGTCACTCAATTAAAGGCTCTTTCTCCCTTTTCTCTCTCCCCCCACCCCCCCCCCCCCCCCCCCCCCTCCTTTCCCGGTGACTTAAAATCAGACAAATAACTAACACATCTAGTCTTAATTTTAAAGAGTAAAATGTACAAAGTCGAAGATTTTGAGTAAAATATTGAGTAAATGTTTGATAAACTCGGAGCAAAATATTACTTGTACGGTGCATGAATCAACTAAAATGTGTAACTGAATTTCCGACTTTTACACAACTGCGAGTGACCAATAATTGCTGTGTCAATATTGAGTAAATATGGTGGTGCTTGCATATTATCACAGTAAATAAAACTAGCGTATGTTAGGGACGCACCATTATATTTTCAGGGGGGGGGGGGGGGGGGGGGGTAGGAAGGTTTTTTTTTAAAATTCCCCCTCTATGCAACCCAACAAAGAAAAAAAACCTCTACCCTAACCAACTCAATATGAATGAATACATTTAACACCCCCTACGGCAGCCCCCCCCCCAAAAAAAAAAATCCCCCTGAACCCAACTTCCTACACCCTCCCTGAAAATCTAATGGTACGTCCCTTAGTGATTGATGACACAAATTTTGTAATTTCTTCAGGCATTTCTTAGCTGAACACTATGGGCGGCCATTTAGGTTTAAAATGTCTCAAATTTAAGTAATGACTCAAATATAGGTTTTCACGACGAATTTCGCACTTTGTTATGTCCAATTTGTATTATGGGTATTACATTTTCGGCCAATTTGGTAAATACTACAATCTATTTTGGAGTATAGTGGACTTGTTATTGTGATTCGAGCTAATCAAATTGTCTTTTTCACCAACTGGCATTTCAATTCGCAAAATCAGCATTCAATTGGAATAGATCATGTTACACGTTTGATTGTTTTAAAATTATTGTCATGAATTTAATGGTTACATTTTTATGTATTACAAGTCTTCTGGGCACAGGGCACGGTCTCATTAAGAGTAGTTTTATAGATGACTCAATGCATTTCTTCTCTTTCCTATACCTAGCTCCTAGATTTTGTTCCGATTTCCACTGAAGCTCAGAATTATATTATTTTTCTAAGGAATTATAATATTTTTGGACGATTCCTCTCATCTCTTATCGTCGATCTGATTACAATGAAAAACATATCAGTAGGATCAGGAGTACACAAAGAAAACATATTTGCGCAATTATATATGTGTGACGAACATACCATTTTAATTGATTTATAATAAAGAATCATTAATATTTTTGAAGGTAAGCAACGTTAGAATAAGACGTGAGAATAACTTATTTCAAACAATCTGAACACTTCCCAAGCGGTAGTCGCCTGCAGACGACAGTCCTAAAACTTCACAAAATGTTAGAAAATGTCAACATTATTTAATGTCGTCACCACATTTCGCTATGTACCTTCAGCTTGATAACTCCGATTCCATGATATATAGTATTATATCCTGGGCTTATCATTGATTTTCATGATTGAACATATAATGAAGTTTTGGCATCGATGCGTACTACTCATTTTGGGACAGCCTGTTATGTTTACCTTTGTGTTCTAACAAATTATAAATTATTTTCTGAAAGAAATAGTCCAAAAGTGTCATGAGTTCCACTAAATATAAATATATCATTCTGGTATATGTTCCCATACAATTTATTTTCATATATTTAATTAAATTTAATTACCTTTAACATCTAGAATATGCATTGCAAGGTAAATAGATTGCTTATTTTGCGATTGGTTAATATTTCGTTAAAAAGAAAGCAGGATTGTATACGTGCGTTCATTTTCGCTCTGAATTGAAAAAAAAACCAATTCAATAAATAATTGCGCATTAGCGAAAGTGATTGTTACTTTGTTACAATTCGCTGCACATTTTATGAAGAGGATTTACCAATCATGAAAATAGAAAACGGGATACTGAACCTTCAATCAATTTCACGCGAAAACGAATGCATCTTTTACTAAATTGAACGCGTATAGTGTGAAATTCGCCGGGAAAGCGTATATATAATAAATTAGACGTCAAATAATAAAATATACCTCAATAATTATACAAAGTACAGATAAAGGACTCAAATACTGATACAGGTATAAAATGTTGATGAAGGAGTCAATACAGAAAAGGTGTCAAAATCACGAAAAGGTCTCAAAAATACAGAAACAGGTGTCAAAATTACAAACAGGTCTCAAATACAGAAAAAGGTGTCAAAACCACGAATAGGTCTCAAATGCAAATAAAGGTGTCAAAAACACGAAAAGGTCAAAATGGTGTCAAAAACACGTTATGGTCTCAAGCAGTCCGACGGGAAGTAATTTAACTGCATAGTAAACATAATATATTTATAGGTATTGGAATTTGCTATGGTTTAGGTATATTTTTGATCTAAACAAGATTTTACCCCAAATATTGCATTTTCATTTCTGTACTTTTGACCATCATAATTCCATGGTTCCTCTCGTCAAAAGCCAGTCTTAACCGACACAACTATCAATATTGGGGGTGGGGGTCCTCATCGCCCACTCCAAACTCGCCCCCCCCCCCCACCCCCGTTTTGGCGATACAGGAGAGCCGGCCAAGCGTTGCTAGTAGTCATGACGATCGGTTTTGTCTATTTCGAATGGCAATGACTATGCCCGGGCACCCGACCCACAAGCGGCGTCACAGGGGGGGGGGCTAAAGTCCTCCCTAAAGAAGTATGGGGAAAGAGGAGAGAAAAGAGGAAAGAAAAAAGGAAAGAAAAGAGAAAAGAAAAAGGAAAGAAAAGAGGAAAGGAAGGAAAGGAAAACAGAGATGATGTTGATGATGTGATGAATAAATGATAAAATGACCAACAAAGAGAGTAACCAAAGAAGCCCGCCCCGACATAGCCCAACATAAAAAACCAAAACAATAACAATGTAATGTAGGCCTAACCAAAAATAACCTCAGCAGACGGGGACACGAATGGCCGCAAATGTTGAATCATCGTTGGTGTTAATGTAAAAAAAGGATTTTAATGTTGGCACTAAATTATTTCATCCTAATACCACTGGAGTTGGATAACCAAATGGAGTTGAATAACCAACAATCAATCTTCGAATAATTTGTTTATAATTTAATTCGTCGTTAACCGTTTGTTTGTCCTTCGTTAATTCGTGAAAGAGCCCGTGTCCGGCATCGTCTGTAAAACGATTGGCAATAAATGAATAAGATAGAGGGCGTTTGTTATTATCACACACATTTTAGACGACGCTGGACACGAGCTTATTCAGGAATATTCAGGTTAAAATATGCAAACGAGGTTACGTGATTAAGTGAATGGGACGAACGCTTAACAACGGTTTAAATTCAATAAATGATACTGACACTGGAGTTGGTTATACTCCAACGGTTTTAGGATGAAATAATTTAGTTCCAACGTGTGATATTTTATGGGGTCATATATATAATAATCCATTGTTGCATTGAAACCAACGGAAATTCAAAATTAACAGCCGTTCGTGTCCACCTTCGTCTGACAAATTTTACATGTCTAAGGATAATGCTGACTGGGGGTATTCCAAGGGGTAGTACAGCGTGTCCCAAAAAAACTGGGTTCAAAAGTTTGCGAGCTTATAACTAAAAAAGTAGGAAATATGGATAGTTTATATTTAGGGATATTAACACTTTCCACGCGGCTAGTTTTACCATTATACAAAACAGATTTTTCAGAAACCTTTCCCAACTTTTAAGGTCTACCTCAACGATTACTGAACCAATACTAGGCATGTTTGTACTTATTTCAATACTTTTTCATGGTTATTCCAAATATGGTAATGAAATTCAATAATTTTGACATTTTTGAAACATTTTGTCAACATTTGGAATGTCGTCTGCAGCTGCCTGCCGCATGGAAAGCGTTAAACAAAATATACTTGACCTTAAATGTTTAAACTCATTTTTGTCCCACTTTTCAATGAAGATCCATATGTGTTGCAATTGCGTATTGTTGCGACTTAATTCAAGTTTTGCCTATTGCATTCATTCTTTACAAAGACATGGGCAGTAAACAAAATTATCTTGGTCATATTGCAACAATACAAGTTCATTATTCACATAAACATGAAAAGTTCTTCAAAAAAATGTTATAGTTTAGTTTAGTTTATTTTAGTTTATTTATTAGAACATACGCTTTTACAACAGCGGCACACGTCTTTAAAAACGGTGCGTTCTTAACAAAAATAACAATATACATACAAATTCTAAAAAGATGTACAAAAATGAGACCTTCAATTTTACCCATGAACACCAAGGCTATATACAGATGTGGGATAAAAATAGAGAGTCAAAAATATAAACATACATATAAAATTACTAATAAATTAAAAGTAAAACGAGGACTTCAGAGCATGAATTGAAAGCATAAACACAATTCAATGAACTGTGGACTGAGAATTCTTTAGGCCTGACCTATGTGTCCAAGCCTTTTTAAGATATGATTTACAATACTTGTCAAAAATGTTATCAATTTTGGAATACAAATTGGATAGAAAAGTAGGCAGAAATTGATGAACATTGCTACCAAGAACAAAACATTTTTGGATAGACAGATCACTGCCAATGAAAAAAATCCCAAACAAAAACATAACCTGCTTCAAAAAGAGAAATTTTGAGGTTATTCATTTCAGTGTTGCGAATGTCATTATAAGACTTACATTGAAACAAAAGGTGATTGACATCTTCCATTCCGTCATTGCAAAGAGAGCATGTACCAGAAATATTAATATCCCAAATACTGATCTTCTTGTCTAATGCCAAAGTATTGGAACGGGCTTTGAATTTTAAACTTGCCCCATAAAAATCAAGTTTATCAAGAAGATAATCTTCAAGAAAAGGTGTACTTTTAAATTTGACATAATCACTTAGTGATGATTTTTGACAAGCATTGTCATACCACAACACATCAACATTTAGAGAATGAATTTGTTTGAAATTACCTACTATATCATAATTATTATCTACGTGCCTTTTAAACATGTAGCCTACATCATTATCACAAAGAGTATTCTTAATCGATTGTAACCACTTCCACTTCAGACTACCAGTATCGTTAATTCTGTAAAGTGCATTGAAAACAAGTTTAGGCCACCTAGTCCGAGTTATTGTTAAGTTTTTTCGGAGAATAAACCCCATTCCGGGAATACTGCATGCACATAGCCCACATGCAACGCACGGATGGTTTACTCCTTAAATCGGGACAAATGGGTTCTGACCACGCTCTATTCAAATCGTTGTATTTCAAAAAGTTTACATTGGATTGGTCTCCGAATTCACCCAATTTAGGTCAGGTATATTTTGTTTGATATTCATAAATATCAACTATCCATGATTCCTACTTATTTCGTTATAAGCTCGCAAACGTTTGAACCCAGTGTTTTGGGACACGCTGTAGTACAACCAGCTTTATACCGGGCTTCATACTTATCAGTTTCATGCCGGGATTGATTGATCCCCGTACAGGGGAGGGGTGGTATGGTCAGGGTCCCCTCAATATTTTGTGTTTTTTCATCGGTGAAGAGTAGAGTAGCACCCCGGGTTTTTCATTGTATGGTTTATTATCATCTCTTTCATTTTGTAACCAACCCGGACGTCATATCTTTTAGGATTTTGAGATATTTATGATTTAAAAAGTACAAAATTAAATAAAGAGTGGTTCCCCTGGTATATCTAAGGAATGTTACCTTAATATATTCTCTTAGTCCTTCTCTCCTATATATTTTGAATCTATCGTGTACCGATAGTTTGTATATTAAGAGAAAACTTACTTTTTGCAAATACCCACTGATATTATTGGCGGGAGTACCCCCTGTTTTTTCGGACTAGCGGTGCTTCGGACTGACGGGTGGTTTTTATTTTTTTTCTCGGACTGACTGGCGGTGTGTTTTTAAAATAATACAAAAATCGGACTGACGGGCCTTCGGACTAGCGGTGTGATTTATAAAAAAAAGACCAATTCGGACTAGCGGGCCTTCGGACTGACGGGCCTTCGGACTGATGGGTAAACCCCGTGCATCTCCTTCTCATGCTTCCAATCAAGTTCCTGATGGTAGCCTGGGGAACATTGTTCCATTCTTCCTGTAGTGCTGCAATAAGTGTTTGTCTATTGAGAGGTGGATTGTCTCTTTTTTTTGCCACTTTTTAAATTAAGTAAAATAGTTGAGCCCAATACGTAACAATCAATACAGAGGGAGGGGGTGTGAAAAAAGAAGACAAACAATTTTTGATTTTTTTTCTTTCTCTAAACTTTCTAAGTATTTTCACTGTTACGTATTGGGCCGGATGACCTTTTTTTTTGCCACTTTTTAAATTAAGTAAAATAGTTGAGCCCAATACGTAACAATCAATACAGAGGGAGGGGGAGTGAAAAAAAGAAGATTTTTTTTTTTTGATTTTTTTTCTCTCTTAAACTTTCTAAGTATTTTCACTGTTACGTATTGGGCCGGATGACTTTTTTTTTGCCACTTTTTAAATTAAGTAAAATAGTTGAGCCCAATACGTAACAATCAATACAGAGGGAGGGGGTGTGAAAAAAAGAAGACAAACAATTTTTGATTTTTTTTTCTCTAAACTTTTTAAGTATTTTCACTGTTACGTATTGGGCCGGATGACTTTTGTTTGCCACTTTTTAAATTAAGTAAAATAGTTGAGCCCAATACGTAACAATCAATACAGAGGGAGGGGGTGTGAAAAAAAGAAGACAAACAATTTGAATTTGACGTAACAATCAATACAGAGGGAGGGGGAGTGAAAAAAAGAAGTTTTTTTTTTTTGATTTTTTTTTTCTCTAAACTTTCTAAGTATTTTCACTGTTACGTATTGGGCCGGATGACTTTTTTTTTGCCACTTTTTAAATTAAGTAAAATAGTTGAGCCCAATACGTAACAATCAATACAGAGGGAGGGGGAGTGAAAAAAAGAAGAATTTTTTTTTTGATTTTTTTTTCTCTAAACTTTATAAGTATTTTCACTGTTACGTATTGGGCCGGAATGATTTTTTTTTTGCCACTTTTTAAATTAAGTAAAATAGTTGAGCCCAATACGTAACAATCAATACAGAGGGAGGGGGAGTGAAAAAAAGAAGAATTTTTTTTTTTTGATTTTTTTTTTCTCTAAACTTTATAAGTATTTTCACTGTTACGTATTGGGCCGGAATGATTTTTTTTTTGCCACTTTTTAAATTAAGTAAAATAGTTGAGCCCAATACGTAACAATCAATACAGAATACAGAGGGAGGGGGAGTGAAAAAAAGAAGATTTTTTTTTTTTTGATTTTTTTTTCTTCTCTTAACTTTCTAAGTATTTTCACTGTTACGTATTGGGCCGGATGACTTTTTTGTTGCCACTTTTTAAATTAAGTAAAATAGTTGAGCCCAATACGTAACAATCAATACAGAGGGAGGGGGAGTGAAAAAAAGAAGAATTTTTTTTTTTTGATTTTTTTTCTCTCTAAACTTTCTAAGTATTTTCACTGTTACGTATTGGACCGGATGACTTTTTTTTGGCCACTTTTAAATTAAGTAAAATAGTTGAGCCCAATACGTAACAATCAATACAGAGGGAGGGGTGTGAAAAAAAGAAGACAAACAATTTTTGATTTTTTTTCTTCTCTAAACTTTCTAAGTATTTTCACTGTTACGTATTGGGCCGGATGACCTTTTTTTGCCACTTTTTAAATTAAGTAAAATAGTTGAGCCCAATACGTAACAATCAATACAGAGGGAGGGGGTGTGAAAAAAGAAGACAAACAATTTTTGATTTTTTTTCTCTAAACTTTCTAAGTATTTTCACTGTTACGTATTGGGCCGGATGACTTTTTTTTTGCCACTTTTTAAATTAAGTAAAATAGTTGAGCCCAATACGTAACAATCAATACAGAGGGAGGGGGTGTGAAAAAAAGAAGACAAACAATTTTTGATTTTTTTTTCTCTAAACTTTCTAAGTATTTTCACTGTTACGTATTGGGCCGGATGACCTTTTTTTTTGCCACTTTTTAAATTAAGTAAAATAGTTGAGCCCAATACGTAACAATCAATACAGAGGGAGGGGGAGTGAAAAAAAGAAGAATTTTTTTTTTTTGATTTTTTTTTTCTCTAAACTTTATAAGTATTTTCACTGTTACGTATTGGGCCGGATGACTTTTTTTTTGCCACTTTTTAAATTAAGTAAAATAGTTGAGCCCAATACGTAACAATCAATACAGAGGGAGGGGGAGTGAAAAAAAGAAGAATTTTTTTTTTTTATTTTTTTTTTCTCTAAACTTTCTAAGTATTTTCACTGTTACGTATTGGGCCGGATGACTTTTTTTTGCCACTTTTTAAATTAAGTAAAATAGTTGAGCCCAATACGTAACAATCAATACAGAGGGAGGGGGAGTGAAAAAAAGAAGAAAACAAAATTTGATTTTTTTTTTTCTCTAAACTTTCTAAGTATTTTCACTGTTACGTATTGGGCCGGATGACTTTTTTTTTGCCACTTTTTAAATTAAGTAAAATAGTTGAGCCCAATACGTAACAATCAATACAGAGGGAGGGGGAGTGAAAAAAAGAAGAATTTTTTTTTTTTGATTTTTTTTCTCTCTTAAACTTTCAAAGTATTTTCACTGTTACGTATTGGGCCGGATGACTTTTTTTTTGCCACTTTTTAAATTAAGTAAAATAGTTGAGCCCAATACGTAACAATCAATACAGAGGGAGGGGGTGTGAAAAAAAGAAGACAAACAATTTTTGATTTTTTTTTCTCTAAACTTTATAAGTATTTTCACTGTTACGTATTGGGCCGGATGACCTTTTTTTTTGCCACTTTTTAAATTAAGTAAAATAGTTGAGCCCAATACGTAACAATCAATACAGAGGGAGGGGGAGTGAAAAAAAGAAGATTTTTTTTTTTTTGATTTTTTTTTCTCTAAACTTTATAAGTATTTTCACTGTTACGTATTGGGCCGGATGACTTTTTTTTTGCCACTTTTTAAATTAAGTAGAATAGTTGAGCCCAATACGTAACAATCAATACAGAGGGAGGGGGTGTGAAAAAAAGAAGACAAACAATTTTTGATTTTTTTTTCTCTAAACTTTCTAAGTATTTTCACTGTTACGTATTGGGCCGGATGACTTTTTTTTTGCCACTTTTTAAATTAAGTAAAATAGTTGAGCCCAATACGTAACAATCAATACAGAGGGAGGGGGAGTGAAAAAAAGAAGAATTTTTTTTTTTTGATTTTTTTTTCCTCTAAACTTTATAAGTATTTTCACTGTTACGTATTGGGCCGGAATGACTTTTTTTTTGCCACTTTTTAAATTAAGTAAAATAGTTGAGCCCAATACGTAACAATCAATACAGAGGGAGGGGGAGTGAAAAAAAGAAGAATTTTTTTTTTTGATTTTTTTTCCCTCTAAACTTTATAAGTATTTTCACTGTTACGTATTGGGCCGGAATGACTTTTTTTTTGCCACTTTTTAAATTAAGTAAAATAGTTGAGCCCAATACGTAACAATCAATACAGAGGGAGGGGGTGTGAAAAAAAGAAGACAAACAATTTTTGATTTTTTTTTCTCTAAACTTTCTAAGTATTTTCACTGTTATGTATTGGGCCGGATGACCTTTTTTTTTGCCACTTTTTAAATTAAGTAAAATAGTTGAGCCCAATACGTAACAATCAATACAGAGGGAGGGGGAGTGAAAAAAAGAAGAATTTTTTTTGTTGATTTTTTTTCTCTCTTAAACTTTCTAAGTATTTTCACTGTTACGTATTGGGCCGGATGACTTTTTTTTTGCCACTTTTTAAATTAAGTAAAATAGTTGAGCCCAATACGTAACAATCAATACAGAGGGAGGGGGTGTGAAAAAAAGAAGAAAAAAAAAAGATTTTTTTTTTTCTTGTAAATTTTCTAAGTATTTTTACTGTTACGTATTGGGCTACTGTTACGTATTGGGCTCTTACAGACGGGACATCTATGTAACTGATTTTAATCAGTCAACAGTATGATACTAGTAACACATAGACAGATTTTGAAAGGGCAATCTGTCAGTATAGCCCACTATTTTGGTCGTTAATTGTGTTTTTGGACCTTTATTTGAAGATGTCTTGTGGTAAGGTACAGATACATGTAGGCCTACTACTATTACGGGAATGGCAATCGGTTGGTTGACCCTCGTTTGAAACCAATGTTCCATTCAGCCCTCAAATTAAGAAATGGAGAGGGCATGCAATTTAAGGCAATGTGAAAGGATAACCAACTTTATCCACTTGAGGCAATTATGTACTTTTGAAGTAAAAACAGCCAGAAATTGAGGGCATCAAAGCAACTAGATGGGGCTTCGAAAGCAATTGCCTCTGATGCCTTCTATTAATTTGAGCCCTGGTTCCATTTTCTCCAAACCCTTTTAATTCAGTCTCACAGGATGTGTGAAACGTTCATGGATTTTGTAATATAGAATACCCTTCCACCAGGTAACTTTGAAGAAAGGGGCATACACCCACATGGAACAATCAAAATGGTGCAGTACCCTACAGTTGAGCCAAGATGATTATTTCGACTTTCGTTAAAGTGGCAATTTTCGCACTACATTTATTTTTCGTGCTTTTATCGCTCGAATCAGCTACCGCAGAAATAATAACATGTTAATGCATTACTTTTGCGTATAGGTCAGTGTGGTGAAGCTACTAATCGCAAGTTTATAATATAAACACATGAAACAGTTAAAGATCTGTAAAGCGCGAACAAATAATCTTGCGAAAATTACCACTTATACAGTAAATGTTTTAGTATTGAACTTGACATACTCCCTGGCCATTTCATAATGTCCAACTGTGATAAATGGTTTTGATGGTAGAAATCAACAGGACACAAAAACTGTACAACAAATCAACTGTCACTGAACAAATGAGGTCAAAATAATATGGTCAATTTGTATCACAATCTTTTTGTGTAATGCTTTTATCATCCAGCAGAATCTTCCCACATTTCTAGACATGTATTTCCACACTGAAATACATCATGGCTCTTTCCATCAGAGGCAATAAAAAGTTCTTTTCATGTAGGCAAATCAAAGTGAAGGCAAACAAACAATATTTACAGGCAAAGTAAAATGTTTGCTTTGTATCAATATTTAAGAATATTAAATATAGGAAAAAGAAAAAATATGATGAATCGACAATCAACTTCATGTATTATTTTACATTTTGGCGATTGTGAATGTTAAGCTTTATTATAAAACCTGTGTGAAATCCTCAAAAATTAGCCCTCCTTGAAAATGGGATTTCAGCTGTGCTTGCTGCAAGTGTATCAACGATGCTGTAACATGGAGTAACACATAATTACACCTAGTTCCTTTAATAATTCATCATTCTTAAATACTGGATTTGCTATGGCCCCTAGCGGCGTCTATCATAGGTCACTGTTCCAAGATAAAATGAGTAACAATTCAGGGGATATTTTCATGGAACTTAGTTTTTTATATTCTGCAAAATTATGTTTATTATTGTAATATGGAATTCGGCTTGGCATTTCTTTTACATATCAAGAAACATGTTTGCAAATGATTCTTTTCGTGTCATGAAGTGTGAATGGTGCGTGAAAAACGTAAACAATAAATGCATTGTGACTATTTCTCAAGTGTTGGTATTTGTTAACATAATATTTCTTTCACCTTGTAAATAGGAGTGGGAATATGTTTATAATGCATACAGGTATTTAATTTCACCAATATTTGGCAAGTGGACCCCAAGTTCACAAAATTGAAAAATGTAATATTGGACATTTTTTCACTACATTTATTTTCGCGCTCGAACTAGCTACCGCGAAAATAACATCATGCAAATACATTTCTTTTGCATATAGATCTTCATGATGAACTATATATCGCGAATTTAAAAAACATGCAAAACAGTCAAAAATCTGCAAAGCGTAAACAATTAATGGCACAAAAATAACCGCTTTTACAGTCCTCCATAATCTCATGCACACAGAGATGTAACTATTCAGGACATTTCCTGAGATCATTAAAAAGGAAATGATATACAGGAAATCATTGTTGTCATTGTATCACAGCTGAAGGATTCTAAATATATATAGATTTTGGGCATTTTCAGGAAATAAATTACGCCAGTCACATCTTTGCATGTTATACTGTAAAACAATTACCAAAAGCCAACATTTTCACAAGGATTTAATTTTGTATGTCCAAAATTTGACTCTGATTTTAAAGCTTTTCCCATGGTTTATAATTAAGCTTTGGTCTTAAACCTTTATCTGTCTAGACCTGGATTTGTATAGGTTGAATAATTTGTATACAAATGTTGATTATTGTCCATGTATTGCACTATGACAAGGCTACACATTGCAATTGCAGTGTCTGGTGACATCTGTTAGGGCACACTATTCTTAGAAAATAATATCTAATTAACAATTAGAAAGAGTTTAAAAATATTTTATATACAAAGTTGAGGTAAAACGAACATAGGGCCTCCATTTCAAAATTGTATGTTATATATGGTCTGGTGTTGTATTATACTAGATTTTTAAATAATGACAACAATTTATATGATAAGTAAGTATTATTGGTTTTGAAGTTGTTCTGTAACAGAATTTGGTGATGCCATAAAGTCAAGGCTCAAGATAAGCGGGCGCTGGGCGATTTTTACCCCTCGTTCCTTCTGCCAAAGCGCCCCGGTAATGCTGAAAAATAGCCAACGAGCGCTGATATTTTGTCCAAACCAGCGCCCGGGAAGCTTGCCCAACACATCAAATTTCGCTTAAGCTTATTTGATTTAATAAAAGGTTAGCTCCCGGTAGACTAAAAGTAGCTCCCGGTTCTCAATAAATCCCCCTGATCCGGGCGCTACTTTTGAAAAAAATAGCTCCCGGTAAAAAAACTGTTATCTTGAGCCTTGATTTAAGTACAACATGATTGCCCTTGCTGGTATGGGGGTTTTCTTTGCAATTGACAATTTGAACAATTAATTTATAACTTGCCAAAAGTCTACTATTTTTACAATTTGAAATTAATGCTGTGTATTATATTTTATAATCTTATTCTTTTCAGATGCTGTTCCTCGGTTGGTGTATGGCTCCCATCGCATCCAACGGCTCCCAATTCCTGTATGCTCGATTCATCCGACCCTTTGTCTTGAAACACCAGAAGAAAATTGATGAGAGTCTCGACCAAGTTGGCGATATTGCCGCTTCTACCCTGAATGAAGGTGAGAAACCACACTGGGTGGACTGTCTGTAAAAATATCATTATACCAATGATACAACAGGAGTATATTGTATTTTGAACTGTGGCCTTATGAATGAGAATAATTTGGCAGCTTATGGTGCAATGCAAACTTTGCTCACTAAAAATGATATTGTTGACATCCTTTTTCTCCCCTGTTAGTTTTCTTTCCAAATAATTGGCTATTACTGTCTGTGGATGACCTCATTACCATATAATTGTGAAATTTTCAAAATTAAATTCCTCACAAAATGAAGTGGTTTTACAGTAATTGCCAGTGAAAGGTTTAAACTACGTGATATTGCCTACATTATACTTCTGCTTTCCACAGGCGAACACGATCAGCTGGAACCGTGTGTGTTCAACCGCCATTATCCTACATTTTAGTAGGCTAAAAGGCAGCTAAATTAATGGTCGATGTATGTTTTTATTGGGGGATTTTAATCTGTTAACCGGCATACGCAGTCTAATTTACTTCACTAAAAACATGTTGTATATAATTAATGTCATAATTCAGTGTCGATGTCAAATGGTGACCCACAACAGAATTACGATATATTCCATACTAATCCATTTTAAACACCTTATACCTAAATATAAACAGGAGATCTTTATTAATTGGAAATGGGTTAACTCTAGACAGTATTATCTTTGCCTGTACATAAAGATCCTGCCTTTAATCATAATCATGTTGGTTTACAGGATTTGAAGGTTCTGTAAAACGATTTATTTTCGCCTGGCATTAAATTTCACTTATTTCACTTGCTGCTCTAGTTTGATTTCAAATTAAATTCCATATTGCCCAAATAGAAGTATTTATTATTGTTTACATAGCAACTTAGCAAGTGTATCCAAGTTAATGAAATAAAAATGTGAAAGGTTCTATTCTGTCCATTTTCAAAATTAAATACCTTTTAAACATGTAAAGATTCTTGCAGAAGTGAGTGGGTAGTGAGTGTGCAACTATTTCACAATGTTACCTATCAATACAAGCCGTCATAGTCTCATTCACAAAGCCACAGTTCAATAACCTTCGTACCAGTGTGCATAGTAACTGACCTTGAAAAGTATGAGTAATGATATCCAGAATTCAAAAGGTAGGTGAACAAGCATTGTAGGTCACTGAATTGTGCCCTTGATGGATGAGAATATATGCCCAATAAGTACTGTACGTGATGACCATATTGTCATTATTGATAAAGTAATCTTAGTGCAAATATCAGCGAGACACGTTTCAAAGCACACTACATGATGGTAGCAAAACTGGTGTTGAATCAGTTCAGCTGCCATAAAAAGTTTTGATAAGCATAAGCACAACTTTTTGAAGTCTCTAATTTTGCACATATTTGGCTATACTTCTAAAATTCTTATTTTATAGAAATTTGAAGTGACACCAAATTGCTAGTTAGTTTTTACAATATCAAAAAGAATTAAATTAGGTCGAATTTATAGGTCTATTTACTCTCATTTCTTATTAATTATTTTAGAAATTACAAACTTTCTAATATTTTATCATTGCATCGTGCTATTTTATTTCTTTGGCAATGCAGTCCCAACATATGTAGCCATAGCCACTTCAAAAGTTGTGAAAACAGTTACGCGAAGGACAACAAAATGCATTATGACTGTGCTTGACTAAACCAAACCATAAGGTCATCTTTTGTTAAATTTTAATACTCAATAGTTTTATTCACAAAATTAAAGGTCACTCTGTGGTTAATCATTGGATATATTATGACCTGCAGGTACACGATTTCAGATGTAGGCCTTCAAGGGGTATTTAGAGATTCGAGAGATTTCTAAAGAAACACCAAAAAAAAACATGTTTAGATGATATGCAGAAACCCGCTCATGTAATGATTTCTTCAAAACAAAAAAGTAACAATGTAAATTAACAGACAATTTCTCAGCATTTATGATGATTGATGAATGCTTTTCACCTTAGTTTAAAAAAATCTTGATTAAGGATGACCACCAATTGAATCAGGGAGGGCACGACTTTGCTTCAGATAACAAAAGGGTGGTCTTCAAGGTTATTCATGAATGGTAAACATGAAACAAATGAGCCATCTGTGGCCATTTAGATGAATTTGGTTAATTTTGATAAGATCTACATCAAAATTAAACAGACTATCAAAGTCATGAATTGTACATGAAAAATTGCATATTTAACTGTATGAATTCATGTGCTTAGTACATACTTTAACCATTACGTATGTGAAATTCCCAACTTCGAAATAAAGTGAGGGCTCAATAACATGTGATTTTGTGTGTTCTTAATATTTCAGCTACTGCTTATGGTAAAAAATCCCCTAAAAATAGCATGCCTTTGTTTGGAATAAAGTAGCATTTTGCCACTAGTTTGTAAATGTGTACGGGTTAACAAACCTCTCAGGAAGGGTTGATTGGTCAGCTTTTTTGTTCATTTTTTTTTCAAATGTTTTGTGAAAATGTTAGTGAATTTTCAACAACTATTTTCAATTGTTAAAACATTTCCAAACAAATTCAAATTTTGAGCGAAATTTCAATTTATTCCAACCAATTTGATTTGTTTTCCAACCAAATTTCATTTGTCCCAAAAAATTTCAAACCATTTGTAAAAACTAAATTGGGAAATTCAAAAACACTAGGGTCAGTCAGGGCTTTTTTCCGTCGCCTTATCGGAATAAGATTTTAAAAGGTTCGGTTTGGACAGATAATGCTAAAAACAGGTTTTTGTGGCACCAAACTGACCTATAGGGGTACAGAGATAAAGGAATCCATTTTGTTTCTGCATGCAGCATGCCCACATAGTTTCCTCCTCCCAGATGACCATTCCCTTAACTCTAACACTTTTTAAGCCTGGCCCGAGCATTTTGCTAGAGCCTGGTCCCCTCAGGACCCAAGCACGTGTCCGTACAGACCGACCATTTAAACAAACAAACAAACAAATACCCTTGAGTACTCCAAATTACTACGATGCGGTGTGCTCGTTCCACCCAGAGCGGCAGTTTTTCGATGAAATAATGGTCCCAGGCTATATACTTGGCAAAGTATACTGAGCCAAGTATGGTTGACCCCCGTGGCCCAGTGGTAAGTTGTTCGCCTCTGAACACAGAGGTCCGGGGTTCGAGCCCTGGGGCGTGGAGTCCCTTTTTCCCCTCGCTTGTTGGCCTCGAAAAAGAAATCTATGGAAAAGGTGCCTCAGGGTTAGAGTTAATAAACAGCAGCAACATATTTGGGGTGAAGGGGAGGTAAAGAACAAAGCTAAAAACAACCTATCATTAAAGTGCTCATTCTACAGTGTAGTTCCCTCTATTAATTTACATCATGAAAAACATTTGTTTCAGAATGTGTATGTGCTTTTGAAATGTTGATGCGTACAATAGATCACTGTGTGCTAATAATATCCTCCCTAAATGTCTGGTTTTTATTTTTTTTGTCTGTGCATTATTTCATGATATGTGGGCATGTGTTTTTTATTCCTTTCATATATGCTGTGCAGTATTCAAAGGTTTTGGCCAAGGTATGGTACAGATTCCTCTCACTGCATGGAATACATGCATGTTCATTATTTATATTCATGGAGTTTTTCTGTTTAAAACTTTGGGGTATTCCAAGAATACCTTTGGTTGTTTTCATCATTTACTACAGTGTTGGGCCTTTTGATTTTGTTAATCTGTTTCTAATTATAAATTTCTAACTATTTTCACTAGTTGCCATTTGGCATTTTGTACAAGATATCGATAAATTACTAATTTTAATGTACTGCCAAACATCAATATCGTCTGGGCCAGGGTTCACAGTAGCTTCAAAATTATGTGGTCCAGTTGGACCCCCTATCCTGGCAATTCTCAGAATTATGGAGTCCAAACAGAATTTTTGGGAGTCCATGAAATAATGATAAATTCCCTAATTATGATTACTGTATCATGCCGCATGTGAATGATAGTTGCTTGCTACTCTCCTCAGTCTCCTGTTTTCTATACACATTTTGACATTGTGAAGGTAATGCAGTAAGTGTGACTGTTTACTGGGGATTACTGCATTACCTGTGACTGTACTAATTTCATGCCCATCGTATTCCAGCCATCTGAATCGCTTCAACCAGTCTGAATTCCAAGTTTTAGTGCACTTTTTCTTTTCTTGGCCCTTATTTTTATTGGGGTTTTCACCCCCCGGGTTTATTTCATCCTCCATGGCAGCAGGATGCAGGCAGTACAACTACAATACAGTAGTAAAGCAAGCGAGACGAAAACTTTTCCCAAGCACATGCGCAACAGCGCAAGTCCTATGAGGCCACTCAAAGCGAGATCGTATAACTTTTCAAGGAGGTTAAACGCACCCAATAAATATACTATATAAATTGACATATCAAACAGAGTTTTGAACTAAAGATTATCAATAAAACGTTCATTACTGATTAACAATATACAATATTTATATTTATTAAAAAAAACATACAGAAAACTTCAGAATTAAACAATCAAATTAATTGTTGTGCATTTGCCCTGAACGTACCACCCCTATTGCCAAATTGAACCGGTCCATGTCACCCTGTGCCGTGTCACAGGTCAACACTTATTATAATACATGCAAATAATTTATCTCTTTTACCAACTGTAGAGTACT
Source organism: Ophiura sarsii (assembly GCA_035610835.1). NCBI lineage: Eukaryota > Metazoa > Echinodermata > Ophiuroidea > Amphilepidida > Ophiuridae > Ophiura > Ophiura sarsii. Next base: position 1,189,696 of record CM069442.1, read on the forward strand.
CACAATTCCTGCACGTGCACAAACGTACATTTGTTTACGAACAAGTATCTTACTCTTGTGGAGGAGACGATAATGTAGAATATCGTGCTAGTTTGGTTGTACACATCCCCTGTCAGCTTCGCTGTGTGTCTGTGTATATGCACTGATTTGTTTTGATACTAAAACACTGCGCAAATGAGAAGTATTTGGGCATGTTGTTGACATTTTCGACGATTAAGCTTAGCAAATTTTGATGCAATTTCAGATATTTGTAAACTGCGATGCATCGTGAATTCGAGATCGTATTTATAGTAAGATGAATAGCCTCAAGCTAGGGCGTCCAAGCAAGACGCAATAACACAGGACATTTCAATATTAGGGCGTCCAAATCAAAATGAGGGCGTCTATGACGCCCAAACGCAAGGTAGCGTGAACCCTGGTCTGGGCCATAGATAGAGATCAGATCAGATAACTGGTGTCCAAAAGCTGTCATTTTATTTGTGGTTTCAATTTTTTTTTTTAAACATATCTGAATTTTTGAAAATCAATGCATTTATTCATAAACATCAAAATTGTCAGGATCCAAATTCTCACATTTCAAAACGGTGTGGTAAAAAATTATAACAAACCTGAAAAATAAGATCCCTTGGATATTAGATAAAATTTGGGCCGAGCCATTTGCCATTTCGTTATACTACCATGTAAATACTGTACATGTCATGCTTAGTCATGTGGAAATGTGCATGTACATGTATGTGTACATATGGATTATACATGTACATGTAGCTCAAACCATGACAGTATTTCCCTGCTCACAACTAACTGCGTCACTGGTTAATTAGTCTAGTTGTATGACATACTATTTTGCCCAGAACAGAATTCCACTCATTTGTTTGAATTTAATTTGACTAAATACTGAATATGAATGTAATTTTTTTTTAGCTCAATAATTCAAGCATTTTCTTTAGGTATGGATTGTATTACAATCAGCAGATTCAATCTTTCATTTTTTGTAGGTAAACAAAACCTAAAGTGAGTCTAGTGAGTTGACCCTTAACCCCATAGCCAGGTTTTAACCGGAATCACAATTTTGTAAGAGAAATGAACAAATAAATCGCCGCTTCCCGACCGGGAATCAAACTGGGGCCCCTCGGAACCAAAACCCCGGGCGGCATAGAAAAGCCCCGACTCTCAGCAACTCGTTCGTGCATTATGCTGAGCTCACTATATAGGCTCGGTTGATTTCGTCATTGAAAACCGTCCGCACATACACTTGGTGATAGGCTTGGAAGTATTATTTTGTAACATACAGGGCTGTTAAGGGTTAAGAGCTTGTTATTTTTGTGAGGTTTAAATCGTTCACACAAGTTTGAAATATCTGGATGCTAATAATCTGACCATGTTAAAGCCTTCTTTTAGATTGTTATTTTCATTGGCTCACAAAGGGACTCAAAGCGCAAAAATAGTGAATTAAAACGAATTTTCAGAATTTGAGCAATAAGTTTCTCGAGTCCTGACCCCACCTTGACCAAATACTGCAGATGTAATGGAAAAAGAAGAAGAAAAAAAAAAATCAAAATTGGAGCATGTATTTTAGACGATCATGTTATGGTTCTATTTTTTGGACTTTTAAAGTTTCCTACAATTTTAGAGAATAAGAAAGATGAAATGGAAGATCTAGTAGAATTAATGGTTTAAAAACGAGTGAAAATCATATCGAAATATGTTATGAATGTAGTTATGGTTCTATTTTTTGGACTTTTAAAGTTTCCTACAATTTTAGAGAATAAGAAAGATGAAATGGAAGATCTAGTAGAATTAATGGTTTAAAAACGAGTGAAAATCATATCGAAATATGTTATGAATGTGGATGAATACATAGAAATGTCAATTGTTAGTCTGTCAAACTGTAATAACAGTTATGAGTGTATGCATGGTGACATATTGACAGTTGGCATTTCAGTTCATCAAATGATCTTGAAACTGGGGAAACCTGATGGTCAAAGTCCATTTTCTTATTATTAAACAAATCCAGGCACTTTACGCACTGCAATATTTAATTTTCTTGACTTCTTAAAGTTTTATGGAGGTGAAAGTTGAACTATTAGTTGGTATCCCCAACATTTTTTCCTACGCCCACCGTTGCACCTAAAATTGACACCTTCAACACAGTTATAAAATTCAATTTTACAAATGAATTTCTGGATTCCTTTTCTAACTTTATCACTGTAAATCTGAGGTGCCAAGCCTTCTTTTGATAACAAGATAGTTATATACTGCGGGTTTGTACAAGCTTTAAAATTTGGTTGCTTCCCCCCAGGTCAAAGGTCAAATGTTAAGCAGTTCAACAGGTCAACACAAGTTCTGATATGGACAGGGGAAGAATCCTCTTCAATTATGTTATTGTTTTGTGTTTTTTGTTTCCCCAAAAAATAATGTTAAAATTTTTATTTTTTATTTTTAATCTAACAAAAATCTGTTTTTATTTTTTAAACTATTAACATCATTCACATACAAATAGTTTAACTTATACAAGTTTTAAAGATTATTAACCATAAGATATATAATGAAAACTGGCTTTAAAAAACCCAAAAAACTTTTGTACTAAAATACTACAGTGTCAGTATATTAAATATTGAATTTACTGAATTAAGTGACAGGCTTTTGTCTATCAATTAGTCAACTGTAGGTGTTGCCTTCTCTGAGTTTTCATGTTATTTATATCAACAAGGAAAGAAATTATCTCTGAAACTTATCTTTACAATGAAATGATGCAATTTTGGTAGTTGACTCAAACCTAATTAGGCGTTATATACTAACATAACTAATTGAAATGTTGTTATCTCTTTAATTTCCGTGTTAACTTTTTCTGTAAACATAATCGCAGGATTTTCTTATTTTTAAGATATGAGGTTATTTATGCAAAATTGTAACTTTATCGGCATAATATCACGATGTGAATGTGAGAAAGTTGTAGCTGTCCATGTTAAATTGATTAAATTAAGTACAGTCATTCTTGTTTAAAAAACTGTCATTTTGGTGTTGATGAGGCACCTATTGAAAATTGCGAACTTGTGAAATGTGCAAATGACATTGATAAGGCACAACATTTACATTGCCCCTTCCTCCCATGTTAGCAAAATCAGTACTGTATGCTTATCACATTGATATTGTTATGATGCAAATTTCCTAACATGTTTCTAAATCAGCAAAGGGGTTCACTATTTCACACACATCATAAACCATACGGAAAGGTTTATGTTCCTAAATCCACTTCAATAAGGCACAATCATATAACATCTTGTTTCTGTCTTGTTCTTTATTTACCACTACAGCTAAAGACATGGCCCAGAAACAAGCCAGCGAATTGGCCGCAGAACAAGTAAGGAAGAGCATGGAAGCATCTAACAACGCTGACAGCAGCTCCAAGATGGATTAAATCAGCAAGCATCAGATGCACGATTGAAAAGAAGTCAACCTACCTATCCCATAATGCCATGCAATAAATATGTCAATAGAAGCAGATCTTGATAATGTTATCCAGTTGGTGCAATGTTGAATCAATGCAAATGTAAACAGTGTGGTGTGCGGCTGTGAATTGGGGGGAGGGGGAGGAGTAAAGTTCCTCTGAAAATACAGTGATCCTCAATTACAAGGTCCCATCATGCCAAGCTAATGCTATGCTAGCATTGTCTTGATCTACTTCTATGTCTGTATTGTATATATCCAACAATGCTTTAACAAGTTTGAACAACATATAGTTAAACATCGTGGAGACAACACGTATTGTGGGTATTATTGAAGGCATCGTGGGAAGCAGAGATGACGCTGGGTAGTATCAAAGTAACAACTTGTATATATAATGTGGATATTAATGTCTACCATTATAGATCTGATTAAATTGATTTCATAATTTAACATTTTTCAGTGTGCATTGTGCGTTGGGTATCAATATAAGCTTTAATTTTGTGAACGTTTTGCTTCTTGAATTTCATAATTTGACATGAGCAAAAATTAAGGCATTCTCCTGAAATGAGTCTTTGAAATGGAGCAAAGGCGGCGCTACTTGAGCTTAGGTAAAGTGAAGAGCTAATGCTGCCATAGGCTTCATTGTAGAGCTATCTCTGAAGATTTGGTTTGGTAGCAAAATAATTGCTTATATTGTACGAAGTAAAATCACGCCGTTTGTACACAAAGTTTTAAGCTTGCAACGGATGACAACTATTTTGAAGGGGAAAAATCAATACGTTGCCATTTTAAAAGACAAAGAGGTGATTGGGTAAATCGAAAATTAATAATAATCGTTTGACATTTTTGTAAACTGTGGCCGTGTTGATGAAGTAGAAGTAGAATTATTGTCTTTTAAGAAGAATATTTATAAATGTAGACTGATGTAGACTTAGAAAAAAACACGCCACAATAAAATTAGCCTCTTTCACAGATTGCTTTGCGTATGGAACACTGATGTGCGTGTTGGTTTTAAAAGCAATGCTTTAGATGTGAACTCCAAAGAGTATATCATCAAGCAATACATGTACCACATGTCACCTCAAATTGGAGATGACATCAGTGTGTATTTGTGTGATTTTTGGATAATATCAAGAGCATAACTCTTGTGCAAATAGCTTTCAGCCGTGGTGCCTAGAATACATCATCACATTAAGGCGACATGCAATAAACATAGAATTATTCATCTTATTTTGGATATCAATAACAGATGGTATCACTGGTCTATATAAGATAAAGATAGATTCATGATAATCTCCTACGCAGTCATACCTCCCTGATATAATGATCACATTGGATGTGAAAGGGCGCAGAGCAGTCTGTCCAAGAGTCTGAACAGTATCTCACTTGGTTGCAATAACTCTTATGCAGTAAATAACATGACAAACTGTACCACAACTTTGTTGCATTCATTTTAATATATATAGAAACAAAACAATTTGTTTAAAAGAAGAAAGATTTAAGTTATTTTTTACCTTTTTGCATATTTTATGAAGCGGCTCATCTGTCATTTGTAGTGAAATCGTGTGTGATACAATGCACAATTTCCTTCCAGACGCTTCTATTGTACCTAGCAAACTGAAACATGTATGGACTAATATTGCCACTAACCCCTCGCATCAGAGCTTTATTTATGATTTCAAATTGTTTTCATTTCCGAATAACAGCCATTAGTACAGTATAATGCAGCTTTGTCGTTCATGGATGTACAAATTTGTTGTGTATGGTAAAAATATAAAAGACGAGTAGAACGTTTACGATACTATCTATTGTTCTTGTAATTATATAATTTCAATATTGTTCTTGATTTGTGTAAAAGAATCTGTTGGTATTATTGTACATATGTACTATTATGTTGTTCTCTCTTTGAGTAGAATAGCTTATTGCATATAAAACCTACATGCCAGTATAACAAGGCCAATCTCTCAAAACTATCTAGGGTGTCCAAAATGTCAAACTCCAGAAACTACTTCTCTTGTGTTGAAAAATGTCATTAGTGATGCCATGATCTATTATAGCCTATATTTGGATCACTTTTGAGGACTTTCTTTAATTGGGGCAACACCGATGCAAATATTACAAAAAACTAAACTACGCACTTCTAGTTCCCCATGTGTAACCTATTGCATCTAAAAGTACTAAGTGCTTTCTTAGTCATTCCATGTACCCAAATATCACCATTTGTTATACCGCACATTTAATTGGTAAACTAGAATTTTTCGGCAGCTAAATACCTTAGAATAGGCCTTTTTAATCAATTACTGAAAAACACATTTATTGCAAGGCTGGAAATAGCCTGTGGTTCTTAAATGATACAGCGCCCAGGGGCACTTTGTCTTCAAGTTTTGGATGAAAGTACAGAATTTTGGAGAGAACCCGAGAATCCATTCTCGTGAAGATTCTTAACAACATCGTGAGAATCTTGTTATTTTGACCAGAATTGGTGGATTCTTATTTAAGAATCCATGGATATTTGTCTGTCTCGGAAACCTGTGACAAAATTCTACCCCTGATGAATATATGAAAATCATTATGCTTATTATGAAAAAAAGGAAAAGTGAAATAATGTGCCAATAATGAAGTCCGATATGAAGTAAGCAGCAACATGTTGCACAAATGTTTGAAAAAATATAGAAAATAAAAAAAATAATTGATTTGATTTTATTGGCATCAGTTAATAGGCGTGCCTTTGGTGTCTCAGGGTATTGAATTGCCCGACAAAACGGTGAGGAAGAAAAATAAGTCTTGTACAGTTTAAAACCCTAAATGCATGTTTCAAATGTGATTGTCAATCATAAATCTGTGTAATAATGAAGGTTGCCAGTTAAACAACGTTTTGTGTTGTCTTTTTCCATGTGGTGAGCGATTTATGTGCACAGATTTCATGTATATGTGTGTGTATGTACGTACAGAAGTTCTAGGGCGTGTTCTCAGTGGGCAGTTTGATCAAGGTAAAGATGCAGACCAATTGGTAATTTTCTTGGACCTAAATTTTGCTATTGATAATTACAGAGAAATACATGGACAGGTTCATTCCTTATCTGTTTTTAGTGCCAGAAAATTATAATTGGAATAGATGAATGGGAAGTGGTTACATTTGTGGTCACTTCTTTAAAAGGCAAGGTTTGTAATTTTACATTATACAAAGCAAGTGTACGCTGTGGTGAATTAAGAACTAGCTGTATTTGTAGAAAAATCTCAGTGTTTAATATTCCTAAAACTATCTACATGTTGGTGCCCGGTTTGATGATATATGTTGTAAACTGTTGTCTACGATTTTCCATATTTAATCCACATATGGTTCCAGCCTCAACTCACATTTTTTGTATCTCTTATACTTGATTATTATTGATCTGACAATTATAATCTTAATATTGTTTGCTAGTTAGCGATCGTCTTGACTTTAGGGTCGGTCCATTTCTTACCTTTTCGATTTTGGTGTCTTTTATAACGATTTATTCATTAATTTATTACACAGGTTTTTCAAATTTTAAGATAATGAAAACAAAAAATATGCCTAAGAAATTTGTTCCCTTCTTTAATGACATAAAAATCTTTTTATATAGGCCAATGTAATCACTTGGTATCCCTAAGGGATGTTTAAGTAATCATGCAGTTTAATTATCAGGATGCAATTTAAATTGTCCTTCAAAAAACGTAGATTTATAGAGACATTCTACTTTTTCATATTAAACACAACTCCATTTTCACTAGTTCTGCCACAAAATTCCCCTCTTTTATGCTTCCAATATAGGCAGAGGTTTTTGGATTTTATTTATCCTATATTTACAATTTAAACAGCAATATTTTATGTTTGTTATTTGATTATGTAATTAACAAGTGAATGATAGATCCCTGAACACATACATATTCTTGATAGCCAAGGGCCTTAGTGCAAGACTGCTCAGATCTTTTGAAATGTGTGATGCATCAAGATGAACAAGATGAAGAAACTATAGATGTTTTGCACAAAAAATATTCACACGACATAAATGTTGATCTCTCTTGCACCAAAGCTTTTAGTTCATTGGAAGTTTTTTCCCTTTAAAGTTATAGCACCAATTATTTTTTTAATTTCTTTGTTTCAGTTGTGCCTTAGGGCAGAATAAAACTAGCACTTAGTGGGAAAAAGTGAAACTTAACAAATGAGTGTTTTGCGTTTTTTAAATTTATTTGTGAATTATTCATCAAATCAAAATAGCAATATTTCTTCATCATCATACCTGCAGGGTGTATTAGAATGAACTGTACCGTGTTTCTAAATACATAAAAAATACAAAATGATTGTTCTTTTAAATTTGAATACCTGCAATATTAAGGTGAACATGTTTCTTATACTATAAACACAACACCAAAAGTAAGTCCCCCCATCCCCCTAAACAATTCGTCATAACATCGTAAGATAAAACATTTTACCAATAAACTTAGTTATAATTTTTTTTTAAAAATCCTATGACTGTTTCCTAAGTGTTGTTTGAAAATGAAAAATGTTCATGGCAGAATGAGCTCAAATGGAAGACAAAAACTGCCCTTCTCAAAAGTCACAAAAGTTTATGAAGGAGAAGTACCTGTGGCTGAGCGAATATTACTGTAATGTGTAATCAATTCATGATCATTCAGCCATGTAAATCCACTTCTTGGCTCAGATATTAGCACAGTGAGTTGTGAATTTTGAGAAGGGCAGTTTTTGTCTTCCCCAACATTTCAAACAATGTAGCCCACACCACATAAGCAATATTCAAAACTTCTGCCAAAAAAAGGAAAGTTAAAACCACTCAAGCAGAACAAATCCAGATTTATTTGCGGATTAAAAATCTAAATTTATCTCCAAATTTCACCCACATAAGTATGCAAAAAATAAATAGTTAAAATACAAGTGATGTGAAAAGTTGAGAAATATGGCAACCAAAAATAAACCCTGTCCTATGGATATCTCAGGTAGGGTTAGTAATCTTTATCAGAAAGTCTGTATTTTCCATCAGAAATGTCCGATTTTCAAAATTTAAATTTCTTATGAAAGCTGGGTGTTTCCGCAAGATATATGTGAAAAACGGTTTGAACAATATCAATCGAATTCATACCGTAATAAATCATTGCCTCTGTACAGTTCATTCTGATACACCCTGTACAGGATGCACTCGAGACATATAAGGTTATATATCATGCGCATCCGCATCCTTCTGTATTCATTCGCTGCTGTAAGAAGGCTTCGTCAATTTGGAAGTGATTGAACTAAACACAACACCAAAAGTAAGTCCCCCCTAAACAATTCGTCATAACATCGTAAGATAAAACATTTTACCAATAAAACTTAGTTAGAAATAATCCTAAGTGATGGTTGAAAATGAAAGAATTCCATTACTTCATGGCTGAAAGAGCTCAAATGGAAGACAAAAACTGCCCTTCTCAAAAATCACAAAAGTGTATGAATTGCTTCTCACTAATGGAAAAGTACCCGTGGCTGAGCAAAATTTACTGTAATGTGTAATCAATTCATGACCATTCAGCCATGTAAATCCCATTCTTGGCTCAGATATTAGCATAGTGAGTTTTGAGAAGGGCAGTTTTTGTCTTATTTTTGAGCTTATTCAGCCATGAAGTCATGGACATCTTTTATTTTCAAACACCACTTAGGAAACCGTCATAGGATTATTTCTAACTAAGTTTTATTGGTAAAATGTTTTATCTTACGATGTTATGACGAATTGTTTAGGGGGGACTTACTTTTGGTGTTGTGTTTATAACAAAATCCATGTTTTTAGGTATCAAATGAGTTCATGCAATATCTTTAAGAGGTTTTAACTTTGAATATGATAATTGTATGATGATATACACCTAGCACATAAAGTCCCTGACCAGGTGCTTTGAGGTTCGCTAATTCAAAATATATAATCGGTACAAAAAATCTGAGATAAACTTTAAATGAGCAAATTTCTTTTCCGCAGTTTGATACCTCATTCAACAAAATCGAATGGATACTTTTAAAGTTATGGCGATTTCAATGACCGTGCATGCAACAGAAACGTTGCACTAGGTATAGGAAATCATTGATTTGTGTGTGATTACTGTCATAACTGTGTGCTATCTGAACGAGACAAATGAATGGGTCTGGAGTGATAACCGCAATGTGCGGGACAAAGGGTGTATCTGGCTGTGAAGAATACAAGTCTTAGCTGATTAGCTGTGAGTTTTTTCAGTGCGTAATCACACACAAATCAATGATTTCCTATACCTAGTGCAACTTTTCTGTTGCATGCGCGGTCATTGAAATCGCCATAACTTTAAAAGTATCCATTTGATTTTGTTGAATGAGGTATCAGACTGCGGAGAAGAAATTTGCTCATTCAATGTATATCTCAGATTTTTGGTACTGATTATCTATTTTGAATTAGCTAACCTCAAAGCACCTGGTCAGGGACTTTATGTGCTAGGTGTATGTACTTGATAAAGACATGAGAAATTTGCTAGCTACATATTGATATCTAACTTGAACCAAAAACCATCACACTTGTTGAAGATTGATAAATGATTATGAAAAAATATGCAGCTCCAAATGTCACAATTTTTTATGATTACGCACAATGCATTGCATCTCAGCATGAATGCGTTAGAGCATGTGTAGCCTTGTAATTTGTGACATTTCAGACTGATAATTCTTTATGAAATATCACCAATCTCACACAATTTACACATTTTTGGTAGCAAATATGGTATCAAAATTTAAATAACACAATTATTCTCGTGTGTCTCAATTACATAATGGTAATATGTGACACAATCAAGCGGAATGAGTCGGATGTTGGGAATATCGATTTTGAGGTAAAAAGAAGTTATAAATCTTATGTTTTACTTGTTTTTTTCTCAGTTGGTAACTTGTTTGTAACTTAAAAACTAGAAGTTCCAATTTCAGTGGGGTTTGGACCATTCTGTAGCATTTTCCAGCTGCTTTGAGATGGACATATATCGAAACGGAAAACTGATGACATGCGACTCATTTCACTTGATCACATCACTTATGATCAGATTTAAAGTTATTGAGTGTTAACTTTTTTGAGTGTTTATTTGGTATTTGAGTGCATATTGCAAAATTAATTGAGATTTGTTTGCTTATTATTATGTGATCTTTTCCAGGGTACGCCCTCAATCCTCAAAAAAAAATTGGAAGCAGATTTTCTTGCAGATTTACATTTCTGATCATAAATCATAAATATATTCAAGTTACAGAGCGATACAATTCCTAATTACCTCGAAATCATGGTTTTAGAATAAATTTTGAGTAAAAAACAGTTTATTTTTACTCTAAAACCCTGATTTCGAAGTAGAAGTATTGTATCTCCCCGTAACTTGGAATGTATGTACAATTTATGATCAGAAATGTAAATCTGCAAGAAAATCTGCTTCCAATTTATTTTCGAGGATTGAGGGCGTCCCCTGGATAAGATCACAATAATATACCTTTAAACCCTTAGGTCCCACTCCTACCTGCCAGATCCTTTGGGAATAGTTCACCCTGGGAACTGGTCTAAGTGGCCCGTGCCTTTAAAAGTAGGAATATGATATCAAAGGCTCTTGAGCAAAGCTTATTGCAGGTGTGATTGCAATTCGCTGGTGTTCAGTTCAGTTTTATTTTCACCGTAGTATATAATACATCATACAAGCAAATTATTAGAAAACAAAGGTGGGGAAAACCCAAATGAGCACAGCTCGAAGTAAACACAACACCAAAAGTAAGTCCCCCCCTAAACAATTCATCATAACATCGTAAGATAAAACATTTTACCAATAAAACTTAGTTAGAAATAATCCTATGACTGTTTCCTAAGTGGTGTTTGAAAATGAAAGATGTCCATGACTTCATGGCTGAATAAGCTCAAAAATAAGACAAAAACTGCCCATCTCAAAAGTCACAACTCACTATGCTAATATCTGAGCCAAGAATGGGATTTACATGGCTGAATGATCATGAATTGATTACACATTACAGTAAATTTTGCTCAGCCACAGGTACTTTTCCATTAGTGAGAAGCAATTCATAAACTTTTGTGACTTTTGAGAAGGGCAGTTTTTGTCTCCCATTTGAGCTCATTCAGCCATGAAGTAATGGAAATCTTTCATTCTCAAACATCACTTAGGAAACAGTCATAGGATTATTTCTAACTAAGTTGTATTGGTAAAATGTTTTATCTTACGATGTTATGATGAATTGTTTAGGGGGGGACTTACTTTTGGTGTTGTGTTTATATTGGTCAACCTGATAATTTCATGATAAATATGATAGTTTCTTAAAAGTACTACAAAGAAGACAACTACAAACAAGAGACAGGACAGGATATGTGTAAACAAGACCGGACAGGACATGTGCAACTAAACACTGAAGTGTAGGCAGTAATGATGGCATCAGCTAAAACATAATAATCTCATGTGGTACAATTTCTCATGGTAAACGGTAAACTTTAAAAATGATTATTATTATTTATTTTTTGATTATTGGGTAATATAAAAGAAGATATAACTTAAACTTTCTTTTAAACACATATGGTGATTTGGCATTTTTAAACTCGCTATTCACTGAATTCCATAGCAGAGGACCTTGTCTTCTAATCGTAGGTCTGGCTAAATCATAGTTAAAATTAAAGGGACGATATAATGAAGAAATACATATTGGGTAGCTATTAATTGATATATTTTTAATGAAATAATCAGCAAAAGTACCAGGAAGATTGTTGAATGCTTGATTATACATAAATAAACAAAGTGTCGGCTTGCTTATGAATATCATAAATTGTCAGGGTATTAAACTTCTTGAATAAGGGCGGGGTATGCTCAAGCCAGTGAGAATTCGAGCAAAGTCTCATTATTCATTTTTGTTTAAGGTGGATTTGGTGGAGATAAGGGTTATTTGAATCTGCCCAAATCAAATTACAATAAGATAAGTGGGGAAACACAAGAGTATTGTGTAATGAAAATAATGTTTTGGAGGGGAGAATATCTTTAAGGCGATACATAATGCCACAATACTTGGACAAAATATTAACAACATTTGAAGTATGCTTTCACCAGGTTAGAGAATCATCTAGAGTATGTTTTACCATTGATGTCTTCTTTTACTTCTAAGTGGAAGGAAGCATAGATGTACCTCGTTCATCTTGCTCTATGCAGTGACATCAGAGGGTATTCATGTGGTTGGTGCAGCAGTTGGGGGCAAGTACCGGGATATTCTTTGTAATATGCTAGCATTCGGACCAAACACAATCAAGATTCTTGATTGTGTATGGGTCGAATGCTATAGTTTAATCAGTTAATGAAATATATTGGAATAAAAATTATCTCTGCGCTCAAACAAAATCCGTAAAGCATGCGCGCTCGCACATGGTTGTGGACTCACGCATGCGTCGTATATGATGTACAGTGTCCATTGTCTTCATCCGCCCGCCCACGTCTTTCTGTAATAATTTGCTGCTGTAAGGATCGAGGCTTCGCCAATTTGGAGCTGATCAAACTAAAGCATATAACAAATAAAGAGCCATCATTATAATATGCATGAACGAAGTATAGATATTTGTGTGTGACTCGATCGTGCCATGTAGATTTGAACATGGGTCACACTGAATGATGATCTCAAATTTTGTTGAAAAAGACTATCTATAATTGGCAGAAATACAAAACCCGTTATAACAGTTGTGGAGGACAACTAGTTGTTTTATTGATTTAATTCTAACCTTCCTTCACAACGGTCAAGAACATTGTCCACACGCATGCTACAACATTTTTTGGATGACGTCATTGTCCGAGCTGATATGTGGGTATGAAATCGCTGCCCGGGCAAGCGTTGGCAGCTTAGCTCAGGTGGTGAATGCACGGTCTGGGGGTCAAATCCTGGGGGATTCGCGGCGATTTGTTGGGTAACAAATTCCTACTTTATCCCCCCTCCCCCGGTTTCCACACATAGCCTGGCTGGTCAGGGTAAAGAGGTGGATGAATTATAAATTGATGTTGCATGGTGTGTATGGATAGTGATAACATAATCTTATCCATAATGACCGGCTGTTATAGCTGAAATTTGTGAGGTCATTTTATTTTTGTGCACTAAAGATGCACACAAATCAGAAATTATATTGCTTTAAACGCTCTCCCTATACCGTGCTGGATGGGAGGTATTGTCATACGCAAAACAACAAATCGCAAAAATCTCTTTGACAACAACATGTAGGGAAATGTTTTTAAGCGAAAATATTTGATTTAACAGTACGGTAATACAGTTATTGGCTTCAATCTAGGGCTCTTGGATATTTACTTAATGTCTGGACCTGCAATTTAATACATAACATTAATGTTGCCTGATGATAAGAATGTCAGCAATATTTACTGTAAGGAACCTACGCTTATATGATTTCATGTGCTTTAGTACATGTACATACTTTTAGCATTTCGTATGTGAAAATCCCAACTTCTGAATAAAGTGAGGGCTCAATAACATGTGATTTTATGTGTTATATAAAAATATATGTGGGATAAGAAATAATATCATAATTCATTGTTCCCTTTCTTCTACCCCATTTTCTTACAAAATTGTTTTTTACAATCTCTAAAATTGGGCTCTATAACCCAACCATTTCTCAATTGATTTCTATGGGTCACTTTTATAGTCAAAATACGACAGTTGTTCATTCATTTTACTTCACATTGACTTGGGTAAGGATTCATTCATCGGTACATTTTTTCCCAATAATTCATTTTGACCAAATATGTTTTCTGGTGCAAAAGTGGCACTTGAGATATTAATACTTTTATTTTCATATGAGTGTGTATTAATTATTATGAAATTGTACATACTGACTGCTTACTCTCTGCTCCTTTTATATCTTATTATCTTAATATCTTAATCTTGGCGTCTTTGGCATGCATTGGATAATAAGTACTGGGCACTCTGTCAATAAGTCTTACATAATGCAATATAAACACATATACACTGAGCTCATTATAGGAGGTTCCTTTGGACATTTCATGGTTAAAGTACATCTCATGAAATATTTTATCTCTAATATTGACGTAAAATATGATAAATAAGGGCACCTTACACCAGATCACTCCCATGTGTGGTGTACTATGGCTATTCCGTGTAACACCCGGGGGGGGGGGGCAGTCGGGTATTATGTTGTAATCATCCACATGAACGAAAACACAGATTAAGGGTGCTGTTTTTGACCACAACTCAGGCCCGCGCAGACCCGTGCTAAGGGTATCAAAATCATCAATTTCAGAGAATAAGGGTATCTTTTTTAACCTGAATCCCGCGCACTAAGGGTTGCTTGGGCCGATAGTCATGTGTCATCATTGTAAAAATAATCCTTGTTAAGGGTCACTTTTGAGAGCCTGTGTTACGGGTAGTTTTGGAGAGTGGATTCAATTGGATGATTACACCCCCCCCCCCCCCTCCGAGTGTAACAGTCAATTGTGTCTGAAGGAAAAAAAGTGTAACAGATGATAATTAGCAACTTCAACTTTAATTAAAGGGCATTAAGAGATGTGGTGGAGGCAGCGCCCTCAATTACAAAAATATATGATAAAAACTGGGATTTGTATATTTTTACAATTGTATTACATACATATGAACTTACACCTATAAGGATTAGGAAAAAGCAGCCCCCTTTGTACAACAAAACATCGATTCAAAAATGCTGGTAGAGCCACAACCAGCATTTTACATGGTTAAGGGTGGTATTCCAACACATTTAAAACATTGTTTTAATCAAGTTTTGTTGGTGTTTTTTAGTAGAAACAGCTAAAGTGGCAATTTTTAATGTTCATCTTGAATTCTGAAGTAAATTAATTGAAATTTATATAATTCAACATGACATTGTGTCTCTTTAAATGTTTAAATAAGGCCAAATCTTTCAGATATTTTTGGAATATAAAGTGTGTTCTTTTCAGGAGTGGGGGCTTAAAATTATCAGATAGGCGCGGAAAAAACACATGAGGGAAGTTTTTGACAAATGCTTAGGGTGTCAAAACAAGGTTGGTATCATGAAAGCAGGAGGCTGGATTTGATTAATGCTCGTTTAGGAAAGATCTTGTCATGTTATCTGTACCTTTGTATACAATTAGTAAAAACCCCATGTTTGCTTCAGAGGAACTTTTTTATTGAGTGGTGTGTATAGTCTGTGACACATGTGTATGGATTCTATAATTATACTATACATTAATGATTTACCTTGGGAATTGGGATAGAGTGTCCTTTTGAAAAACATACAGGGTGTTTCAAAATAAGGCCAACATAAAATTAAAAGTTAACTTGCCCTTATAATTATTGATTTTTTAAAATATTTTTTTAGGGAAACAGATGCTACACAAGATCTGAGATTTTAAAGAATGCTGAACATCGCATCTTTCTTCTTTCCTAAAACTCCTTAACTTTTTAATATTCAACAAATGAATGAGTAATTGACACTTTTATGCATTTATGTCGCAGTTAAACATAAACAAAACATTTTGCTATTAATTAACCAGAATAAGATTTTAAAAATAAATAAATAAAAAAGACCCTAGATTTTCAGATCGGTCGTAAAGGGCAATTCACCTTTTTTAGCCTGAGGGCAACATAACTCAACTATTGTCGATTTTTCCATCCCAAGACAGTGACGTAACTGTGTATTTTACTAATGGCAGCACATAAACGTGCCCGACTACTCAAGGCGCTGGCGTATATGTATGTATACATACGAGCGTAAAAAGATGAACCATCACATATGCGTGCGTAAATGGTGCGCATGTAAAGTTATGTCACTGTCCAGAGGAAGACAAATAGAGTATAATATCAAAATGATAGGCAAGAAGTTTTATAAAGATTGTAGATATTTTTAATGTTTTACTGTTTATGTGATTGCATCATGTAATTAACCAATCGCACACACTATACTGACCAAGTGCTAAACTATATTAAAGCTCTATTTTAATGATTGTATGATTATATCCTATAAATAGCCAGCCAATCAAGGAATTTAAGACAGGTAGGGTAAAGTCGCCTATTTTCGGTCACTTCGCCCAAATCGTGTAATGAAAATGACCTCGTCGTTTTAAACTGACAGCTAAAAAGCCCCGCATAGTTGATGCCGGTATTGCTTTTAAAATGGCGACGACCGATGCAATTACACAATTTTTGCCAAGTGACCGAAAATAGGCGCTGACCGAAAATAGGCGACTTTACCCTACTAGTAATTGCACTGAAAAGAGCCGAAATATTAACGAGATGACAGTCATATGTTTAAAAAAACATCCTGAGAACGAACATCTCTGTATTTGATAGATCTATTTTGGTTGGCTACCCCTGATAACTGCATGTAACCAATCAACCACATTGTAAGATGGGTATGAGGGATCAAGCTAAAATTGCCAAGATATCTTAGAAGCTGTATTATGATTGGTTACTCATTTAATCATATCATAGAATTTTCCATTAAAGGTATATTATGTGATCTTTCCAGGGAACGCCCTCAACATCGAAAAAAAAAGATTTTCTAGCAGATTTACATTTCTGATCATAAATCGTACATACATTCCAAGTTACAGGGCGATACGATTCTTAATTACTTCAAAATCATGATTTTAGAGTGAAAATAATATCCGACAGTTTATTATTTTCACTCTAAATTCACTCTAAAACCATGATTTTGAGGTAATTAGGAATCGTATCGCTCTGTAACTTGGAATGTATGTATGATTTATGATCAGAAATTTAAATCTGCAAGAATTTCTACTTTCTAACAAAAATAATGAATAGAGGGCGCTCTCTGGAAAAGATCACATAATATGCCTTTAACCCCTCATACACACTATATAGGGCTCTGTGATTATTAACCAGTCAAACGAAGTAGTCTCGTTTCTGAACAGTGAAGTTGCCAATACATATTTTCTGGTTTTTTATTTGGCCTAAGAAAACATCTGATCCACGTAACACTCCTTTTTGCTCCAAACGCTCCAAGATCCTTATTGTCTCATACAAAATGAAACACTCGGATAACACACCACAATTTTCATTTCATTTTCTAGATAAATCATTTTATTTACAATTATACATAACAAGACATGTAATTTCAACAAAACAGACACTTTGACAAAATATTCTATGATTGTAATAAATATGTGATGTGATCAAGCAAAATCAGTCGGAAGTCAGAAATATTGATTTTGAGATATAACCAAACAAAGGGTAGATGTATTTTTGTTTTCTATTGTTTTGAAAACCCTTCAATAGCTTATATCTTTGGAGTTAAGCATTCATTTGAGATGGGGTTTTCTGCAAAATGAAGCTGTGCAAATAACCTACATCTAGCACCAAAAGTCCCGGACCAGGTGCTTTGAGGTTGGCTTATTCAAAATAGGTTATCGGTACCAAAAATCTGAGATATACATTAAATAAGCAAATTTCGTCTCCGCAGTTTGATACCTCATTCAACAAAATTAAATGGATACTTATTAAGTTATGGCGGTTTCAATGACCGCGCATAACAACAGCAAAGTTGCACTAGATATAGGAAATCATTGTTTTGTGTGTGATTACGCGCTGAAAATGTGTGTGTAAAGATAGCAAAGACTTTCATTCTTCACAGCTAGTCACACCCTTTGTCCCGTAAGTTGCGGTTATCACTCCAGACCCATTCATCCAGATACCTAGGTGGCTCGTTCAGATAGCACAGAGTTATGACAGTAATCACACACAAATCAATGATTTCCTATACCTAGTGCAACTTTGCTGTTGTTATGCACGATCATTGAAATCGCCATAACTTTAAAAGTATCCATTCGATTTTGTTGAATGAGGTATCAAACTGCGGAGAAGAAATTTGCTCATTCAAAGTTTATCTCAGATTATTGGTACCGATTATCTATTTTGAATTAGCCAACCTCAAAGCACCTGCTCCGGTACTTTTGGTGCTAGGTGTATACAAAAAACTGAGTATTAGGATATTTTCGACTTCAGATTGATTTTGCTTGATCGCATCACATATATCATCCTATCTGTAGTACAAACATGATGTCACTGTGTATTCCATGGAAAGATGCATCAATTCTACACCAATGTTTGGATTCATGTTTGACCGTGTGAATACATAAGATTGCACTATATGTTTGCCTTCCTCTGGGCAGTGGACAGGGACATAACTTATTACAGCTTTTACACACACGTATGTATCTTCCGTCTTTAAATGTTCTTGTGAATATGCCACCGCCTCGAGTAGTGCGCGTGTTATGTGCTGCAATTAGTAGAATATGCAGTTACGTCACCGTCTTGTGATGGCTAAATAGATTAGGCTATATTAAAAAAATCTTTTGTCTCAAAGCTCTTCAGTTTTTCAAAACCTTATGCGGAAATCGGTGAAACTTTAAGAATTCTTTTCTTTTTTTTCTTTTCTTTTTTCTTCTAACGCGCACCAATTAACTAACGCGCGCATGGGAGCTTTGAGACAACAGATTTTTTAATATATATAGCCTTATTGAATCACAAGTCTGATAATTACCTTTGCCCAATGGAAAACACTCGGACGTCTGGGACATGTTCAAATTGTGTTGTATATCAATTGAAAGTTGATGTGTTCATCATTCTAGTGCTTCCAAATGTGTTGTTTTACAGCTCAGCCACCATGCTTGAGAATATGTGGAGGTCTCAATCTGAATGCCAAAATCTTCATTATTTTGTCCTTAAAAGTCAATAGAGCATCTCTCTACAACACAGCAAAAATGTTGTTTAACAGTTTTAAACAGCGGGTGTTCTTCAAGTACCCTGCTTCAACAAATTTGGCATATTTAAACATTCATTTAAGCAGGGTACTAAACATGCCAGTTGTTTAAATGTTTTAAACAGTGTTTTACAGTGTAGCTGTCAATGTAACACTTCATTGAAGAGTTGTTCTTTTGAGCATGAAATAGTGGTGAATTTGTCACATTTTGAATGAGACCTCCCCATATTCACAAGCAGGTGGCTAAGCACTGAAACAAGGTATTGCTACGAATGAGGTATCGTTAGAGAGAAGAACACATCAGCTTTTGATTGATATGAGATACAATATGAATATATTAAGAAATATTTGAAAAATTGCTGATTGAAAACAAATTTTCAAATTTTTTTGAGCAGTTTATATCATAAGGGCACAATATAATCAAGTATTTAATATATTATTGGCTATGACTATCTCTTTTCTACCATTTCGCCTCAAAATTGAGGTGCATTATATGATATTTCGAGCTAAAATTACAGACTTGTTTAAGAACTGTTACGAAAGGACACATACAATCAATCTCAAAGGACACACATAGTAGGGCTTGTACGAACAAATATTATGCATGTACAATGTAAATATCAAAAATGTACTACAAATTTTAATAAC
Source organism: Ophiura sarsii (assembly GCA_035610835.1). NCBI lineage: Eukaryota > Metazoa > Echinodermata > Ophiuroidea > Amphilepidida > Ophiuridae > Ophiura > Ophiura sarsii. The sequence continues at coordinate 1,209,564 of CM069442.1, forward strand.
TACACATATCATTGTAAAACCAATGATCAAAAACACACATACAATAGAAAATACCATAATTGCACATAAAGTAGTAAAAGAATACATAATCTAATGTCTTTTTGGTCCAATGTTTATATTAACAATGCATTACTATAACTATGGATGGTCGGTAACCAGCCAATATGATCAACATGACCACAATTTCAGAACTACAGAAGAATTGAACATTTTCAAGCTATTTCATTCAGAACCTATTACTTAACCTTAACTCCATGGGAATGTTTTGTGAATTAAACTATCAGGAGGAAAACGGGTCAATCAGTCTCCGCATGCACCAGGATAGTACCTGGCCCGCCTGAGTAGAGTCTGATGCTCTACTGACTGAGCTGTATAGGTTAGGTTCAAAAAACTTAAGTTTTTTTCACAAGTTGAACGCCTAGGGGAGCGTGGTACGAGATTGACCGGGCGATCGCGCGGTTCAAGATTGTAGTCTGCAAAAAAACCCATAGACTTACTGTGTGTTAGGTTTTTAGCACGATGCCAAATGCCCCAAAATTGCTTCTTTTCTGAAAACACATTCTATTTATGAATGATTTTGTTAACCCTTTGTATCCTTAGGATGAATTTGTTTTTTGTGTTATGTTTTTGCCAAAAACCAATGCATAATATTTCATGTATATTTCCACATTTTAAATCATAATATGGGTTGAATGGAATGGGTATGTAAGTACTTTTTAATTCATTTTTGTACTTTTTCGAGAGACACTAAATAGTCAAAATGTGTGAATATTTTTAAAGAGAAGTATAGCTCCTATTTCAACAAATAAGATGTCATATGAAAGGTAATTCAATTTAGAAGATTCTCGCGCAGGCGTTTTCCATTTTTATGATATTAATTTTAACACTTTATTCACAATTTAGGTAATATGTTTATTAACTATCCCCCAAAGTGGCAGACCCATAGCAGTTTCTACTTGGCTAAAATATTCAAATGTCCAAAAATGTATGGAATTTTCCAAAAATAAAGAAATACATAAGAAATATTGCAACTGTACTTAAACCTATTGAAAAGGTTAACCAAATCCTGATCTTTTCATTTCCTTCAGTTTGAAATAAAATTGCTAAACCCTTTTGATGCTGTTTCTATTTTTCTGAGATGGTGAAATATCCGAGTTAGCTTCCTTAATCTATTTGCATTCTCCTGGTTGGTAATATGGGTTACCTTTCCCCTCTCCCAGCAAATTACCCATAGAGCCTTAAACTGCTTATTGATCTGCATGTCGTTCCTCCTATATTTCCTCTTTGAGGAAACTGGTCACATACAGTCAGTTCCTGAATAGCAGTTTCATCAGCTCTGCTAACAATACAAATAATTCATCCTTTGTATGTGTAGTTGCACCTGGACCACAGTTAGACTTCCAGGGCACCATAAGTGATGAGACTTTGGTAAGAAAAGAAAATAGCATCAATCTGCAAGTTAAGTATTTGCAGTTAAGGTGGAATACAGCTTGTACTGTTTTCAGCATAGGTGGCCTATTAGATTGGTGATAATGTCCAAAATATGTAAAATATGAAGAGTATACACTACTGGCTCCTGCCTATATGTCTTTTTATTTTCGTCTCTCCATCTTGCTAAGCACAGTAGCCATATGAGCACTCTTACTCGAGTCCTGCATTTGGTACACAGCGTCCTGCACCATCTCAATAAACAAGAGTGGCCATATTTTGTCCAGAGCAGTCATCTTCTCGTCCAGATCGATGGCTCCTGTGGTCAGTTCACGGATGTAGCTATGAGAGAAGGTGCCCTGACTTGTTTGACTCTGAAATGAACAGAAAATATGGGATGAGCAAAATATGTCAACATTTGAACATTTCAAATTCTGTCTGCCATATGTGACCTATCACATCAACAAATACCTCTTGTCGGGTTTATCTAGTTTCTAGATATGAAGTTTACTGTCTTGGAAAAATATAAAGAAACTAAAAGGAAATGCTGAGCTTCTATTCATCATATTTCCTGATTCTTAAAGCTAAATTTCAATTATGAGGTATCAATTTAAAGCTTGATTTTGTGCATGTTTTGATGATGTTAAATTCAGACATTGGATAAAAGACCCCATGAGGTATGTTTTGAAGTGACGGGTCACATATTGAGGGAGGGGATTTCTGTACAAATAAATACAGACCAGTTTTTAGTATGCAAAAAATGTCAAACGTTATACAGGTTTTTGTGATTGTTGGTGTCATTCTGAAGGGGGGGGGGGGGGGGGGGGTCTAACCAACCGACACAACCTAAGAGGTTCATCCGCCCATAAAACAAGGGATGTTTTGTTGCCTTATATTTGTGAAGGCATCTGTTAAAGGTGACTTGTCTCACTCATTACCTTTTCGGCAACTGACGTGCAAAGACAGCATATCAGTGTGTTTCCCTATGTGGTCAGCAAATTAGCAGTGAGTGCTATAGTTTAATCAGTTCCAAACTGGCGAGAATATGTCGTTGTGCATATTTATTGGTGAAAATGTGCATTTGCACATCATAAGCAGGGATCAGCGAACGGTGGGCATGTAGGTATTCCATTTGGGTCTGTGGATAAATATTAGCCTCACATTTTTCGCCCATTTGGAACTAATTAAAAGTATAGGTGACTCCAGTTGACAACAAACACAGCTCAGACGACAAATTGCAGATTGTACCATCGCAAAAATTTGCCAAAATGCAGACCTTTTTCCATATACTTGAGAGGGTCATCGCCTAAAATATTTGCCAATGGGTTTCCTCTACATGCTCATCTAATAATCTTTACACAAGATAATAATTTCCATATATTTTTCTTGGTGTATTGTCCAAGAATCAGCCAATTTTTTGGTGAGCAAAAAGCAAAAGTTGTTTACACAACTTGATGTGATCACTTGGATCGATCAACTGTATGGTTGAGTAGAGTTCATACACTGATTGGTTGCTTTGTTATCAATGGCAAAAGGGGATCTCCGGGGTCACCTATATAGCTGGCTCTGCATTTCTTGGGTGGGTAATTGTTGAATTCCATTGCCCCAAAGCAGTTGATATAGTCTGTTTAGACTCAATTGTATTCTCTTTGTAAGCCTCCCCTAGATGACTGCCAGTTGTTTATACAGAGTTTTATCCACAGTTTGTTCATTTTTCCATCAGCTTCGACTATTTGTGACCTGCTCCCACAAAATGAGCGTAAAGTCGAGGCGAAGATGTTGCTAAATTAAGGCAGCATAGCATATTATTGATTTGCCGTTTAAATTGTTGTTGGTATGGACCCATGGTCACTTCTATTATAGGGGAATTCTAAAATAGCATTATGTATTGTTATTTTAAGAGTATTACCAGCCATGCCAGGCCATTTATTTTATAATCCCGCTATAATAAAAGGGCTTGGTCCATACTAACAACAAATGGCAAAAATCAATAACATGCTGGCTATCCTAGCTCAATTCAGCAACATCTTCGCCACGACTTTACGCTCATTTTGTGGGAGCAGGTCAAATTTGTCTCTTACCTGTGTCATTCCTGCAAGCACACTCTCTGGATAATACAACAGCCCTGCTTTGCCAACATTCTCTGCCTTGGCAGTACCCTCAGCAATCAACTGTTTCTTGGCCTTCAACTCTTGCTCCGATAAACTCTGCGTAACGCGTCGTTTGGAATCCGCTAAGAGGGCGAGTAGCCTTGACGGACATAGTTCAGAGGTGACTGTGTCCGCTATGGGAGCGAATAGTTTGTCTGCTCGGTGATAATCAGTCTGTTTCACCTGTGTGGGGATATTAAATAATCATCATTATCCTAAAGCTAAAGCAGCAGAGCAGGCGACCACAAGTTTTCTCCATGCACGAGAGTCTTTAGCAAGGGTGACTATCTGTCACGTTCTTGAATCATGTCTTTATTGTCCCCTAGTATAATTTGAGGGTTTAGTGCAACAAAGGGGGACTTTGCGGCTGTGTGTTTTTCAAGATATAGTTGAAAGGACAGAAAAAAATATAGAAAATAATCAGAATTTAAGAACCATTTTCACTTGTAAAATCTGAATGCCTTGACCGATTTAAATACATTTGGTGTCATTTTAAAGTTTAGAAAATGTTCTGAGAGCACACATAATAATCTTAAAATTGACTTCACCTGCAAAGTCCCCCCTTTTGATGTGCTGCATCACATATGTATCTTCCGTCTCTCTATGTCCTGTGTGCATATACGACCGCCATGGGAGGGCGCATGAGTTTATTAACTGTGATCAGTGAATTACACAGTGACATCACAAATGTGGAAATGAAATAAACTACTGTAAACATGGACATTTTCGCGCTACATTTATTTACGCGCTTAAATCAACAAGCACAAAAATAAAATGCACAAATATATTCATTTTGTATGTAGCTCTATGTAAGGAAGCTCAAAATTGTGATAATAAAAACAAGTAAAATTGTTCAAAATGTGCAAAGCGCGAAAATATACACGCGCTAAAATGTCCACTTATACAGTATATACCTGTTCGTCATTGATCTTCTTGATGGATAGATGAGACAGCCTGAATAGCATATACTGCTTCCATAGAGAGAATGCTGTTATTGGATTGCCTTCTAGGGCTATGCTAAAGTTATCTAGTCGACGTAACACTGTCAGAGCGTTCAGTTGCTGTAGACTACGGAGATTGCATTCACCAAGCTGAACAGTCTGTAGGGAAATAAAAATATATGTTAAGCGATCAAGCGGAATGAGTCGTATGTCGGGAATATTGATTTTGAGTTACGTGTTTAAGAAGTGACAAATTCTTATGTTTTACTTTTTTTTTTTTTCAGTTTGCAAACTGTTTGTAACTTAAAAACTAGAAGTTTGATTTTAGTGGGGTTTGGACCATACTGTAGCATTTTCACCTGCTTTTATATGATGGACAAATATCAAAATTCAAAACTGCCGACATGATGCGACTCATTTTGCTTGATCACGTCACAAATTATGTGAAATAATATCATAAGTCATTGTTCCCTTTCTTCTACCCCATCCCAAACTACCCAAAATGAGGTAACATGTCAAAACTAATGCTAGCATGAGGTGTACACAAAATAAGGGTCACTTATATTCATCCACTCCAGTGTACAAATAATCCCTGATATCTCAATGGGTTTATTTTCTAGGATTCCAAATTTTCCAGAATATTTCAGAAAATGTTTTTGTAAAAAGGAATACATTTTACTATTAGGTCCATTCTTATCTAAACAGTGAGAGTGAGAGTAGGGGGGGGGGGGGGCGGGTTCACATCTGAAATGGATACAGGTGCAAGGCCAGAACTTTTGAACAAAGGAGCTTCTGGTGGCAGAGAACATGCAATAAGAAAAGGGGATATTTGTGTAAGAGAATGCAAAAAACAAACAAAAAGTCTTTGAGAGAAAAGGTTGCAAAATGCTGTCACCCTTAAATAGGGTCTCCAATGGAATACAGCTGGCAATTACTTACAGAAACATTTGGAAATCGTATGCGTATTTTGTGCAGGTGTTTACTGATCTTGTCGAAGTCCACAAATTTGATGGAGACGGTGGTTACAGATCCGGCTGCTTGTACACCCCAACTCTTGTCCAAGGATTCCAGGGAGCCAGGGCCATAGAGATGCAGGGTATCCCCTTCCAGCTCAGCCAAGTGGCACACATCATTCGATATACTAAAGTCAAAATAAGAAATCATTATAGTCTTAATCAGTTCCAAATTGGGCGAAAATCGCGAGGCTAATATTTATCTGTGGGCTCAAATGGAATACCTACTTGCCCACCGCTCGCTGATACCAGCTTATGATGTGTAAACGCACACTTTCACCAATAAAATATGCGCAATGACATGAATTCTTTTTGGCACCGCACAGACAAATACAAGCCTCAAAATTCTTACCAATTTGGAACTGATAAAACTTTAGCACAGGAGTTATTCAGAAATGTAGAGGGTTGCTTTGGTTGATTTTGGACAAATCCCCAAACCCAATAAAGCTTTTGAATGGAAGCTTATTTCCAGTAGCATTCAATACAGTTTTCCAAGAGATAACAACAAAATAAGCTACAGTTTCATGCCAATAAAGCAATCGTCAGACATTCATCTTGTTGTTAAAACTGCATGGTAAGTCTAAATCATTTTGTCAAAAATGAATAAAAAATATGATACATCACATCATGTCAGCCAAGGGGATGTGGAGAACTGGGAAAATAATATCATAAAATATTAAAAGGATATACAGTGGTGTTGAATTTTTTGTTGTTGTATTACTTCAGGATTTTAGATGAACATTAATAATGGTCATTTTTGCTGTTACCTCTCACGAAATCATGAAAGTAGCCTTATGCCTAGCATATTTATATTGGGACTGTTTAAAGCTGGGGAGAACACAGGGCTTTGAAACAATTGTGACCTTCTACCCAAAATCAAGGTCAATTAACCACCAACGTTGGCAAGGATGTCCACTTAGGTTGTAATTCTACCGACTTCAAAGAACATTTTGGTACATAACTCCTTGTATCACCTAGACTGGGACCGAAAACCCCCTATGCTCCCCAACTATTAGTTTAAAAGTCTTGTCTAGCCATAGATCAGAATATTTGTATCAACGGTTTGTTCATACATGTAATGTCTAGCCATAGATCAGAATATTTGTATCAACGATTTGTTCATACATGTAATGTCTAGCCATAGATCAGAATATTTGTATCAACGGTTTGTTCATACATGTAATGTCTAGCCATAGATCAGAATATTTGTATCAACGGTTTGTTCATACATGTAATGTCTAGCCGTAGATCAGAATATTTGTATCAACGGTTTGTTCATACATGTAATGTCTAGCCGTAGATCAGAATATTTGTATCAACGGTTTGTTCATACATGTAATGTCTAGCCGTAGATCAGAATATTTGTATCAACGGTTTGTTCATACATGTAATGTCTAGCCGTAGATCAGAATATTTGTATCAACGGTTTGTTCATACATGTAATGTCTAGCCGTAGATCAGAATATTTGTATCAACGGTTTGTTCATACATGTAATGTCTAGCCATAGATCAGAATATTTGTATCAACGGTTTGTTCATACATGTAATACAATTGTAAAAATGTACAAATACCATTTTTTTAATCAAAATTGAGGGCGCAGCCTCCTGCTAGCACATCACTGCCTGTCCCTTTAATTCAAAATGTGTTCTCCAATTTCCATGTAGACAGATTTTGAAATGCATCAAATATTCCAACACACTTACTTTGCTAGCAGGTCTGGTGTTGGTGGTTTAAATTTAACCGGTGAGTCTGAAAGGTTTGAAGCAGCTCCCGACGAATCACGGCTTTTATCTCGGTCTCGGATCAAATCAAACGACTGTTCGGAGTCGGCAATGGAGTGTCCAGATCTATAACATAATGGTTAATATTGGAATTACTTGCTTTGTGTTAGCATATTATTTGATCAGTTGATTACAAATAATAATTGACTAATCAGAATACAGGTTTTAAATATCTCACACTTATAGCGTAATGGGGTGTCTTGTCTGAATTCTAAAACTTGTTTAGAGGTATCAAACTGCCGAGAAGAAATTTGCTCATTTAATGTATATCTCAGATTTTTGGTACCGATTATCTATTTTGAATTAGCCAACCTCAAAGCACCTGGGCCGGGACTTTTGGTGCTAGGTTGTATTTCAGACTGCCTACCTGCCCATAGCGGGTAACTTTTGCATCAGGCGGGTGAAGATGCAAAAGTACCCGACCAACTGGCGGGGAAATTTGTTCAAACTCACAGTGTAAGTGAGTAAGTGAGTTACACTGGCTGGTGGATTTTTTTGTCAGGCAGGTATTTTAGTGATTTTCTTGCCCGACTGGCTGTTTGAAAAAAATCTGAAGTTCCAACCCTGATGATGACAGCCACTAGGATGGGTCCCCACGTTGGTAAACATGGCCACCATTGTTACAAATGTTGAATCAAATTGAGGGAGTGGGAAAAAACACGGCAAGTATGCGACTCTTTGTGGAATTTCACAAGAAATACTGAAAACAACCTGATTGTCACAATGCGCCATGAGAGGTAATCGCGCACCCTATCGCGTCACACGATGTACATTGCACGTAAAAGTTCGTAAAAACCACTGACGCAGTGTGGTGTGATGTTTATTAACGAGCATCAGCGCACACCTTTGGAACCGTTTCTTTTCAGTCTTCACATTGAGTAGCCTTGCAGGGCTGTGAGCAAATAGTAAAGACTGGAAGGATTCAGTCTACCCTGCCCCACCACTGTATGACAAGTCTACCTACCCAGGCCTACTGTCCTGGAGCTCTGGTGTACTAGGTCCTGTACTACTCTGCTCAGCTATCCGTCTCCCTACACGTAATGGACCAGGCTGTAGCCTTATGGTCTTTGCCATTGCTGTACTTTTAGAGGATTCCCACTGCCTTGCCGCATTGTTGATTGCCAATCTTCGCTTCTCCTATACGCAATGACACAATGAAATTAACATTTATGTGGAAAACATTTGCTTATGAAGACCACAATAACATTAATGTTATTCTAATTCAGAGGTGTGAGAGGCCGTAAATAAAAAACGAGGAAAACAGAAGAAAAAAAACGAGGAAAAATAGCGTAAAATTTGGTAAAAATGCTAAATATAGGCTGAAAAGAAAACAAAAAGCTAAAATGTTGGCATAAGAAAAGAAAAAAATCAGCTAAAAAGAGGAACTCTCACACACACCCTGTCTATAGAGGGACATTTTTACAATATAGTGGATAAAAAGGCACCCTCGAAATCCCCCAAATCATCAATGATGCATCCTCTTTTTTTCTGTATGATATGCTGTAACCTCCCACTCAACCACTCCATAATCAAAAGATTATTCCAGTATAGAAAGTCACTTTCTCAATCAATGTTGATCATCTCACCCTTCTCTGACACTCTGCATCCCGTATAAATTTCTGGCCCAAGTAGAGATTCGTAAATATAAATAAACTTTAACTGTTTTTAAATGACAATGTTGGCAAGTTTCAAAGTATGAGCATTATTACAGTACCTTGAGAAGTGCTATTTTATTGGATTCCTTCTTCTTTTCCTCTTCTTTTCTGACCATCAGACTGGACACTCTCCTCTCTTCTTCCTGAAATTCGTAAACAATCGTAACAAATGAAAGCGCTATGAATTTGTTTCCTATTGAAATGTTCATGAGCAGAATAATACAGATCATTGGATCATTTAGTTGAAGGGGAACCTGCTCTGTACAGCCAGTTCTGTTGGGAATCCCTTGAGATGTGAATATTTCCATGCTGTTTTGTATGCCATATCAAGTGAACAGGTGTCAGGCAGTTTTTTCTATGAAGAACTGGCTGAGGTGCATGGGGCTTCCTCTTTTACACTTTCTACGTGGCTATTAGTTTTACTATTATACACACACAAAATTCAGAAACCTTTCCCAACTTTCAGTCTATCTCAAGAATTACTGAACCAATACTAGGCCTTTTTGTGCTTATTGTAATGCATTTCACATGGTGATTCCAAATATGGTGATGAAATTCAATTATTTTGACATTTTTGAAACATTTTTTAACATTTTGGAACCGTCAAACCCTCGTCTGCTGACAACTGCTGCATGGAAAGTGTTAAACAACATGAAGCTTCACCTATTTAAGATAAGAAGGCGTGTTTCGGACAAGTCAAATATCTTTATACGTTTGTGATGATTTTCAATAATTGAAGAAGTGTTGGATGAATTTGCCAGTTCATTTATCATTGGTGGATTTTCCCCCCGAATATATTAGATCATCTAGAAATGAAACGCCACCTCTCTCACATGAGTACTCGTAGCCTGGATCAGAATTGTACTACATGATATCTAACTGAGCTACAACAGAAACTTCTCACTTCTTGAAGTTCAAATTCTCCACATAAACATGAATATTTCAGTTAGCTTTACTAGTATAAGCATTCTTATGCATTTGGAGTGGTTTAATATGTAAATCATCAAAAAGACGGTGTTGGATTAGATGCTTCAATGTTTTTGGCTGCCTTTTAACAGGCCATGCACCCACTTCAAAGCGCCACACCCACGCCGAGAATTAAAGATAGAATTGTTAGTTTGGTTGTCGGGCTATGGTGTGATAATGGATGGGCAATTCCGTATTTTCATCGTAGTGGATGCCGGTTACTACTCAAAATATGGATCTGCCCATCCATTATCCCAGCATAGCCTGGCAACCAAACTATAATGTCCATCTTTTATTATCTAATTATTGTGCAAGCAAATCTTGCACAGTCCATAGACTGGGGTATGGGTTAAGGTCTTTAGAAGGATATTTTACCTCTGATCAACTCAACCATAACCAAATCGAAATATAGGTTGTGAAAAATCAGTTATTTTACTGAATTAATCTGATTTCAAATGTCTTAATACTCACCGTTATTCTCTTCATATCGAGTTGCCTGAGTTGCCTGGTTTGTTTAAGCACTGTTTGCCTGTAGAATGGATCTTGTGAGAATGGGTTGCCATCCAGTGATACCTCAGCCAAGGATTGAGAGTCAGATATACACGATATGTCATCAAAACTGAGGAGGACAGGGAATACAAAATGCAAAGGAGAGTTTCAGTACTTTGTTTTATGATTTATAACAATAATAACAAATCACATCTGTAAGGTCACCCCAGAAGTCCTTTTTCACTCTTTACTAGCTTCTCAGAAAGTTTCAAAACAATAGATAAATTAACACACTTCCCTGGATATAAACATCATGGATCGCCGTTGAAGGGATGTAAAACTTTTTTTCTTTCTTTTTTCAACACAAACATCTCAAAGATTTTTGTATGTAAAATGGTGACACAATTTGCACTTTTTCTAAAAGCTTCAAATTTTAAAAACATCAGTGCTTAGATGCCAAATGTAGACTTTCAAAATGGTAAAATTCCCACTAGCTTGCAGAGGTGGTCTCCCGACCCCAAGGCTGTACCACGGCCCTTACAAAGGTTTAAAGACACGCGGTAAGCTTTGAGTGGAATAATCTCACAGAAAATTAATCACTTATCACAATAGGCTTATTAAGGTTGCTCTTCTAATCAGATTTATATCAGTTTCATTTCAGCATGCCATTTTGGAGGTTTGACAAGAAAATACTTACCAAGTTATGTTGTTAAAACTGAGGAACAATCTTTGGAGACTTGGTAGGCTATCCGCTTGTGTCTAAAATAGAAAAGGATAAGTATGAATGAGTAACAGCATCTAGACTGACATTGGGTTTGACCATGGTTTAAAGTAAGCTCCCTAATTTTCTGGTTTGTAACTGTCGAATTACGCGTTTTTCCGCTTTGTAAATTTTGCATTTTTCTGTGATGTAATTTTCCCCAAGAAAGCTTAAAATTGACGATCAATAAAACCAAAATAAACACGCTTTACAGAAAAACACATCATTTAGTATGATTTTTTAATATTTATATTGTTTTATTCAAGACTGTTTATAAATGTTGTGTTTTGGGCGGTTTTTATGGCATTTTTTTTCTTCTTTCATCAAAATGTCGCTTTCCGCGTTTAACCTCAATTCTGCGATTTAAAGGTAAACTTCGGAGCTTAGTTTAAAGATTCATTTAGATACCTTTTTCAAACCATGGTTTTTGAGCTCCGTAGCTTTTGGAATCATCGCAATGATGAAGGGATTGTGATGATCCCGAAGATCCTGAAAGCTACAGAGCTCAAAAACCATGGTTCGAAAAAGGTATCTAAATAAGTCTTTATAAATTAGTAACACTTTAAAATTAAAAAAATATGGATGTGGTCCGATACAGGTCGTCCCTTACTAAGGGTAGATAAGCGAACATCCTAAAGTCAATGATTTTATCAATATCCAGTGAATTGGAAGGAAATGTACTACGTATGTACAAGGAAAGGTAACAATATATAGCCTCCCTGTGAATGAGAGTAAAGAATGAGAATAATTGTACAAGACCTCATTAACATATGAAGGTTTTCATGTTCCAGCTATGAACAAAGTTTGTTTGCAATTGGACTTGATTCCAATCGGTCTTTGTATTTCTGGATGTTTTCAGTTTGTTTCACAACTTGACCGCAACTAACATTTGACCATAATATATGGCCTTTGACTTCACCTACACGTTCACAACCTGTCACTGTCATAATCCTGTTCCTCCTAATATAGTTCTGTCAATGAGTCCATTCCTGCCTACAAGTGCAATGTCATCATCCCTGTCAAGTGCCCCTCCACTACCATTAACACATACAGCACACATACCACTGCCATAACCTTATTCCTCCAAAGATTCAATCTTGTCATCAAGTCCATCCTGCTAGGTTGCTGAATTGTGCAATATCATATAACAACTCAGCACTCCATGACTAACAACCCGACCCCTACCACTACCACCCTTGCCCCATTCACCCTTGCCCCATCCATCGTTGCTCTTACCATTTCTACAGGCTCACAACCCACAGCTGTCATATTCTGTTGACGTGTGCATAACATAACAGTTCAGCACTCCCTTCCTACCACCCCTACCCATACCACTATCTGCCAACCTTGCCCCTACCTGTTCACTAACCATCACCCATAAGGTTACAGCCTACCACTTGTTCATAATGTCCATAATCTTGTTCTTCCTCACATTTAGTTCTGTCAATGAGTCCAACCCTATAAATATGTTGTTGACATTTGCAATGTCATAACGGATCAGTATCACTGGTCCTTGTTCACTGGTCCTCCTGCACCCCTTTTCTTGTCCCCTTTCCTCATACACTGCTTACCCCTCCTCCCTCCTAAAACAATTAAAACATCCTACCACTATCACCTACCACTGTCATAGTCTTATTTCTAATAAGATCTAATGAATTGTGCAAAATGTCATCACGCCAACGCCTGCCACTACCCTTGCTGTCACTATCTACGACCATTGCCCTGCCACCCCTTGCTCTAACTATCACCTACCTGTAACTGTCATATCATGTTCTTCCTCAGATTTAGTTCTGTCAATGAGTCCATCCCTTTGAGGTACTTGACATGTGCAATGTCATAACAGTTCTGTGTCCCCCTGCTACCACTGGTTTCCCTGCACCCCTTTCCTGCCCCCCCCCCCTCTCCTACCTACCAATGTCATAATCTTGTTTCTTCTCAGGTTCAATTCAGTCAGCGAATCCATCCCTGTCAGATTGTTGACATGTGCAATGTCATTGCCAGCCAGATTCAACACTCTCAGCTCCTCCAGATGCACAAGATTCTCTATCTTAGAGATTTGGTTGCCATGGAGATCAAGAACGTCAAGTTTTGAGAGAGTGTTCAGGTTCTCAATTTTTCTTATTCTGTCAAGAACACAAGAAGTGATGAGAATAAACAGAGAATAAATTCATCAGGAATCCAAGGAAACATAATTAGAAGATTCATAAGATAATTTCAAATTTGAACTTACTGTTCCAGACAGTTTCGACGTCCGATCGGATGTTATGTACAGCAATATTTCTCACTTGTTATGTACAGCACGAATGCAGGATAATGCGATTAAATGTAATGATGTAATCATTATCCATTATTGCCTGGCCTAATACTAGGCAGCAGAGAATTAACAACATCCAATCAGAAGTCATCGTTTCGATAATTTACATATTAAAAAGTTTGAAGTGCACGTCTGAAGGCAGACAAGGAAACAGATTCCCTCAGATGTACTGGGAGCTTATTCCATAAGTTGGCATGTTAGGTGGAATATTGTGATTTCTTTCAACCTTTTAATTAGTTAATAAATTACTAATGCCCATTAGCTGCCATCCACTAATGACAGCTGCTATAGTTTGATCAGTTCCAAATTGGCGAGAAATAGTTGTTTTTTATCTCTCCTTGCGCAAAAGTAATCCAAGCGTACGCACGCGATTATGGCCACATGCTCGTGGTTTGGGACGCACTCACGCGTATGATCAGAGGCGTTTGCAGGGGGGTGTTTTGAGTGTGAAACACCCCCCTTGGGTCTGTCCTAAATAAATTAAAAAAGGGGAAAGGAGAAGAAAAAGAGAAGGGAAAGGAGAGGAAAAGGAGAAGGAAAAGAAGGGGGAGAGAGGGGACAGCGGAGACAGGGGAGAGGCAGTGGCGTAACCAGAGGGGGGGGGGGGGGGGGGGGGGGGGGTCGAGGGGGGCGATTGCCCCTCCAATATTGACTTTGGGAGTAGATTAGAAGCTTGTTAAAAGCAGAAATGTACCTCAATCATAGCAAGGCCTAAATGTTAAGTCGAAAATGTTCGGTTAACTTTTCTTTACATAGATTACAAAGCGTCGATGCTTTTTTCTGTCTGTCTGTTAAACTTGAAAGGAAGAATAACACGTGTCATGTGACACACGTTGAACCAATGAGATCATCGGTAAAACCAATGCCTGCGGATTAAGTCATTCCTGTATATAATGTTTTTAGGGTTGAACTCAGTCAAAAGTATTAAGATCAGTGGCGTCGCCAGAGGGGGCGACCCCCCCACCCCCCCCCCCCCAAATTTTGACGTCGTGTCGGTTGAGATTAGCACTGTCGGTTCATTTGACCAAAGGAATCATGGAATTAGGATGGATTAAGTACAAAGATGACATTTTTTCGCACGCTACGCACGGATATGTCTTCCCGAAAGTCGAATATTTGCGCGCACTACGCGCGCATTGCATGACTCAACAAAATCTTGTCGGTTCATTTTCATTTCTCGACCCCCCCCAATATGAATAACCTAGCTACGCCACTGATTAAAATTTGGTGTTAACACATGAGTTACTGGTGAGAAATTGCTACGTTGAACTAAGAATAAACCAGCAATAAGTGTTCAAAAATATGCAAGGAAATGCGTTCTTTTCAACCGTGAATTTCAAAATACTTCTGGCGTCGAGGGGTGATACCCCCTTGAACTCCCCCCGGGACACGCAAGCATGTCCCGTAGGCATAGATAGTAAAATAATTATATCTATATTTCTAAAACACCCCCCTTCACAAAATCCTGCGTATGATGCACAGTGCGCTTGTTGCCTTCGGCACGTCAGCGTCCTTCTGTATTCATCCGCTGTTGTAAGGAGGCTTCACCAATTTTGAACTGATCAAACTGTAACAGGTACACTGGAGTGGTAGTATCTTGCAAATTCCTTATATGCCTGAAGGAAATCGCAACGTTCCAACTAACCAATGTTCCAGCTATCCCCCATACCCCTGTGTCTTACTTATTCTTTCCCAGCATGAGTACCCGGAGTGATTTGAGAGCACCCAGTCCTGATATCTCCTCTATCTGGTTGTCATAGAGATCTAGGAATATAAGTCTTTTCAGATTAGCTAGATGTTCTATCTTGTGAATGCTGTTGTGTTGGAAATTAAGCAGTCGTAGATGGTCTTCACCCTCAAGGAGAGGACAGATGGCAAGTCTCCTCCTACAGGATGAAAATAAATCAAACAAGAAATGTTTAAGAAGGAAGGAAGAAAACAAAATGGCAATAGCAACAACACAATTATTAGGCTGATGGTGCTTCCAGTTCCTATAGAAATACACTTCTCATGGTTGGGCTGACATCACTTAAACTCGCAAAGGGAATAAAGCGCTAGGAAAATAAGTGTACGCATGTGCATAACGTGCAAACATAGCAACGGGCAGCGAATCGGAATGAATTCTGGGTAAACTATCGGCAAAGGGGACAGTAAACCCAGATGACCGACCAAGAGAATGATGATCTAATCCATAATAACCTACAGATTGAGCTATCTGGTTTAGCTGCTCTTTCCTCTGCTGCTCTATACACTATAGGTATATGCTAAGGCCTAAAAATAAAAAAGTTTGATTGGCGTAACCCGACCGACCCTAAATACATCGCCGACCCTGAATATTTTTTATTATTTTGAGGGGAAAAAATATATATATATATTTATAAAAATTGAACAAAGTATTAACGTTTTTGACTGTTTGCTTTCATTTTCGGCTATTTTAAGTCCCCATCGAAATTATATATTGTTGAACACAACGATACACTTTTGCCCAGCAATTAAATACGCTAGAGCTATGTGTAGACATTGCACAGTAGGTGATTTAAAAATTAAAAAAATAATTAAAAAAAAAAAAAATCCCGACTGACCTACCCTATTTGTTTTGGTCATGTTACGCCAATCAAACTTTTTTTTTTTTAGGCCTAATTGCACGGTACAGATGGATCCACTGAAAGCGAGGCTCTCCCCTAACTCTTTCGTAAAGAGTAGGGGATCATCCCGGTCTGTAGCTGTTCACACATCTAACGGACCCAATGGAAATAGGCTTCAACAAGGCTTTCTTGGGTTATTCAGGGTCGTAAGGCCCAAATAAATAAATACAAAAATACAAAAACCATGCACTATCACGCCAAACTGCGTCGTAGTTTCAAGCAGGTTTGTGCATCGCGTGACGCAGTTGGGCGCGCGCACTGAGGGGAGAGCCTCGCTTTCATTCTTAAATGGCGATTGCGTGCAAGTAGCGTATACCAGGGTATAAAGGACTCCTGGCAAAGATTAACTCTAACCCTTATAATAATGACATACCTATCCATATTGAGCCTATCTGGATTAGCTGCTCTTTCCTCTGCTGCTCTATACACTATAGGTATACCAGGATATAAAGGACTCCTGGCAAAGATTAACTGTAACCCATATAATAATGACATACCTATCCAGATTGAGCCTATCTGGGTTAACTGCTCTTTCCTCTGCTGCTCTATACACTATAGGTATACCAGGATATAAAGGACTCCTGGCAAAGATTAACTCTAACCCATATAATAATGACATACCTATCCAGATTGAGCCTATCTGGGTTAACTGCTCTTTCCTCTGCTGCTCTATACACTATAGGTATACCAGGGTATTAAGGACTCCTGACACAGATTAACTCTAACCCATATAATGACTTACCTATCCAGATTGAGCCTATCTGGGTTAGCTGCTCTTTCCTCTGCTGCTCTATACACTATAGGTATACCAGGGTATAAAGGACTCCTGGCAAAGATTAATTCTAACCCCTATAATAATGACATACCTATCCAGGTTGAGCCTATCTGGATTAGCTGCTCTTTCTTCAGCTGCTCTATACACTATAGGTATACCAGGGTATAAAGGACTCCTGGCAAAGATTAACTCTAACCCCTATAATATTGACATACCTATCCAGGTTGAGTCTATCTGGGTTAGCTGCTCTTTCTTCAGCTGCTCTATACACTATAGGTATACCAGGATATAAAGGACTCCTGGCAAAGATTAACTCTAACCCCTATAATAATGACATACCTATCCAGGTTGAGTCTATCTGGGTTAGCTGCTCTTTCTTCAGCTGCTCTATACACTATAGGTATACCAGGATATGAAGGACTCCTGGCAAAGATTAACTCTAACCCCTATAATAATGACTTACCTATCCAGGTTGAGTCTATCTGGGTTAGCTGCTCTTTCCTCTGCTGCTCTATACACTATAGGTATACCAGGGTATAAAGGACTCCTGGTAAAGATTAACTCTAACCCCTATAATAATGACATACCTATCCAGGTTGAGTCTATCTGGGTTAGCTGCTCTTTCCTCTGCTGCTCTATACACTATAGGTATACCAGGGTATAAAGGACTCCTGGCAAAGATTAACTCTAACCCCTATAATAATGACATACCTATCCAGATTGAACATATCTGGGTTAACTGCTCTTTCTTCAGCTGCTCTATACACTATACATATACCAGGATATGAAGGACTCCTGGCAAAGATTAACTCTAACCCCTATAATAATGACTTACCTATCCAGGTTGAGTCTATCTGGGTTAACTGCTCTTTCTTCAGCTGCTCTATACACTATAGGTATACCAGGATATAAAGGACTCCTGGCAAAGATTAACTCTAACCCATATAATAATGACATACCTATCCAGGTTGAGCCTATCTGGATTAGCTGCTCTTTCCTCTGCTGCTCTATACACTATAGGTATACCAGGATATGAAGGACTCCTGGCAAAGATTAACTCTAACCCATATAATAATGACTTGCCTATCCAGATTGAGCCTATCTGGGTTAACTGCTCTTTCCTCTGCAGCTCTATACACTATAGGTATACCAGGATATGAAGGACTCCTGGCAAAGATTAACTCTAACCCCTATAATAATGACTTACCTATCCAGGTTGAGTCTATCTGGGTTAGCTGCTCTTTCCTCTGCTGCTCTATACACTATAGGTATACCAGGGTATTAAGGACTCCTGGCAAAGATTAACTCTAACCCCTATAATAATGACTTACCTATCCAGATTGAGCCTATCTGGGTTAACTGCTCTTTCCTCTGCTGCTCTATACACTATAGGTATACCAGGATATGAAGGACTCCTGGCAAAGATTAACTCTTAACCCATATAATAATGACTTACCTATCCAGATTGAGCCTATCTAGGTTAGCTGCTCTTTCCTCTGCAGCTCTATACACTATACGTATACCAGGGTATTAAGGACTCCTGGCAAAGATTAACTCTTAACCCATATAATAATGACATACCTATCCAGATTGAGCCTATCTGGGTTAGCTGCTCTTTCCTCTGCTGCTCTATACACTATAGGTATACCAGGATATGAAGGACTCCTGGCAAAGATTAACTCTAACCCCTATAATAATGACATACCTATCCAGGTTGAGTCTATCTGGGTTAACTGCTCTTTCCTCTGCTGCTCTATACACTATAGGTATACCAGGGTATAAAGGACTCCTGGCAAAGATTAACTCTGAACCCATATAATAACTAGAGCGGTTCTCGGCTTTCGCGGTTCTCGGGTTTGGCGGTTGGTGGATTTGAATGGTCAAATGATTTTGGACAAAACCTAGCTGGGTCTTGTTGGTTGGTGTATTATATAGTTGTTTATGTTGACGTCAACAACTGATTCATGAAACTTCATGCTCTTGTGCCATCTTCTGCTATCACGGTGTATTGTATGTGCTTCACATGGTGTTTGCCCATGGCAGTCCACTGTTGATATCGTCTTTATGGTACTCTTATTTTCTGCTATCATTGTATTTATATTTTCCGCATGGTGTTTGTCCACGGTAGTCCACTGTCGGAGACATCTGTTTATTCCCATCCTTTGCTATCACTGTATAATATATGTGCTCCATGGGGTGTTTACCCACGCATGGAAGTCGACTGTTGACGACGTCTCTTTATTGCTGCCTTCTTTTGCTATCAGTGTGTAATATATGTGCTCTTCATGGTGTTTGTTCGCGATAGTCCACTGTTGACGACGTCTCTCTGTTGCTGCCATATTCTGCTATCACTGTATAATATATGTAGCCTACTCTTCATATGGCGTTTGCCTATGGTAGTCCACTGTTGAAGACGCCTTTCTGTTGCTCCCATCTTCGACTAGCACGATATATTGTAGGTCTGTGGCTTCACATGGGGGGTGTGCCAACGGTAGTCCTCTGTTGATGAAGTCTATCTGTTGCTCCCATCTTTACTATATCATATAGCTTATATGCTCCAGATTGTCCTTGATCGTGGTGGTGCACTGTTAAAGATGTTCTCTGTTGCCCCTCTTTTGCTAGCATTGTTTATCGTATGTGCTCCACATTGTGTTTGCCTGTGGTATGGTGTTTGCTTGTGGTACTCCACTGTTGAAAACGTCTCTGTGTGGTTCATGTTTTGCTGTCACTGTATAGTTCATGTGCTCTTCATTGTGTTTACCTGTGGTATCCACTGTTGATGATGTTTAGCTGTAGCTCCCAACTTCTGTTATCAGTGTATAATGTCTCCACATCTTCTGCTATATCACTGTATATTTTATATGCTCTGCATTGTGTTTTGGCCATGGTAGTCCACTGTTGAAGACATTTCATTGGTGCTCCCAAGTCATGCTATTATTGGTATTGTATGTGCTCCACACGGTGATGCCTCGGTACTTTATTGTTTATTGTAAGGGCTCCTCACGGTATTTGTCGGTGGTACTCCACTGTTGACGGTTTCTTTTGCTCCTATATTTTGTTATCACTGTATATTGTATTTGCTCTACCTTGGGTTTGCTGTGGTATTACGAGTCTCTCTGTTGCACTAATCTTCTGCTATCACTGTATATTGTATGTGCTCCTCATGGTGTTTGCCCTAAAAGTAGTCCACTGTTGACGACATGTCTCTGTGGCTGTTATATTCTGCTATTACCGTATATTTGTTTAATAGCTAACAAACTCATACAGGATACACTGTATCTCGAGTAATAACATAGCCAGGGCATAGTGGAAGATTTGGCAATTTGAATAATAGGCCGGTCAATTATGTCTCCTTTTTTTACCCTTCTTGAGAACTACTAATCTTTTTGGTCCCCTTTTGACAAATTCAAACTTTGTACCACCTACTCATTTCCCCCAGCCACCCCCCCTCCCTCACCCGAATTGAATACATTTGGTCCAAATGCACCACGTCTTGCCTCTCCTACAAATGATGGTCGAGAACGCCAATATCAAAGGTGTTTACCGACCGTCTCACTCTTCTGTCAGTGTCAATTGATAGAGCCGACTTTTTTAAGGAGTCATATTTTAACAACACAAGTGGGCAATTTGAAGAAAATTACCTTAAGTTAATCGATATTCTCACGAAACTCATGAATGGTTAACAAGCCAATATTGTTTTCAAATGTTATTGTTTTAAGGTAGCTTACATTCCTTCGATATCGCCATTTTAAAGGGACATTAAGTGGTGTTGAAAATTTTAAATGTTTAAAAATGTACTTCAGATTTCAAGATGAACATAAAAAATTGCCATTATTGTTGGTTCTACTAACAAAAACACAGCAAAACTTGATTAAGTCCTATCATCGCTATCTATTGAAAAACGCCCTCTATGCAAATATGGTTCGCGTTTATGTATCACGCGTAGGCCTACTGCAGGGGGAAACTGTCGTCGAACGTAAAATGCTACTTGCGGCTCTACGAGCATCAATCAACGCGTCGTTTTGTTGTACAAAAAGGGCTGATTTTTCTTAATCCTTGTAGGTGTAAGTTCATACATGTACATGTAATACAATTGTAAAAATAAACAAATCCCAGTTTTTATTATATATTTTTGTAATTGAGGGCGCTGCCTCCACCACATCTATTAACAGACTGTCTCTTAATGCCCCTTTAATGTGGGAGTAGCTTTGGCTTTATTTCAATTTTATGAATTACATTCACAATTTCATTCCAATTCTACCAATTTTTGCGTTGATTCCTCTTTATTTCGTGAAAGCCTAATTTACCATATCTAGACATTTAGGGGAATATGGGGCAACTGGTCCGTGGGGCAAGTGGTCCGAAATGAAGGATTTTGTAATTGTATGGGCATACTGCTTTCTTTTGAACAGTACGACTTTTGTTGAAACTTGACATATATCCTTACCTTCTAAATCCAAAACATTTGGAACTTTAGGGTATTAACACATGTGATATTCTCCAGATCTTTGAAGCCACCTCCTTGAAGGACTGATTGAAAATTCGCAGATAGTAGGCTATGGGCGATATATGAAGATGGGTTTAGATCATGTTTAATGTACTTTATATGATTGACAGATATGCAACAGTAAATATATATATGCATTACAGTCGTCTTAAAGATGCTAGGTGCATATTGCATTTGATGGGTGCTATATTGTAGTGTGCTTATGGACTTTCCGAAATATGATTAAAACCATAGGTTGTGGTTGAAATGACCGTAAAATGGCGGACATTGCTAAGTTGGGACATTGGTGGTTTGGATTTGCGATCAATATTACCATTTAAGGAATGCTTCAACTTAAATCACTTATAACGGGTATTCATTTGGTAGAGTTATTAGTTTATGAATTTGCAAATAACAAAGTACACCATTTCTTATTTTAACTAAAGATACTCGTCTACTTGTAGGACCCCAACGCCGTAATATTTGCGAATTTAAAGATACTCGCTGGCTACAGAAATCTGTGTAATGGCTAAAAACAAAATGCAGTTTTGCCTTTTTTTCTGAAATGTATTGGAGTTATTGATTATTGTGACAAATGGTGGTATGTTTTAAAACATTTTGGCGTAAAATCTATTACGTCACAGGCGTGTTTGAATAATGTTTCATCTCGACAAATAATAATAACTAGCGGCGTACCCTCGCTACGCTCGGGCACTCGCTAGCTGAGTATTATTATCTAAATTAGATACCTTCATGATTTGTAGCAAAATGGGCATAGATAATGAGTTTTTGATCCCTGAATTTTTTTTCTCATTTGAAATAGACTTTGTTCACAGAAATCTGAGTTTTGTGATATCTTTGAATCTCGGACCCAATTTCAATACCCCATTTAGGAGAGAAACAATGTTATAGTTATCCCATACATCCCCCCCAAATTTTTTTATATTTTTTACCAACCCCATACCCCATATATATAGTGTATACATAGTGTGCGGTTAGTCGTCAACATGATCAAAGCGTATAGGCTATTGTGAAATACCAAGAGGTCGTTGCTACTCCAGGTGCCCTTCTAATATCGGTGCCACGGCACCCTTAATAATCCAAGGCTATTAATAAGACCTACCCAGAAACGCTAAATATTATTAGGTATCCCACAATAAGACCTGAAATAACCACTCAGATAGGCCCTATCCCATACATCCTTAAAATTCAGTTACCACAGGTGCTCCTAATATTCCATACACATACTCCAGGTACCCATGGTATAACCTTATAAATAATCCAGACAGGATAGATTTCACAACCCACTTCGCGGACGCCCCCCCCCCCCCCCCCCCCCCCCCCACCTAAATTTGCCAAGTCTCTCATAGAACACATACGTATTAAATAGATTAAGGTCTGCGACGCCACTGGTTTTATTAAGTGGCTTTATTAAGTTTTATAATAGTGAGTCTTTCATAGTTGGCGGGAGGCGGGGTCGGGGGCGGGGTCGGGGTCTCTCCATGATCCCTTTGTACCCACCCAGTTCAGTGTTAGCCATCCTTTATTTTATTTCCCGGCCTATTGACATTAAATTATTTCTCCAGTAGGCTTAAACGTAAGTGTATTTCTACATGCGTATTTTGCTCTAACAGTATACCTTGTTTATTGATAGGCCTATCCCCCATGTATAATATGATATCACGGTTTTAGCTGGCCTATCTATGTTATAAATAGCGCGCCCTGTCCGTGGCCCGCATTGTGGATGGTTCCGCGATGGGATTGAGGCACTGTCGTATACACGCATTTTCCCTGTCACTATTAAAACACATGTTATCCTGGATGCATGCCTACGGTTTGTGCCTTATACGGCCGCTAGAAGAAAGTGTGCAGTTAGTCATCAGAGCGTAGTCTTTCTACATCTATCTATGACTATACTCAATAAAGTTGTCAAGAGACAATATATAATATTGAAAACAAAATACAGACGTCAGTCACACACAAAAAATACATAATAAAATAGGCCCTGCCCCATGATACACCTTTAAGTTATCACAGGTACCCTTAATATTCCATACACCATTCAGGTACCCCGTGAGCCCCGTGGCCTACCTCAAGTGTTTATACTATGTAGGCCTAGGATTTTGAATTTTATAGTAGAGTATCAATTAGTGAGGCAACGAAACAGGGCGGGGGGGGTCATAGGGTTGTAACCCTAGATTTCACGACCTCCTTCGCGGCTGCCCACGCCCCTTAAATTTGCCATGTTTCCCATATTCTATAGTGGGTCTTTCATACAAACACTGCACAAAAAGAAAGTATCCACATCTCACATCATCAATTGTTTCCAATTGATGAATCTATTAGCTGGTGTGAGTCTCATCCATTTTACAATGACCCGCATCATTCATGATCTTTGTAAGCTAACAAACCGTCTCACGCGTGCTCCGGTATCGCCCAATTACGCGTGCGCGTGCAATCGCCTGATTACACGCGCCTCCGGTATTGCCTGACTACGCGTGCGCGGGCAATCGCCTGAATACGCGCGCGCCGACAATCGCCCGATTACGCGAGTTGTGCGCCGACCATCGCTATGGCGTGTCCAGCGTATACGCGGCGCGTAGCAATAACAATGAACGCTGCAAAGACAAAGTACATGTCCTTCAACCAGACGCAAGTACCTGTAATTACCACAAGTGAAGGTATGCGCCTTGATAAAGTGGAAGACTTCAAATACCTTGGAGCCTAGCCTGGATGAACAACACTGAAAAGGACATCAAAACACGCAAAGCAGCTGCATGGAGAGCTTGTGGCAAACTTAGTCAGCTATGGAAGGCTAAATCATTATCCAGAAAGCTCAAAGAAAGACTGTTCATAGCTACAGTAGAATCCGTCCTCCTTTATGGATGTGAGGCATGGACAGTCACCCCAAAGCTTGGTAAACAACTGGATGGATGCTACACTAGGATGCTAAGATCTGTGTTCAACATCAACTGGAGTCAGCACGTGACAAATAAGGACCTGTATGGGGACATGCCAAAAGTCTCTGACAAGATCAGAGAACACAGAGCAAGATTTGCTGGACACTGCTTCAGAGGGTCCAAGGAGCTTGTACACAAACTTATACATTGGATCCCAAAGCACGGAGCAAGAAAGGGTGGTAGACCAGCCCTGACCTACATTGACATACTCAAACGTGATACAGGACTGCAGGTGGAAGAAATCAAGACAGCTATGTTGGATAGGAAGATCTGGAGAGGCATTGTGGTTCGGAAAAATCATCCGCCCTAAGTAAGTAAAGTAAGTAAGTAAGTAAGCAATAACATAACAACGGGCTACAAAACCTCGAATTTTACGGAATCTAACCCAAATTTAAAAAATCAAACATAAACTGGTACTCGAGGTCCCCTTAATCCTAATATCAGTGCAACGGCGCCCTTAAACATCCAGGGATCATATTAAAGCCTACCCAGAAACGCTATCTATCATAATAGGTATCCTATAATAAGACATGAAATAACCACTCAGGTAGGTGTCTTTGATCAGGTAGGCCATACCCCCATAGGCCCTACATCCTTAAAATCCAGTTATCACAGGTGCCCTTAATATTCCATACCCCATTCTCCAGGTACCCAGGGTACCCTTAATAATCAAGACAGGCCTACCCCATGTGTTCATACACACGTGTAGGCCTAGATTTCACAACCTCCTTCGCGGACGCCACATCCCCTAAAAGTTGCCTCATAGAACATGTGTATAAATGTGGGTCCGCGTCGCGCCGCCACTGATTTTATTTAATGGGGTCTTAAGTTTTATAGTGGGTCTTTCATAGTTGGCGGGAGGCGGGGTCTCACCATGATCACTTTGTACCCAGTTCAGTGTTACTGTTAGCCATCAGTTTTTTATTTTTCGGCCTATTGATATTAAATTATTTCTCTCCAGTAGGCCCAAACGTAAGTGTATTTCTATCATAGTTTGCTCTAACAGTTCCTTTATTTAACAGGTCCTTGTTTAATTATAGGCCTATCCCCTATGTTGAATTATAGGCCTATCCCCCATGTATAATAAGATATCACATATCTGGCCTATGATGTTTTTATATAGCGCGCCTGCCCCCGTTGTGACCCGCTTTGTGGATGGGTCCGCGATTGGATTAAGGCACGTCATATAAACGCATTTTCCTTGTCACTATTTCACATGTTATCCTCGATAGGTCTACGGTTTGCGGTTATATGGTTTGCGCCGGCCTTGCTCCCATTTCCTTCAAAGGGGTTCCTGTATAGCCTACCCTGGCTATATGATTAACTTGTTGTTGTTGTCTCATCATGCCGTTTCCTTGTACTAAAGGGTATGCACTACGGAGCGACGAATGATTGCCGCCTTTACTCTACCACATTTAAAAGCTAATTTTAAGTAACTTTCAATTTTGACATTAAAATTCAACTTTTTATTATAATAATGACATACCTATCCAGGTTGAGTCTATCTGGATTAGCTGCTCTTTCCTCTGCTGCTCTATACACTATAGGTATACCAGGATATGAAGGACTCCTGGCAAAGATTAACTCTAACCCATATAATAATGACTTACCTATCCAGATTGAACCTATCTGGGTTAACTGCTCTTTCCTCTGCAGCTCTATACACTATACGTATACCAGGGTATTAAGGACTCCTGGCAAAGATTAACTCTAACCCCTATAATAATGACATACCTATCCAGGTTGAGCCTATCTGGGTTAGCTGCTCTTTCTTCAGCTGCTCTATACACTATAGGTATACCAGGATATGAAGGACTCCTGGCAAAGATTAACTCTTAACCCATATAATAATGACATACCTATCCAGGTTGAGTCTATCTGGGTTAGCTGCTCTTTCCTCTACTGCTCTATATACTATAGGTATACCAGGATATGAAGGACTCCTGACAAAGATTAACTCTGAACCCATATAATAATGACTTACCTATCCAGATTGAACCTATCTGGCTTAACTGCTCTTTCCTCTGCAGCTCTATACACTATACGTATACCAGGGTATTAAGGACTCCTGGCAAAGATTAACTCTAACCCCTATAATAATGACTTACCTATCCAGATTGAGCCTATCTGGGTTAACTGCTCTTTCCTCTGCAGCTCTATACACTATACGTATACCAGGGTATGAAGGACTCCTGGCAAAGATTAACTCTAACCCCTATAATAATGACATACCTATCCAGGTTGAGTCTATCTGGGTTAGCTGCTCTTTCCTCTGCTGCTCTATACACTATAGGTATACCAGGGTATTAAGGACTCCTGGCAAAGATTAATTCTAACCCCTATAATAATGACATACCTATCCAGGTTGAGCCTATCTGGATTAGCTGCTCTTTCCTCTGCTGCTCTATACACTATAGGTATACCAGGATATGAAGGACTCTCAGCAAAGATGATCTTCTCGCCTGTGGAAGAAAACGAGAGAGACTCATTGACAATCTGGAAGTAGCACACTAACCTCTGTGTATCGTCATAGATCTTAAATGGGACTTATGGACAGAATTCTGTCAAAAAGTTCATACAAATTTATTTTCCTGAAATATCTCTTTGAGAAGAACATTACTTAAATTGTATCAAGGGAACCGGTAGTTTGTCCAAATAGCTTATTAGATAAATGTTCAAATATTAAACTGTTTCATCAATATTGCAATGTGTTATTTCCTAGAATTGAACTGTTATATATTTATGTTCCTATATATATCAAAAAACACTTGAACATGTTAAATGTGCCTGCAACAATTGATCCTAAAACTATGACAGTGTGTGTATCAAATGATATGAGGCTGCAGTTTGATCTGCTCCAAATTGGTGAAGGATGCGGGCGCAAGGTAACAAGCGCACTGTACATCTTATGCGTAATACGCCAAAAACGCCTACGCTTGGATTACTTTTGCGCACAGAGAGATGAAAATCAAACATTTCTCACCAATTTGGAATTGATTAAGCTATAGTGTTCCAGTAACATGCAAAACAAGTACATTTCACAAATTTTGATCTAGGAGCACTTTTTGTACACTTTTTTCTGAACTAAGACAGCAATTTTGGAAAGTAGGGGAGAGTGGGGTATGTCGGAACGCGGGGTTAGTTGAAACATTGAGATTTTCCTAAAAACCAACAATTAATTTCTAGAAACACTGCCATCAGGTTGTGTGCAAAAGCAACCCCCACATACCACATTGCCTACAGCACATGGGTCTCAGTCTTCTTGGAGTTAGAAAGGTAAGTTTGATTTTTCAACTTTTGACTAAATTTTTTGACATTAAGAAATTTTGTATTATCTCTATGATGTTTGTAGATTCATGTGGCTATATTTTTGGTATGTTAGGCTCTTATACTAAGGTACAAAATAAGGCTAAATAGGTGTGCAGTTGTATGCCATGTTTTGCACAATAAGCTTAAACATCTGCCATGTGCTCTCGGGGTTAGTTGAAACATTGGGCATGGGGTTTATTGGAACACTTAAATGTGGTACATCCTTAAGGTTCTGAACCTGAAATATTGTTTTGGAAACAAATAGTTAGGCGAACAATTTGTAACAATAGTAAACAACTTTATAACCCTTGAACTTGAAGTCTACATCGTCTTTTCAGCTAATCTCACCGTAGCCCCCTTGAGACACCTACAGACTTCAGTGACTGCAAAAGGTCTCAAGCAGACTCCGAAGAAGACTAACTAAAAGACTGTGTATCCTTAATTGAGTGTTGTTGATTGTTGTTGATCATTAGGGCATGCCATATTGATTTTTAAATTGATTTTTAAAATCATTTAACAACAGTTGTAAGTAGTTACAGTGTAGTTTTTAAGTAACCACACACCATGTTCCAACTAACCCCATGTCATGTTCCAACTAACCCCATGCATGGGGTTAGTTGAAACAGCTGAGATAACTTTTTCAAAGTGGATTATTTTAATAAACATAAACAAGTCTTAGAATGTTATATGCTGTATTTGTAACACACAGATGTATGCTTGAACTGATATAGTTATTAAATCCTGAATCAATTTTAATTGCGTTATAGAGTCATTTTTCTGAAAAATGTTCCAACCAACCCCACTCTCCCCTACTAGTTTACAGTACCTAGACTCTGTTCAAATTAATGTAAGTCATTACAATGATTGAACCATGCTACAGTTCATGAAACCACTGGAGGTTGTACAGGAGTCTACCATGCACAATATCCAAGGGATTCTGAACCATGATTAAAATGTAAAACAATACTATTAATATAGTGATCGGTTGAATGTTAATGGTAACATGTATTAATTGCTGATTAGTTGTGTATTGGTGGATGCGGTACATAATTATAGAGATGTTACCCTTTTATCTTTGTGGTATATAAATTATACCTTTTTGTCTATTTATTTGTAATTACATCATTCCCTGAAAATTTCACCAAATAACTGTTAAATTTCAGTTACCTGCAGGCATGATATTCATATCAGGTGGGAAAATATGAAATTCCCTGAAATTCAGCAGAATATTGTGCTATTTGGCTAAATAAATGCAAATTTAGGCAAAAATATCTACATTTTGAGAGTGAAAAATATCTACTTTTTGATTTTTATCTACAAAATATCCTGCCTGAGTTACACAATCTTCCCCCAGTATTAGTTTAGGGTTGAGTAAATAAACTTTAGCATTTTAAGTTTTGAGTTTAGTTTGATAGTTGTGTTAGGACATTTTGTTAAATGAGAATCAATTCATATAGGCCTACTCCATGTCACCTTAAGTGGCGGGGTAACATTAGCATTTATTCTAGTAACCGCATCATGGTTGGTACATGGTGTACCTATCATTTGATATTAGAGTGTTGGCACTGAATTAATAGAACATATGCTGATGTCATCTGGGCTGGAATTTCAGATTTTTGTCAACCAGCCAGTCGTGCAGATAACTCACAAAAATACCTGCCTGACAGGATTCCACCAGCCAGTGTAACTCACTCACACTGTGAGTTTGGAAAATGTAACCAGACAGTTGGCGGGTACTTTTGCATCTTTACCCGCCCGACACAAAAGTTACCCCCTATGGGCGGGCAGTCGGGCGGGTACTATTTCCAGGCCTGGATGTCATCTCCCTCGCAAAAGGTGACAAGAAGTGTAGTTTTGCAAGATATGCAATGCATTTATACAATACATTTATGCAATGCGTTTGACAATACATTTAATGTTAGTGACATACAGTTCATATAAGTTTGTAGGGATTATGGTTAATGTTAAGACATGTTTCATGGCATACAACAATACTAACACAACCAACATTCGACAATCCATCTTGAAGGAAACTGCCTCACTTTACCAAACAATTCATTAAAATATCTTCTTCTTTTTTAAATAGCATGTTCGATATTCTTAACCAAAACCCTGTTGTTTTGGGCTATACCCTAACCTTCCTTATCGCTACAAAACACTACACTGGTAACACATGATCAGGCAGGCTATCATATGCGTAGGAAAATCTTATGATTTTTCAAACAAATCCGTGGCTTAATTAGATTTAAAGGGCCGTATGCTCATATAAAAGATGGCTACAAAGATCACAATAACAGATAACAACATATCCAGAACACACATCTTTGACCAAGCCAGTGACATCACATCATACTTATTTCCATTTAAATCAAGACATATAACAGCAACACAAGAAATGGCAAGGAGATGAGAAAATGACATTGAGAATATAAGCTCTGCCCAGAGCATACATTATACACATTGTTGTCACTCAGATATATTTTTGGTAGGGATGTGCCGCCAGCAAAATGAAAATTGACCCAAACATTTACCCCTTTTTTTGTGGTGGTGGGGGAGGGGGGAATGGACCCATATGTTTACCAGAGGCCCATCATTTTCCTACATGTTTGACATATTTTGCTAAAGTGTTTGCGATAAACAGCAAATGTAAGGATATTAGACCCATATTTTGATCAAAAATTGCTAAAAAAGGGGGTCATTTACCAGGCGGGTGAAAAATTGGACCGTATTTGGCAGCACATCCCTGTGACCTCATATCCATTAAGTACAATTGATTGATTGATTGATTAGTTGATTAATTGATTACATGATTGATACAATATGTTAGCTGAAAAATAGTAGGGGATACAATTGTTAGTAGTATGATCATGGTGTAAGACTACGTCAGTGCTGCTACCTGATGAGTGGCGATGATGAGGTTTGGGGGAGACATGATGCAAATGATGCTGAAGGTGATGATGATGATGATGGTGGTGGGGTTCCTCTACGGGAGCCACGGTAAGACTTATGGTGGTAGGGGCTGGTGATGAATCAACTGAAAAACAAATGGTATATAACATAATAAACAACACCAAAACAAACAAATGGGTTAAATGATGAAACAACAAGTTAGGTGTGTAGGTGACGTGGGATTTATGGGGTGGGGTAGGTTAAAATGGGGGTAGGGTAGGAGCATTAAGATTGGGAGTAATACAAAAATAACTCCCTATTATAGGTGAGATGTTAAAGGGATTGGGTAGGGTTGAGATGGGGTGTTTCACCTAATTTTTAAACAAAATCTAAAGATCCATGAAAGTTTTTTTTAGTTTGACCATTGACTGAATTTGATTTACATAATATCCACTGTGACAAGATAATTCCTTAACCCTCATCAGTTTGAATCTGGATGGGAGCCCAATCTGGATATACACGAGGAAGCTTATATGTTGATATGACATCTGCACATGTGCAGTTCACATTTTTTCTCATTAAATCAGAAAGAGAAACTAGTCAGTTCACTTATAGAGACATGGAAATTAACTATCACAAAACAACAAAAAATTAAACCTTTTTTTCCAAATTTCTTATTAATCACAACACCCATTAGTAAACAAATCAAAATAACACACATCAGAAAAAGGCAATACAAAACAATCAAAACATATCATTAAACTCATGCCAAAATCAAATTGAATTAATGGGTTCTAAAACCTTTCAGACATAAACAAAACACTGAAAGTTACAACATGGATCTTAATACTTATTTGAGTTGTTCATACTGTTTTTATTTAGAAATACATTCCAATTATGTATGTACATGTAAAGAATATCACATATCACACCGCACTTTTCATGAAAGCAAAAAGACACCTCAAACGAAGGGATAAGCGTCAAATTAAGCAAAAACAGGCAGCAAATTCATTGGATAAATCAAAATGCTGAACCTAAAAACCCATTGGGTAACAAAAGGGCATAAACTTCATGAAACTTCTAAATGTATGAGGGCAGATCAAACATGTTGTCACATGGTACATGTTTCTGAAGATGGCCATACAGTTTCAAAACCTACAGCCACATTCCCTTGAAGAAGCTTCCATTGACGTATATACTACTCCAAAGTAGGGATTGTCTCATCTCTGAATGTACAGCTTTGGGTAGGTCTTGGATCCTTGAATATGGCCTCCAAGAAGCAATATTTGATTTGATTATTGGGAAAGAGCCAGAAGTCGCAGGGAGTCAAGTTAGGTGATTAGCATGGATGTTCCATCAAACCAAATGGATACCATTTTCACCAAGGTAAGTCTGGCTGAGGCAAGCTTTGTGAGGGCTTACATTGTTATGATGCAGCATGATTTGATACCGTCTTTGTAGGCTTCATTTCACAGGTAGATAAGGCCTAAAAAAAATAGGTTTGATTGGCGTCCCTTACCGAAGTGAAGACCTTCATTAAGCAGTCGCACAAGCAGTCATTTTAAGTAGTCAATTTAGGCAGTCAAAATGAATGTCTTCCTATTTCTCAACATGTATGATTTAGGTCTTCGAAGACCTATTCGTCTTCGCTAAGCAGTCGTTAAGCCTTCCCACAGCAAAGTTAATATGCAAATGAGCTAGCCGACTGCCTATTTGAAGATATATTTAAGCAGTCGAAGACCTATTCATCTTCGTCTTCGAAGACCTATCCATCTTCGTCTTCGAAGACCTATACCTATTCATCTTCGAAGACCTATTCATCTTCATCTTCGAAGACCTATTCGTCTTCGAATAGGTCTTCGTCTTCGCTTAGCAGTCGGACGAAGACCTATTAGCAGTCGCTAAGCAGTCGCTAAGCCTTCCCACAGCAAACTTAATATGCAAATGAGCTAGAGCTTCATTTGTCGACTGCTTAAATGAAGACCATTAAAATAAGATATTGACTGATAGGTCTTCGAAGACGAAGAAGAATAGGTCTTCGAAGACGAAAATAATAGGCAGTCGGCTAGCTCGTTTGCATAGTATGGAAAACACTTAATAGGAGCATTCCAACGAGGGACACTAACTTCTAGGTTAGCGTCAAATTCACTAACCTAGAGGTTAAACTCTTGTTTAACGGCCGTGTGTATCGATCATGTTTAACTATAACCCTGAGTATAAAGCTAGAATAATATCATGCCACAGATACATTAGTGCTCATGTGGTATGCATGCACCCCCACCCCCATCCTACTCCCCAACTCAACACCTTCCTCCAACTCAACAATCCCCCAACTCAAATATAACTCCATTTGCATCCACATCTGTACATTTCATACAGGCACACTTTAATTTGCCTCCATCACCCACATGTCCCACACCAGATCAAATCTGCATAGAACCTTTATATATTACGATCTATAAGCTTACTAACTATATTAAGCTTATGGATTTAACTATAAGTTAAAGCTTTACTATATTTTACACATTTCAGCTATCTGAATGTAAGTGCAGTTCTATCTATATCCGCATACCTGCTCCACATACCTGCTCTGCAAACAATAGTGATTCAAAATTCACATAGATATATCAAATACCTCTGAAAGAAACCAAAATATCCATCATTTATGCTCCACAACCCAACTGCCATGCATCACAGCTAGACAACAACAGCAAATTTAAATTGGCAGTTGGGATCATGTGACATGTATGCAAATTAGATTTTGACTGCTTATTAGGTCTTCAAAACAAAATAAGTCTTCATTGAAAAATATCTAAGTATTAAGTCTTCATTTGCTGTCATCAATTTTGTCTAAGTGTTTGTCTTCATTTTACTGACTGCCTAATTTCAAATGATATGTCTTCTTTAGGCTTTTGACTGCCTAATAAGTCTTCATTTCGTTTGTCTTCAATTCTGACTGCCTATTATGTCTTCATTTTGTTTGTCTTCATTTGTCGACGCTCATGAAAATGTCTTCGACTGCTTAATAAGTCTTCGACTGCTTATGGGTTGTCTTCGACTGCCTAACGACTGCCTATTAGGCAGTCATTTATGGTAAGGGGTAACATAGAGAAAAAAAATACTGCAAGTCATGACTTGCGAATCCCCCTGGTTGGGAGATCAACTAAATGAGGTCCACGGTCATATATGGGTCATGTTCCCCCGGTGTTCATGTTTCTTTTCTCCAAGTTTGAGGTCAATCGGTCATCTTTAACGATTTGACCTCTGGATGACCTTTGACCTCAGATGACCTCTAATTATTTTTTACATGTTCCCACGGTGTTCATTGCACAAATTAACCACTTGTTGACCTTTGACCTTGGTTGACCTCTAATGACCGTTGACCTCGGATGACCTCTAATTTATTTTAGACATGTTCCCCAGTGTTCATGTTTCTTGTCTCCAAGTTTGACGTCGATCGGGCAACTTTTACGATTTGACCTCTGGATGACCTTTGACCTCAGATGACCTCTAATTTATTTTAGACATGTTCACCCGGTGTTCATGTTTCTTGTCTCCAAGTTTGACGTCAATCGGGCAACTTTTACGATTTGACCTCTGGATGACCTTTGACCTCAGATGACCTCTAATTTATTTTAGACATGTTCACCCGGTGTTCATGTTTCTTGTCTCCAAGTTTGACATCAATCGGGCAACTTTTAAAATTTGACCTCTGGATGACCTTTGACCTCAGATGACCTCTAATTTATTTTAGACATGTTCACCCGGTGTTCATGTTTCTTGTCTCCAAGTTTGACGTCAATCGGGCAACTTTTAAAATTTGACCTCTGGATGACCTTTGACCTCAGATGACCTTGGATGACCTCTAATTTATTTTAAACATGTTCACCCGGTGTTCATGTTTCTTTTCTCCAAGTTTGAAGTCAATCGGGCAACTTTTACTATTTGACCTCTAAATGACCTTTGACCTCAGATGACCTTTGCAAATTAGACCCCCAAACAAGCAGCTACAGTGTTTGACCATGGCCTACCTATCACTGAAGGTTTGAAGTCAATCCGTCCATCCTTTCAACAGATACAGCATTCGGGCAACTTTTACGATTTGACCTCTAGATGACCTTTGACCTCAGGTGACCTTTGCAAATTAGACCCCCAAACAAGCAGCTACAGTGTTTGACCATGGCCTACCCATCAGTGAAGGTTTGAAGTCAATCCGTCCATCCTTTCAACAGATACAGCATTTGGAAAAAAGGCTAACCAAAAGGCACATACACACCCCCACACATCCACACACACCCCCGCACGCACATTGACATGATGACAAAATCCCCTTCTGGTTTTACAAACCAGGGGGATAATAAAAATAGGGTAGGTAGGTCGGATTTTTAAAAAAATTTAAATCTATAAAATGTGTATGAAATTTTATGTACTAGCACACATATACCATACAGACATAAACAAATGGCACAAATACACATTTTCACTGTTTTTTTCTTCTTTTTCTCACACACACAAAAAAAAAAAATAATAATAAATATATAAAAAATAATAATAAAAAAATAAAATAATAATAATAATAATAATAAAAAAAAATTAAAAATTAAAATTAAATTAAATTTTAAAAAAACCCAATGTTTAGGGTCGGTGGTTAAAATAGGGTCGGTCGGGTTACGCCAATCAAACTTTTTTATTTTTAGGCCTAAGTAGCTGCAGAAATGGGCTTGGCAAATTCTGTACAGGCTATATATCCCCAGTAAATTCACAATAGAGGGAGCTAATTAGAATGTGATGTAAATGATGACATAACACAATAAAGACAGTATTGTCTTGTGTAGCCAGGGCTGCCTTTAGTGACAGAACTTATACTGATCCGCCCTCATAGTCATTTTACAATGAGAGTGAATTTTAGATGTAATTTACATATAAATGGCACTACTTATTTTGCTCTACTTATTTTAGTATTGAGCACTCTGTTCCAAATGTTCTGGATTTACGTTATTGTATAAATGGCACTATGCATTTTATCAAATATCTTTTTCATTGGTTTTTTCTTATCTTGTCTCTGGTTGTTCCCCATGCAAGTTGCCATGTGTACTATTGAAATTTTAATACAGATGTTGAGAAATTTGTTTACAGCGAGCGTTTATGCTATGTTCCCCCCAATCCATGTGGAACATTTAAAAGAAAATATTACTTTACATTTCAACGTTTAAGATTTTATTTACGCTTCAAATTGATCAAAGTACGTATTTCTTAATTTGACACATGGACTAAAATTATTTATGCTACAATCCTTGGCTAATATGGCAACCTGAAAGTTTCGTTGCTCAATCAATACTCCCCAAGAGCTAGGGAAGACATATGTGGTCCTACCTATCCTCTAGAGACTTGATCCTTCATGTCTTCCCTATTTTACACACGGCCCCTGCGAGGGTGCTCAAATGTGAAAACTGGAAAAAATACAGTTCCAAAAGTGTGCGCTGATTTAACTGCTGAATATTCCTGAGCTTATTCACGCACCATCACGCCAGTAGTTTCACGTCGTTGTACACTATGTGATGCGATAGTGCACACGATTTGCCTTCCATGGGCCATTCGGATATAATTTCTGTTGTTGCTGTGTACAAGTGTTGCATGCTCGGTATTGGTTTGCCTGTATGCTATTAAAATACTCGTGGAATTCCACAAGTAACAGCACACTTTGTCGATGTGTTCTTTTCCCAGTCCCTCTTTTTGATCCGCTATTTTTAAAGATGGCGGCGGCCATATAGAGGGACGTGGGGACTGATCAGTCTACCTATCCTCTTCTATGAATCAAACGTATTTGCAATATGATCGAGAGAATATGAATTTGATAAATGTATTTCAAGTCATGAGTTTTGTGACAAACTGGAAATATAGTAGATGAACTTGATTTGACTGTGAAACATGTATGTTTTGAAATGATCATATGACACCGATTTTGATACCACTATTGCTGAATACATGTCCCTGATCCCGGTTATCCACCATTAATGGAGGCAAAAGAACCTTTGAAATGCAACGTTTAGCTGTACAGATAAATAAAAAGATATAGAAGAAAAAGTGTGTTTGAAATGTTAAGCAACCTGCTGTGTATATGCACTATGTAAGCAACCCATGGTTAGACCATTTAATACCATAATGCAATGCAATACCATTCCCACAAAGATATAGAATGATGAACTCATAATTCTGCCTCATTTAAAGACACCTAAAAACAAACAATAAGTATGAATATAGATACAAGAAGAGGATAAACCCAATCACCATTCTATGCGGGGATTATATGATACGCTCTCTGTGAAACAATTTGAATAAATAACTATGAAACCGATAGAAAACCCTAGAAAATCATGAAGCAAAATGCCATCGCCCAGATTCGAACCGGGGACCTCTGGCGTAATATGCCAATGCCTTAATAGCTCGGCCATAACGGCTCCACAGAAAGGACAGGTCATAATCCAGTGTACATCTTGCTTCAATGACTAACTAATTAACGGTGGTTCATGACATCTGCCTATACACACCTCTGCACTGACTGGATAGCATCAAAAAATGTTTGAGAGTGGAATACTCTTGCAGTTACCAACCACTTACTTCAAATATTAGAAGGCTCTAAATCAATTTCAATTCAAATTTCAGTTGAACAAATCCTAATTATTTACTCACATTTTAGACAGTTTCGTCAACACGGTAGGCCGACTACCTCAGTATAGTGAATTGGTCCACTTGCTCTTCCTGCAAGAATTTTTTTTCTCCTTCCCAGGATGCATTGGTGTGATAAGTGGATCAAACATGTGACTTAGAGTATAAATGCCTTCATCCCGGTCAATTTTGGGAAGGAGAAAAACTTCTCT
Source organism: Ophiura sarsii (assembly GCA_035610835.1). Taxonomy (NCBI): domain Eukaryota; kingdom Metazoa; phylum Echinodermata; class Ophiuroidea; order Amphilepidida; family Ophiuridae; genus Ophiura; species Ophiura sarsii. The sequence goes on from CM069442.1 coordinate 1,247,004, forward strand.
CGCAGATAAAGCAAGCGGATGAATCCACTACAGCTGGCAATGCTGATGAAACCGTCTAAAATGTAAGCATCAACTAATTTTGATGATGAATGTATTCAAAAATATAGAATGCTCTGAATGTTTTCAAAAACGTGTTTAGTTTTCCTGGTGTTTTCATCAACCATGTACCATCAAAAGTTGATATATTATTATGTTCAATGTCGTACAATGACTGTTTCTATGCACACTTCATCAGTTCATTAATCCTAACCCATTCGGGCACCTTTTTCAGATTTGTTTTCTGCGCGGAGAAAAGTGACCCTAAAAGTCACCGTGATCTCCCCGGGATTTGAACCACGGACCTCCAGCACCAGAGGCGAACCATTCCCCACTACACCACGGGTGTCAAGGCTACTGGGCAGAGTAAATTCGGCCGTGGATATAGCCTGGGTCCATTTTATCCTCGAAAAAATTGCACGCCGGGTGGAACATAGAGATTGGCTCGTTGGATTTGGCAGGGTTAATTATATTACAAAAAACATACAAATAGTATAAAGAATGAACATTTACTATTGCATACATTGACACTGGGTGGACAATATAACTAAAATAGTTGACATAACTAGGACAACACAAAAAGTATATAGATAACATAGCTCATAGCAATGCTTTGCATGATATGATATATGCACGCATATTGAACAGACAATAAAGCTTTGCTTTGGAAACACAACCAACTGTATACTGTACACAACCACAGAGAAAAGTTCACAAATATACAGAGTAAAAAGTTGAGAAATTGCCCCAACATTGATCTTTGACATAACATTGTCATATACCAATACATGCTATATTAATGAGCTAAAACATCACCAACTAAGGGACGCACCATTTGATTTTATGGGGGGCGGTAGGAAGTTGGGTTCGGGGGTGATTTTTTTTTTAATGTATCCATTCATATTGAATTGGGTGGGGGTAGATTTTTTTTTTTTTTACTGATCAGGGGGGGATTTTTTTTTTTTGCCCGCACAGAGGGTTAATTTTTTTTCTTCCAAAAACTTCCTACCGCCCCCCTGAAAATCTAACGGTGCGTCCCTAATCGGCCAACCACCAAGAACAAATGTGTGATGCGATCAAGCAAAATCAGTCTGAAGTCGAAAAATATCACATTAATAGTGATTCTACTTGATTGTATTGGCTATTTGCAACGCAATATAATATTGCAGAAAACCCCCATTAAGAATGGACAATTAATACCAACGATATAAGCCAATGGGGGTTCTCAAAACAAAGAAAACAAAAGGAAATTCTATCCTTAGTCTGGTTATATCTCAAAACCAATATTTCCGACTTCCGACTGATTTTGGTTGATTTCATCACATTTATGGCGATTGCAAGAAGACTTGCATAAGTGGGGTATTTTTCAAGGATCTTTGTTAATCGGATGAATTTCATTGACTGATTATTACGCAAATGATAGACTTAAAATGCTATATAGTGTAGAATCCTAGAGACCATTTCTAATAGAGGAAAGATTTTGAAAATAAATGGTATCAACAAACTGGTGCCCAACGTCTACTTGTTCCAACTGTATAACCATAACTGCAAGAATGTTTGGAACCAACAAGTTTGAAGATCCCATTTAATATTCTGCTTTTGGAAAAATTCCAATCACAAAAATGTCTTTAGTAAGAAAGAAAATGGGCAAATTTTAAATTTTAAATAAATCATGTTATGCTCCTGTTGACTAGGAGCTGAAATTAGTCAAATATGTTACAGTATTTGAAAATACCCCACTTATATGATACACATATGCTTACTTAGAGTAATAGGTGGAACAAATTCCACCACACTTAGTCGTGGCTCTGCTGATTTAGGAACTTTCAAACCTTCAGCTATACAAACAAACAACAGAATTGAGTGTTTCATGAGCTTTCGGAGAAGGAACACAAATTTATGTCAAAATAAGAATTTGCTCCTATCACAAGAGTGCACGCCAGAATAGCGCATGTACACTTCGATAACTTTTGGAGAGATCTGACTAAACTAACGGATGACTTTGGTTTTATAGTTAAGGTTACGTGTTATCAAATTTCAAATGATCATGCATTTATGTCCATATACACATGCATGCATTACAATTGTATAGTGAAGCCACCATCCAATATCAATAGCAGCACATGGCACAATGCTACATTGATTCCCATCATGCATTGCCATTGTAGTGCCATCATGCATCAATCAGCATGCACATCCTACATGCTCCCATCATGCAATTTACCTTGACCTACCCCAAGCTGCTGTCCCTTAGCCACTACTGTACCGTCTGCTACATTGATTCCTGTTAAAAATCAGGACCACACATCTTCCTTAATATGCGACCTCAAATGATATCACTGGTCACAAGGCCTGAATTCATTTTTCTGGATTACCCTCACAAGACTTGCCAGAATAATCCATCACAAGCTTTTTCAGCATAAGGCAAAGTAAACAAAAAAGTTTAACTACCAGACTTTTTCAAAAAAGGAAGAAGGAGGTTTTTTTTAAAACCTTTTTAGAGCATAATCGCCTTTGTTAGTGATCAACTTTGTGAACGTTAAAGAGGAGGAGGCCTCTTTAAAATAAAATAAATTGTGGTTCTGAGGGGTTGGTCACCACAAAACTTCTTTTAGAAAGAAGAAAGCTGTTACAAACATCTCAAACTCTGAAACACCTGAACAAAAAGTTATTACTAAAATAAATAAAAAATTAAATTAAAGCGGACACAAAAAAGGAAGTGAGCGGGGACGCTGAACATGTCAATTTTTTTATTTGGCCTAATACATCAAGACCAAAAGAGGTTATAGGAACTTAGGAAGGTCCTACTTTACTGAAGATAAATGCTTATTTCCATCCCACCTATGGCATAACCAGAATTTCAATTGAGGACAGGCGAGGCCATGTGAGATAAAGCTTGTAATTGAAAGGGGGAATCATGGATTCTCCCATTGCCACTCCGCAAATGGTCAACTCCTTCGCGGGTTCTTTAAGATTCCCTTGCTTGTTACGTCACTGCAACTGCCGACACTTGATCAAGGGCAGTGGACATGTTATTATTGTAAAGACATAGTCATCACACAAACACATCATTCAATCATCTGATGAGAAGATTATTGTTAATATATAATAATAACTACTAATACGAAACTGCATCGGCTCAAGTCAGAAAGACACTTCATCCACAACTAGACCAGCCAGTTTTACCTAGTTTCAAATAAATTAATGCAAACGGTTATTAAATGCAAAAACACAAAGTGTGTTCTATATTGCTTTCTACATCTTGTTCAGTATAAACTGTTAGCATGACCCCATTCATTATTACTTGTATTGAACACATTTAAGAAGATCCATGTTGAAGCAAAACACATTTGCTAGTGAAAAAACTATCGCTAGTGAATTCCAACAAAGACTTGGGTCTCTTCTGGTGCAAAGGGCTAAACATATTCCACAATGCGCAAATTTGAGCACCAATAACCATGACATCATCAATACTGGGACTTTCGATCACCGCGAATTTTAAAAACGTTATGTTGAGATAAAGCAGTTTTTATTCGTTTTTGTGATAAGTATGATTTTGTATTCTATATAACTACACGATTTGGGCTCGATAATTATTTTTCTAAAATATAATGCACAATGTTGTGCTTGCGGGACACCTCCTTCAAAAGTAAAGATTGATCAAATTATTAGAAAACGCTTTCCAAATCAGGTGTCTTTTCAGTTGTGTCATGAAACGTGCAAAGAGTTGGAGCATTGTGGAGTATGGTTAGCCCGTTTGGCCAACAACATTTTTCAAAGGGTCATGTTCCAGCTTATAATGAAAAAAGATATAGTTTGTGAGGTCAAACTCTAGTAAGCTACCTGTCCTAATGACAATGGGTGGGTGTGCTGCTGTTGGAGATACGGCCTTATCACTCTCCGCATACTCCGTGAATGAGGAAACAATTGAATCTATATAGTGACACAATGTGGAAACATCGTAGTATCAGCTAAACGTAATCCAAACTCTTTGTGTCACCTTTCTCTGTGCAGTAGCATCCGTGTGCATTCACATGAAATTTAGATTAAAATCACATGTAACTACAGATTGCTGAACATATGTTCCTACCTTATCACAGAGGAATACCATGACTAACTCAAAATGCTTCATCTCTAACTGGAATAGGCACCAATGTCACTGCACAGACAAAGGTAAATGGACCTTACACAATATTTGTATTATATCTTTCATGAAAACTAATGTGTACTAACTATCGGTTAAATCTACCTCATCAAGCCTTTTGAGTTATTTCATTTATTATTGCATTAATAAAGCTTTATCTCTAGTCCTTTGTGCAGTGTTAAACATGGAATATACTGCTATACCTTCGTCATCATCTGGGTGTAAAAGTAAATACTCCACCCTACTTTGCCATTCTGTTTCAAAGGCAGATTAAAAAACAAAAATAGTTTCGCAATACAAATGCTTATTATCAACGAATAGCTTATAATGGGCTAGCTATGAGGAATGGTATATTATATTCTTGCGTTCACAAATTTTCTATGACCTTGTAACAGAAGGACATCTTCGGTGTCCTCTCTCTAGCCAATTGTCCTGTCATTTGATAAACTCAACAGAGGTTACATGATCAATGGGAGTTGAATGATAATCACAATGACATAGTAAAGTCCATAGGTCTACAATGACTCGTTGAAAAGAGATCTATTACTGGCATTGGCGCTTGCATCTGGACATGATAACATCCGGGGAGATGGGCTGGCATACAGGATGGTGTATTAGTTACCAAGATGGCCATGAGCTATACTATTAGAACCTAGAACAAATTTCCATGCGGCAGGCGTCTGCAGACGACATTCCAAAATTTCACAAAATGTTTCAAAATATCAAAATTATTGAATTTCATTACTATATTTGGAATCACCATGAGAAATGCATTGTAATAAGTACAAACATGCCTAGTATTGGTTCAGTAATCCATGAGATGGACTTTAAAAATTGGGAAAGGTTTCTTAAAAATCATTTTTTTTAATATTGTAAAACCAATTAATAGCCGCGTGGAGAGTGTTAAGGCGTTTGGTGTTTTTGCGTCTTTTGGGGTTTTTAACAAGAAAAAAGGCCTTTCCTTGGTCGATCTGAAAATTAAATATGCATGTAAAAATAAAATAAATTATAGGCCTCCTTGATGATCTGTTATATTTTACCTGGTATATGTGATGTAGACTTCTGTGATCGTGATTGGAATGGGCCGGCACTGTGGACCTGTCTCAGGTTGGTCTGTGAGTAGGGATTCTCTTCACGAGGTGAATATTTATGATGCAAAGCCATGGGTTCTTGGTGTGCTAGGTCTGTTAGCTGAGTGGCATAGGCTGTGGCTGGATGGTGCACCTGGCGATGTCTAGGGGCAGCCCTGTGATCTGTTAAATGATAAAGCTTGGTGTTTGAATGTGACTTATCATCATTGGTGTGGAAACAGAGGGAAGGGGTGATCTGTCATCTGTATGCTGTGGATGGGTGGCCAATCTCACAGTGTTTGGGGCTTATCATTGTAGGAGAGGAAGCAGGGAGGCATATACTTGTTACAGGGATAAACTGATGTTTCATAATCTGATAAGTGTAGACAGAACTGTTTCAGCTTTGCCTTGAGCATGATACACATGGTATTATTAATGCCATGGGATCTTGGCGTGATAGGTCTGTTAGCTGAGTGGCATACGCTGTGGCTGGATGGTGTACCTGGCGATGTCTAGGGGCAGCCCTGTGATCTGTTTAATGATAAAGCATGGTGTTTGAATGTGACTTATCATCATTGGTGTGGAAACAGAGGGAAGGGGTGATCTGTCATCTGTATGCTGTGGATGGGTGGCCAATCTCACAGTGTTTGGGGCTTATCATTGTAGGAGAGGAAGCAGGGAGGCATATACTTGTTACAGGGATAATCTGATGTTTCAGAATCTGATAAGAGTAGACAGATCTGTTTCAGCTTTGCCTTGAGCATGATACACATGGTATTATTAATGCCATGGGTTCTTGGTGTGATAGGTTTGTTAGCTGAGTGGCATAGGCTGTGGCTGATGGATGGTGTACTTGGCGATGTCTAGGGGCAGCCCTGTTAAATGATAAAGCATGGTGTGTGATTGTGACTTATCATCATGGGTGTGGAGCAGGAGTGCAGGGGCTATGGTATGGAACAGTTCCGTTTTTGCTTGACAAAATGATTCAATTTTATATCAAGTCCACTTTTAATCAAATAGCAAGGTAATTTTTTTGAAATTGCTACGCACTAAAGAGTGTATGCCATGTTGTTGAGACCAATTGATGATGAACGCAAAATTCATATGCTTAAAATCAAAGTTGGAAAGTTTCCTGTTCACTAGAACAAATAAATAAATAAATAAACCTGGAAGAGGATTCATATATGATGCACAGGGATACAAGTGGGTGAATGATCCATTTCCTGACCAATTTACGCGAGCTCGGCCAGACGGCCCGAACGGGTGCGTGCATCAAACGTTTATGGGGGCTCGTCTGGTGAATAGGCTACAGGGTAGGTATCACCCCATCTTTCTTTCAAGAAATGCCATTTGAAAGACTATTTCTTGACTAAAGGTTGGAGTGAGTCCTGTGAAATCGAGTCCGTCCGAAAATGTCTAGTCCTGGGACCAAAAATCACCTTCCCAAAACCAAAAATAAAACTTCCGTGTTTACCGGGCAGCCATCTTACGTATGACACAATTTCGACAAATGATGGCGCCCTACCAATCAACCCACATTATGCTTGGAGAAATTCAGGAATCTGGAGTCCTGCCCCTAAAACTGTAAAAGCATGATAATCAGGAGCATGATTTCCCGAAAATCCCAGCCCTAGTCTTTAACAAATCTTTTTTGGATGGCACAGTGTCAGTGTTTACTATACCCTTTTGGGGTTGCAAGAAAGGACTCACTGACTTGGTAAAATAGATTTGTCAGTTGAGAGCTTGAGTGCTGTAGCAGGGTGATGATAAATAACCTTAAAATGGTGTGGGAGAGGAGGGGTAACTTTCTGATTAGGGGGGGTTGGGGTACCGCGCCATTTTGCGATATTTTGCGAAAACGATACGCACAGTTGAAAAAAATATTTACACTGTTTTAACGAAATGCACTATGGGATTGTGTTACCAGCCTAAAATCAAAGAGGTCGCAAACTTGCTTACAATTGTATATTATTAGCCTAGCTATAACAAGCTAAAAGTGACATCTCTGAATGTATAGGCCTAAACAAAGTGTGCAAAGGAGAAATTGTTGGACACATTAGTAAAATAATTTTACAACAAGTTTTGCTATCAGTATCAAACTGAACTCAATTTAAATCACTTATTTATCGAGCAATAATATAATTGTTTACGCATTTTAATTGTTTAGATACAACGTTAAATAAATCAAGAGTAAAATGATAGATAAATAAATAAAAAGACAACTATAAACGCATGGGCGGTCTTTATAATTTATAAAAATTGACATAACAATGATGTTACATTAATCTACCATCAAGTTAAAAATAAAAGGATAACAAGCAATTTCCGGGACTCGAACCCGTGATTGCCGATTGCCAACGACACGTCCAACGTACGCAAGCCACAGAGACCGATGGCTATAATTGTGATAGTTTTATTATTTAGTCATATTCATTTTATTTATAACGAACGGATTTTTATTGTGCCATTTTTGCCAAATTTGTGTGTTTCTCTCGCACAAAATGTGTTTGTAATGTGATGATACTCCTTATTTTTGAAAGAAAGAAAGGTAAAAAACGGTGACATTTTCGAACACAAGAAATGCCGTCATTTATACGGTCCAAAAACATTGGTAGCGGTATGGTGTAGAAGTCCCACGTATGCAAATGATCTCACTGAATACAATGTCATGCTCTACCACACATCAACCCAGTAAGTCCATACCCTTACCCAATCATTGCTTGACTGAAACGTGTTGCATTATTCATGTTACGATCTGTTAAACACAGCGAACATGCACCGGGGTCACTCATGGGTTAATGCGCTAGTAATTCTACATTCCCGACAGACACTCTGTTCAAGGCACAAAAAGTGGACTTGTTTAAAGCATTTTTTTTGGCAATTCAGAGGTCTGCAGTTCGATTTTCTTTCTCAAATTGTTTAGAAAACTATCCATTTTAGAACATCTGAAATTTAAAATGAACTGCACACCTGGGAAAGTATGATGCCAAGGGCATATTTTTTGCACGTAAATCCAATACAAGAGTTCTGAAAATCGACAAAAATATGACGTCATAACCATTGCTTCGGGACAAAATGGCGCGGTACCCCACCCCCCCTACTTTCTGATGTAGGAGTGTGTTTCAATATGGTCTACCCCCTCGTGTGACATTCACCAACTTACCTGATTGTGAAGCTGATGGTTGCCTATCATGTCTTCCGCCCTCGCTTGAGAAAGATTGGTTATGGCTGTGTCTACGCCCTGGAGCAGACGAAGCGTGTGTATATTCAGACGAATGATGACCATGGCTACTGGGCTGCAGGTCTCGAGCCACTCGAAAATCAGAACCCTATGTAATTACATAGAGAAAAATAGGAAGGAAAACATTTAATGAAAAAGTTTCGAATGTTACTATGGTACCCTCCAGAGTCACTGAAGTAGAAGTCTATAATAGCGTTATTGCATGCCACTGTTTCTTCTAGGGGGCAATGGTCACGGTGAATTATGGTTCAATTTATCTTTAATTTTAAATTTTATACAGAGTTCAATGACCTGTATTTGTTTGGTTGTTATAGACATATAGTTCAACGACCTCCCAGTGATTGCTTGTAATTACCTGGTCATCTGATAATTATAGAAAGTGTGCTGATTTCAGGGTCTGTAATAAGTGTATAGCAGTAGCAAAATGCTCCTCAACCCTCATTGTTTGCTACACAATTTTGGAAATATGTAGCAATTTTATGCCATATGTTTACTATACAAAATTTGGAAAATATTTCAAAATGCAAGTTCATCAAGCAGATTTTGCAATACAAAATAAAATCCGTAATGCAGGCCCTAGTTGATTTCAGTAAAAAAACAAGGGTCATAAATCATAACCAACTTTTAATGTAGATGCTCTACCTGAGAGGACACCTACTACAGTGAGATCAAAATCTTAACAAGTATACACTGTGATTTCAACCATGGAAGTACAAGTACTTCTATTTCAACCAGGCCTGTAAGCAGGATTTTTTTAGGGGGAGGGGGGGGGGGGGGGGCATATGTTAGTCCAAAACGGCTCGATAAAATGCTTTACACAATGGGAAAGGGGGTGGGGGATGGGGGTGTTTACAAACAAAAAAGGTAAATTAGTACAAAAAAAATACATTTGTACACAAAAAAGGTACATAGGTACTCCTAGTTATGATTTCAACCAATTAGTAATTAAAGAGAGAGAGAGAGAGAGAGAAAATAGATGTTACAAATTTAAAGCAATATCTGTATTTGACAACAACAAAACCAGTCATGTACATTTGCAAATATTTAATAACTGACATAGAATGGACTGTGTGATAATACTAAGTTTTGTATCCCATGTTACATTAAAGGGACATTAAGTGGTGTTGACAATTTTAAATGTTTAAAAATTTACTTCAGAATTCAAGATGAACATTAAAAATTGCCATTATTGTTGTTTCTACTAACAAAAACACAGCAAAACTTGATTAAAACAATACCATCGCTATTTATTGAAAAACGCCCTCGATATGCAAATATCATGGTTCGCGTTATGTATCACGTGTACTGCAGGGGGATACTGTCCGACGTAAAATGCTGATCTGCCGGAGATCAGCATTTTTGAATCGAGGTTTTGTTGTACAAAGAGGGCTGATTTTTCTTAATCCCTATAGGTGTAAGTTCATACATGTAATACAATTGTAAAAATATACAAATCCCAGTTTTGATCATATATTTTTGTAATTGAGGGCGCTGCCTCCACCACATCTCTTAATGCCCCTTTAAGTTATTGTATGATATTAAACTTCCTTCCTGCACGACGACATCACGTATGAACCCCAATGACTGAATCGCTTAGATTGCTTCACTATCTTCTGTGGAATGCCCGGCATGTGAACCTCCTCCAATCAATAACCATTTATTACTGTAAACAGTTGTGATAATGTTTGCTTTCTTTGACAAGGTACGTCATGCCGTGATGTCCTAATCTAATGTAACAAGGATTCGAGGAAGGATGGGTAACTTATTGTGGATTTTTGTAAGATTTAAGCTGAGTATATGACGCTCTGATAGGGCAAGAAATCTTTCAATTTGGGCCTCACTTTGAAATAAATAAGTACAATTACGTAAATAATTCTATAAGAGGTGGGTCTCATTTCCCCCCCCCCCCCCCCCCCAAATATGTTTTCAAACATTTTCAAACATTTCAATAACAAAATCAAACATTTCAACAACAAAAATCAAAAATTGGAAACAAATGTGCACATATTTTCTAAAATTTTCTAACAAAAACAAAATTGTTTTGCTTATTTGAAGAAAAAGATTGGTCGGTCGGGCCCGTAGAACATCGCCTAATGAGAAAATACCGTCCATACATAACAACAACAACAAAATTTACAGTAATTTTGAGTGAAACCCTCTGCCCATTTGAACCTTCTGAATTATGAATGTCCTTATGTTGTTTGTTATTGAACTTGAAGTTATAATTGAGGGTAATGCTCAAGCAGACCTTTATAGTCTGTCTACTTTGTTAGAATACAATGGGACATCAGACAGAGCTGGACATGGGCAATTAGGATAGGAACCCTCCTAGGGAAGGCGTTTCATTTATCAAAAATATCTCCCATCACTCCGGGGAATTGTTATTATAACAAATTGTTGTTCTCATTAAAATGCATGATTTGATATATTCCAAAAGATGCTTCCAGGTTTGGGCTCCAATTTAAAGGGTACTTTACAAGGGATTTCCTCTTTTCACCCCACACCCATCTGATATACACATTTATAAATATACCCTTTAAACCAGGTATTTTCAAATAGTTTTGGTGAAGTGCCACTTCCAAAGTTGAAAAGTGCTAAAGTGCCACACTCCATGCGAGGGAGCGGAGCGACCAAGCCTCAAACGGGCGAGGTCCAGGGGCCGCCTTAGGGTCATCCAAGGTCCTGTTTGGACTAGGATTTTTATTTAAACCGTAAGTGCGCTCACACGCCACTTGGAACCCCACCAAGCGCCACAAGTGCCAAGCGCACCACTATTTGCGGATGCCTGCTTTAAACCAATCATTTGTCAATCAATTGATTTGTTTTACAGAATTTGATAATCCCCCTGTTTTGACAATATCTCGACTATACAATGTATATTAGGCTTCAGAAATGATCATATTATTTAAGTTTCATACTAATACCAATAACGGTATGTCAAAGTTCTTTCTTTTCATCATCACTGATTATAGACCCTAATGATTCACTTGCTGGGTCGGTGACAGGGATGGCACTAACCCTACATTAGGGGTTGATGACCCACTAGAACCCATATCAGACCCCCTAATTGTATTAGCAATCATTTGTGTCTACGACACTACGATGATGCAACAGAATTTAATGGCAAATGACCAAACACTCCTGGGGAAACCACTGAAAATGTATGACGACCATGCAGATCTAAAATTGTTATAATACAGAGTGTCCCTAAAAAAGGGTGCACATCATGTTCCACATCAATTGCTCTCATTTAATATTCAGTATTTGGTATTTGGTATATTTATCAGTTTGTGGATAATTTAGTTGACTTTCAAATGCCATTTATTTGATTCTAATTGCTCTTATCAATCCAACAATATGCTTGATCAACCATGGCTACTTAAAAACTTGTTATGCCACTTTTTAGGACAAACAGATTCTTATGCAAAGATTCATTTTGCTCATTTAATATTCAGTATTTACTAAGGCCAAATTAAAATTGTTTGTCTCAAAGCTCCCGCGCGCGTTAGTTTATTGGTGCGCATTAGAAAAACAAAAATCTGAAAAAAAACTTTTTTTTCTTTTTTCTTTTTAAAAAAAAAAAAAAAAATCCAAAAATTTCACCGATTTTTCAGATTTTCATTGATCAGATCATCTTAAATACAAAAGTTCACTTTTACAAGGATTTCAATATTTTATATTTAAAAAAAAAAAAAAAAAAAAACTTGGAAAAAACCCGCATTCCGCATTAGTTTTACAACAGGAGAGGAGCTTTGAGACAAACAATTAATTTAATTTGGCCTAATTGATCCACATGAGCTTTAAGATAATAAATTAGCTTTCAAATGATGTTTGTTTTGTCACATTTGCTTTATCTTATTCCAAAATACACTCTATTAAAGTTGATTACTAAAAGTCAAATTTGTGCGATTTTTATGAACAATGCTTCAATTTTACACATGGATGATTTGTTTGCAAAATCCGACAACTTTGATTTTGATTGCTCATGGTTAAACAAGATTTTGATTGCTCATGGTCAAACAATTTTGATTGCTCATAGGTTAAAGCAAATTCGGCAAAATAAGGGTAATTTAGTTCTATTGAAGCTCATGTAAATATCAACTCCAAATATGAATACTACTTAATCACAAAACTAACATTAAACCAACACATTCCTTTAAAAAAACCATATTTTTCTAAAAGTGGCACAAGCCCGATGAGTGCTTGTAGTTGATCAAACATATTTTTACATTGAGAAAAGGAAATACAATCAAATAAACGGCATTGCAAAGCCAACTAAATTATCTTTTAGTTTATATAACAATTTATGCTAAATACTGAAGATTAATTGAGAGCGATGATGTGGAACATGTGCACCCTTTTTTACAGACACCCTGTATACAGTTTGTATTTGGTATGCATGTTTGTAAAATCCCCCACTGGTGCACATAGACTACATAAAATCACAAATTTAAATGAAAGCCTCAGTTGTTAACATATAGGCCAAGCATGATATATAGGTGCATTAAATTAAATTATCACTTTCATAAATCATATCATATTCTTCAATTACGTTATCACTTTCATAAATTATATCATATTCTTAGAATTCATTTATATACATGTAAATAGTCTGTCAAAACATTGCCATAAAATGTTTATACACATCTGCCAACTCCAGATTTGTTTGACTGTCTGCCAAAAGGGATGTTTCATTTAATTTTCTTACATGGGGATGATGTTGTTATGATCCTTAAAACACTTGCTTCAGATTAGTTTACTCCAATATGACCAGCGCTGGAACTTCAGATTTTTTCAACCAGCCAGTCGGGCAGGTAACTCACAAAACATACCTGCCCAACAGAAATTGCAGCAGCCAGTGTAACACACTCTCACATTGCGAGTTCGAACCTATTTATCGGGCGGGTAGTTTTGCATCTTAACCCGTCTGACGCTAAAGTTACTCGCTATGGGCAGATGGGTGGGTGCTACATTGTATTTCCAGGCCTGAATATGACAAATTGTGAATTTTGGCATTTGGAGAAAAACTCAGACTTTTTGTTTGTTTTTGAAGGAAACGTTGGCATTTGGAAGGACATTTTAGCATTTGGAGGGAAAAGTTGGCAATTTAACTATTAACTATTTTGTATTAGAATTTGCACCGTAAATTATGTGGGAAATTTGAATTGCTTACTGCGAAACAAGCATGTTTCCTCCCCTGTCTGTATCTCAATATGCAATATTCAGTTATTATCTAATGCATAACTAAAGATTTAAGGTTTATAGACTCGGTTCATAGGTGCAGCTTGTCTACACATTCAGAAACATTTAAGAACATAGCAAGCAGAGCAAAGAAGAACCTCGAAAAAAAGCTATAGGATAATAGGAAACAAAGGAATGCACCATCTATTATGTAGCTTCAAACTAACATGCATAGATAATGAATAGAAACATTGAAGGTAATTTTTTTCTTCTTTCAACAAGGGCAAAATCCAGGGGAGGGGGGAAGAGGGCACTGACATTGGAAAGGGGTATAGGTATGTGCCGCCCTGAAGACCCCTTTTTCACCCTATTCTGCTCGCTCTTACACCCCCCCCCCCCTTTGAGCCTGCATCAGCTCTTAAGACCCCAACTTTATTGAAAATTCAAAAATTGTGACAATTTGCATTTTAAAGCCCCATTTTTTTGTAAAGAATTGCGTTCTACAATCCCAATCGAAAAATTGACGTTCTTAAGACTCTACCTTTTGGAGAAAATAAGTTTTTTCGTCAAAAGTATGCTCTGCTCCAAAAGCCCTTGTTTTTTAGACCCTGGATGGCACACCCCTACCCAAATAAGCCGAGTGTGCCCCCCCCCCCCCCCCCCCCCCCCCACCTAATCGGGGGCACAATCTATAACGTATTCAATGATCTACGATTTTAAACAATAGCTCATTTGCGATGAGAATCCAAGTTAAATTTGAGCAAAACAATAAAATCCGTTGGCATAGATACAAGGATACAAATAATATAAAGTAAGTCGAAGAAAAGTAATTTTATGAGGGAGGGTGCTTTGTATTGTAATTGAAAATTTGACTTTTACACTTCTTTTGGTTTGATCCTTAAACAATATGTCAGTAAAACAGGGTAAAGGGGCATATGTTATGTTTTATGATTTTTATCCTGTCCCTGTCCCCAAGTTGAACTTGCCTTGTCACATCAGCTTGGATTTTAGGGGTAAACGAGCAAGATTAAAATGTTAAGTGAAGTTCTGAATTGTCATGCGATGTTTTAAATTTAAAGCATTAAACTGGAGGGTGGAGTTTTATACCTTTCCATATTGGTGATTCGATTTTGAGCACATTTATTTTTTTTGCATTGTGTTTTCTATTTAACATGGAGGTTCAATATTAATACAGTCTTAAAGGTGGATGTTCTGATTCACTTTAGCTTCTTTTTTTTGTTGCCCATCAACATATTTTGATATCAGAAGAAACCCCATATTTTTATCATTATTTCTGTAAAATGTTTGGCTCACGATATATGTACTATTTAGTCTTTAGACGTTATAAGCCAAAATGCAGTGAATATTACTGCCAAAGGTGACCACCTGACCAGTTTGTGTGACTACTCAATGGGCAAATTTCATGTCACCTTGTGCTTCTAAATAGGAACCATTGGAGTTACGCAACACAAACTTTGGAATACAACTAATAAATATGCTGATAAATCAAAGGTACATGTATATCGTATTTGAGCACTGCTCTTATGCTCCAAACTCAAACTGAATGTTATTCACACTTTACGATAAACTTTTTAAAACTTGATTACTTATTCAGGACCACACAAAATTTGTGAGGGCCCTCAATGATTTAAGTCCACTGGCCCAAGATGGCCCGTGAAAATGTTCAATTTATTTGAAACACTGTGGATAGGATCACACGTCTGTAACACTTTCCACCGCGCGCGGCTATTAGTTTTAACCATACAAAGACAGTTTTTTCAGAAACATTTTCCAATTTTCAAAGTCTATCTGAAGGATTACTAAACCATTACTAGGCATGTTTGTACTTATTGCAATGCATTTCTCATGGTGATTCCAGGTATGGTAATGAAATTCAATAATTCATATAAATAAAACATTTTTGAAACATTTTGTAAAAATGTTGGAATGTCGTCTGCCGCGTGGAAAGTGTTAACATGTATTATACACATTACCTGTTTATCATGTTTAAAAGCTGGTCTCTCACTGACAGGAGTGGCCTGTGCATGCAAACTAAACTGTACACCAAAGGGGTTGACCTACATGACAGAAAGCAAAAATAAATAAAGCCATGCAACATCTATAAACACAAAATGATAAAGCAAATAAATTATAGACACTTTACTGACAACAGATAAGGAATTATGACAAGAAGATCCGTACTGCAATATGGCTGCCTTTCGATATTTCATATTAATTTTGCCATTGGCTACCACACATATCTGGCAGCTATTGCAGAGATATGTTCTCTGTACATGTGTTCTTAAAGAAAGGCTCTAAATACAATAGCTGCTCTCTTCGAAAGTTCGTTTTTAATGAAGGTCTCCAATAAAGATCACCAAAATATAACACAAGGCAGCCATTACATCAGATACGGATTTCTTTCACTGCTTGAGTAGCAGCAGCATAGAGTTGAAAAGGGGAGAGTGTATAACAAGTTCATAGGACGGTTCTATAGTGTGATCAGTAACAAACCGTCAACAAATAATTGGTGCGATTTGTTAAAGCGGGAGAAATCCCAAGCGTCTATGGAGTATGTAGATGATTGGTTTTTTTTGGTGTCTGAAGAGTTTTGTAGAACATTCCTTGGTTTTGAATGTCAAATTCCTGGTTTTGAATGTCAAGGTACAGTCCAACCCATCTGGATAAGCGAAGTTTGTGTATTCTGCATTGACTGTCCTGAAGCACACAAATTTGGACAATAGAAGGGGTTCTGAATGAGGGTATTTACAGTGACAATGTATTATGTAAGCACTAAACACCACAACCAACATCAAAAGACTGCCTTCAAATGCTTCAGAGTGTAAAAAAATAAGGTGATTAGGCTATAAAAAAACATATATTCTTTGGGATCATTAAGAGATAACACTAACAGAGTTATCCGGGGTTGGGGTTGGACTGTAAATACAATACACTTTTTGAAAGTTAAATTGAAATTCATTTGAAATGTTTTGTTTATTTGTCAATGATCAACCTATAAAACTCATACTATAAAAATCAAAATATTTGTACATTTTGTTCTGATCCCCTTCTGCAATTGCTTTGAAATGGTTGCCCTTACAAAATCTTAGTTTGGGTGCTGGGGAGTAATTATGGAACAAAAAACAAAGCAGACCATAGATATTATAAAGCTACAAGAACAATAATGTTTCTACCATGTAAAACATTCAATATTTCCGAGCTTCATAATCAAATGCTAGGTCTGACAGTGATGAATTGACTAAATTTAATTCAAGGCTGATGAGTTAGAGCCATGCATATGTTCAGCTGTTGCATTACACATTGTTGCTGCAATGACAACATAATAGTATCTATAAAAGTGTTCAGGAAAGCCAAAAAAAAAAAATTGTGACATGTTCTACCAAATTGGGCGAGAGCTCCAAACTGAGAAATAGCCCAAAACCTATTGGGTGATTTTTTAGGAATTTCAGTTTCTTGTAAATAATTAATCTTGAGAGTGTTTATAACATTATTGAGAAAGTTCAGATTAAAAATTAAACCAACAAAAAAAAAAGGCGCAATTTTTATTTTTTTAAATTTTAAAAGTACATTGTAAACTTTTACATAGTAAGTACATTGTAAATTGTAAGTGCATCTTTAAAGTTCGATATCTCAGTTTGGAGTTTTCATAAAGACGAACTTGAAAATGATTTAACTCCGCTTTGGGAAGTCCGATTAAAAAAAAAAGGTACCATTGTAAAGCTGAAGATCTCTACTTTAATAACCAATTACTAACTCAATTTTGATATCTTGCCCAATTGTGTCTGGTTTCGGTAGAACACGTCACATTTTAGCGCTTTATAATGACTGCCTGCCTTTGACAAGAATCAATATTTGGTAATCAGGGTGTTACATTACAAACAACAGTGGACATAAAATGGAGTTGCACAGTTTTTCTATTTTGAAATACGAGGTTTTTTGCACAAGACTATATTAACATAACATTCCTTACATTATTGGTTGAAATGTGTAATGACTCAACCTCACAACTATGCAAAAAAATGAGCAGATTATATGAGGTTTTTTTCATTACAAGTTGGAAAATTGGATCTTTTGCAGATTAACAAAATCTGTATCACTAACTACAAAAATCATGGCAAAAAGTCATTTTCACCAAAAAACTGAGATGTGAGGTTTGTCATTGAACTTGCAGGGACGACGTGCCAATCTGTCAAGAGATGCTTCATTTGACTGCAGACATAAGAATACAAAGATCTTACATACAATTGATATCTTGATGATTAACTCTTGCAAATGGACCGCCTTGGTTTTATTTTTAATTTAGGACCCAAAATCAGTGGGTTCAAATGTCATCGTGTTGTTGGTGAGCTTAAAATACCGATGCTACATGCTTTTTTTTGGCGGACACCATTCTGTAGCATAGGTATGGGCAATTTCCCGAAGGACGTTATATCAAATGGCCATTTCTGTTCCGTCATACATGTAATCTACTTAAAGGTGAATTGGAACATATATTCATAGATTATGTAGTAATTTTATGATTTTATGACATTTATATTTGGCCATGCGTTTGAGTTGGGCCGGTAAATAGGTGGAGATGTTACACTTGGGCGAGATTTAAGGTGTAATAATGTAATTTTCTCGGTAAATGTTTCAACCTATATTGTTCAATTTGGTATCAAATTAAAGCTTTGATGGAGAAGAACATATTTAAAAGTAAAAAATATGTTCAAATATACTTTGCATTTGCTAATTAGCATTTTAATCACCAAAATTGTTGAGGTGGAGGATGATCAGGCGGAGGGATGATCAGGCGGAGCAAAATTTGATAATGCGACCCCCTGGGGGTCACAAACATGCAATTGTCAAAAATATGTTTTGATATTCTTTTTATAACATTGGAGCACTATAATATAACACCCACCAATTGAACTCCAGGTAGTTTATATTGATTTTATCACTACTTTGTATTCCTGATCATTCTGATCATCGTTAGTGGTTTCCCATTGACTTCTTATGGTAAAACAGGCTTCAAAGAGACCGGCGCAAAACACTCAACCATTAAATAGATTCCAACTTGTTATATACCAATGGAAAGCTATTACTTTCAGCATTTCAAAAATAAACATGTTTATCATTTTTGGGTTACCACATTTGAATTTTGCACTGTTTAAACAGTTGACATTTTTATTCAAATTAGGCATCGTTTCAAGGTCATAAGTCCCATGGGATTGGACTTTTTCAAATGAAGTATATTTTGAGATTCCCTGTTTTGTAAGCTTTAAGAAAATGTATACTTATGGGGGGATTGTTTTAAGTTTGGCAAAGAAATAACTTGTAAACCGCATTTCCATGCATTTTACAAGTGTAATAAGCATGTAACGCCAAACCGGCCCAACTTAAAACACATGGCCATTTACAAAATTATGTTTTGCATCTTTTTCTATTTTCATGTCACACTTTTTTGACCAAAGAAGGGCCGGACACCAACTATTAATGAAGCATCAAAAAATGACAGGGGAGCTATAACTTTCATTTGACTTTTAAAAGACATGTTAGTATGAGGTCTTTCTAAATTATATTACTTGTGAAAATAACTTCAGACAAATTGTTAGAAAATGCCATTTATTCCTACACAAATCAGCACAATTTCTTAATTGCCCAACTTCATGGACATGTACATAAAATAAATGTTGTGCAGCAAGCAAAACACACACAATCGTGATGGTGATTTGCACACAGGAAATTTGTTTGGAATTGCACAACACCATCAGGCATGAGAATGAACATATTTTGAAACAAACCTAAAAACCTGGAAAAATTGTGTGAAAATGGGCTAATGATTAACCAGAGCTACTTTAATCAAAGTCAGAGAAAGACATAGTACATGTACAAATAATTCAGGATGACCACTTACCAGTAGGCTAGCCAAGATTTGACATTGCCTTGTTTGTCAATTTATCTTTTGTTTGTAAGCCATTTATGTAATGACTGAATGAACTGATCCAATCATCAATCCAAGAATTAATTTAAACAGGTTTTTTAAGACCTTAACAATATTAAATAATGTTTTAACATCAATCTTCTAAATTGTGTGTGAATTTATGTTACTAAAGGATTTATTTATTATTCATCCAAATTCAAAACTGTTGGTCAACTGTTGGCGGAGAATTTCAGCACTGGCCCGTACTAGTACTATACATGTATGCACATGTGCCAAACAACATGAATAATGTCAATTTACAACGAGCATCAGCAACACACGCTATGTTGCGTTACGGATAACACTATAGTATTACATGTACATTTTGTCCAGCCATAATTTAGTAGCATTTCATGATTTTGTTACTTTTAACATAGCTACAAAATGAAGCATCATAGACAGTCGACGTTGTAACATTTACTGTAGCGGAAATTAGGGCGATCCAAATTCAAGTAAGTTTTTCTTGCAAATAGAAACAGGCTTAGATATTTAACCAATACAAGGCATATTATTTGAACATTAAACATGATATCTAATTTTATTCAGAAAAGTTGAAAAAATATTGATGAAAATATCCAACGCCAACTCAGATGCTTTTAGTTTTATTTCGTAGCTCTCACAAAGAGAGATAGGATCTATAGGCAGGATCATATTTTTTAGTATAGAGGGCTTCCTTTATGAGCAAAGTGTTCACCATCATCATGACAAGTATGCTGAATTTGGCAGCATTTTTACATGTTGATTGTGAATTTTACAAAACATTGATAATCTTGCCAGTCTGCATCTAGTGGCCAAAGGTGGCTACTTGAATTCATCTAACATTGCAGTAACACTTTCTGTACGCTGGTATCGATGTAATGCAAATTGTGCTGCACGCCGTTGTACTTTCTCAACTTTGTTGGAGAGGGTGCAGGTGCTGGGATCCCACACAGTGGCACTGCTATACTCCAGGATTGGTCTAACTAAGGATTTGTAAGCTTGTTGTTTGACGTTGGTATTTCTGATGTTGATGTTCCTTCCTTCGCAAGAAATTTAGGGTGTTGTTTTGCTTTTGTTGTGATGAGATCAATGTGCTTATCCCAGCGTAGAACGTGGAGATGGTTACCCCGAGGTGTTTTATGTGATCCACATGTTCTAACTGTTGGCCATGGAGGATGTAGTTGTAATGAGTATGTTGCCTTTTCTGGTGATGCTAATAATCTCGCACTTTTGAGGATGAAACTCCATCAACCACTTACTTTCCCATTGTGACAAGGTGTTAAAAGATCATTCTGGAGGAGTTGGGCATCCTTCTCGCTCTTGACGGTCATTATAGATCATGGTATCATCGGCAAACAAACGTGTAGTAGAATTTAGATTTTGAGGCAATGTCATTGATGTAGAAAAGGAACAAACAGGGCCCAGAACAGATCCTTGCGGCACGCCGGAGATTACTGACGCTTTATTTGATGAAACACCGTCCAGTACAACAGATTGGGTTCGATCGCTGACGAAACTCTGAATCCAAGTGTTGGTTTCGCTGTCAATGCCGTACCATTTGAGCTTCTCTATCAGCCTTTTATGGCCAACTTTGTCAAAGGCCTTGAGAAGTCTATAGTCGTGGTCAGAATACTTCGGCACTTTTTTCTGTGACAACTGCGTACAGCGTAAACACGGAAGTGCGTTGTAGAATAGCGTCACAACAGCGTTATCTTTGAGCAGTTCGACGCGTCGCGGCCCCTGTAATCCGATTGGACGCGATCATATCTATGGGTCATGAATGTCCCCGCCCACACGCTCATTCACTAGGCGTGCGCATGGCGGTTTTAAAAGTGCTGAAGTATTCTGGCGACGACTAGGGTACGTACACATCGGTCTGCAAACCATCTTGCATGTCATGATGTTGTTTGGCAATGTCTTGGATGAGTTCCAAGACATGAAGAGTTGTGTTTCGCAGGATCTCCCTGATGCCACCCTGACCTCGCCATCCATTGGGGTCTTCAGGGTGCAGTTCAAGTTCATCTAAGTACACCCTGGTTTTTTACTCGCACCTGTATATATCTTCACATACATCTATGATTCTGCACATACGTATCCACAATTCATCGGCTATACATCCTGACTTATGGATCCTGCTGATTATTGACGTAGAAGTAGAAGTAGGATCTTTTATCCCTGAAGCCATGCTGGAGGGCATAGAAAATATTGTGGCGAGCAGCGAAGTCCATAACATTGCTACAGATAATGTGTTCCATGATTTTTTTGTAGTATTACTTAGTAATTAGTTGTGTCATTTTTTGTTTACGAATTACTGTCAGTGTCACTGTAGTAGAGTAGTGCGGGGATAGGCCTGCTAAGCTCTTAATTAAAGCTGTTCTATTCCACCAATTGGAACCGCACTTCCGTCGTTACAGAAAACAGTGGGCAATGTGTATGTCTGGCTAGACGTCCCGTAACTCAAGTGCGCATGCTCAAACCAATGAATGATACGTTGTAGCTATACGGTTTATTCCGTATGGGACGTGAGGCAAGATATAGCCAAACAGTGCTGTTCTTAAAGCTTTACATAAACATTTATTTAAAGTTTTAACATAAGCTTTAAGTTTATACATACAATGATACATCATACATGTATGTAACACATACTGACATAGCCTACCTCTTTTTGCGACGATCGAATTTTGCTTTGCTGTAAGAATACATGTCTTTAATGCGTAGAATTTTCGCATATATTATTCTTGAACGATTACTTTATAAAATTCATCCATTATGCACAACGAAAACAATCCTAAATATCACAAATTAATTAATAAACGGTGGTTATAAAGCGACAATTTCCATTTATTTTATGACATGGACAGCGCCATTTTGTTTACCGAAACCAAGTAGTGTTGAGCGATATTTGATATTGATAATTGATTGAGCCTGGGCGTATAGAGATAGACGAAGTTCTGGCTTTTTGGTGCAGGGGAGTGGGGGAGGGGGGGGGGGGGGGGGGGGGGGGGGTGTGTGGTTGGAGGGGGTCGGAGAGGGGAGCAATTAGAGAGCAATGGAGTAAACAAATTTAAACGACAGTTTTCGAGTCATCGTGAAGAGACGACAAACGTATAACCCCTCACACCTCATTATACATGGCCTACATTCTATTTGTTTTGGAAATTGAAAGATTTAGTAATAACATCTCTCTGGTACAACTTACAATGAATTTTTGATGCACACTTTTCTTTTCATACTTTTAAGATACGACTGTATTACCAGGGAGGTGTATTAACATCTCTCTGGTATTACAACGCCCGAGTACCAAGGATAGCCCACTACACTTATTAGTATAAAGCCGCTGTAAGTAAGAGGTGACCCTAGTGCTCTTAGTCTTACGAAAGAAAGTTAGAAGCTAGAATAAATAACAAATGAAAAAATGGTCAACGCCTTAAACCGTTTTAGAACAATCTTAGGGAGTGTTCATAAATATTTTGGTGGGGGGGGGGGGGGGGGTTGGAAATTTTTTGAGCCTCAGACATATTTTGTTGTTGTTGATCCCCCCCCCCCCCAAACAGCGTTAATTTTTGTTGTTGACCCACTTTTTACGTTGAATTTGTTTCTCATCCCCTGTAGGCCTATGTCCAAGTAATCGAGCAATAGTAGATTTGACTCACGCGAAGCATGAACATGTGAATCTTGCATATTTGGTTTGATCCCCCTATTTTACCATTATCTTTGTGATCCCCCCTTTTGCGGGACATTTTTTCTTCATCTGACCCCCCCCCCCCCCCCCCCCCCCCCCCCCCCGTTTTTTACAACCCCTCCCACCAAAGTATTTATGAACACTAGGACTCAAAATCAAGATTGTTGGGGTAAGACCTCCGTTTATTTTCTACGTGTATTTTCAGCGCCGCCGGCCATAAAAAGTTACATTGAGTTGACTGGCATGGCATGACTGATGATCATGATAATCTCTTATAGTAGATTCATAAACTCTGGCGTATTGGTTTCGATTTTGGACCTCGTCCATTGGGCGTTAGAGGAACCCATTTTGACCAATGATGAAACAGCGGTACTTTTATAGATGTTATTATTTGCGCTCCATAATCAAATGCTATTCAAGATAGTGTGGCTTTAGTGAATATAGCTGATCATGTAGCTTTACAAATCACAGCAACCAAATACTTAATCCAACAGCTTGAAATATGTTATCCCTTTTATTATTTTCCTTTTTTATTATGCACGTGACA
Source organism: Ophiura sarsii (assembly GCA_035610835.1). NCBI lineage: Eukaryota > Metazoa > Echinodermata > Ophiuroidea > Amphilepidida > Ophiuridae > Ophiura > Ophiura sarsii. The sequence goes on from CM069442.1 coordinate 1,270,867, forward strand.
TAAAGGAAACATTAAACTAAACAAGGTATTTAAAAAAAACTGGACGGGGGAGATAGAAGACTGTTGAAAGTTCAAGAACAGACATTAACAAACAGCGTTGCTACTATGTTTCCTAACAATTTAACTCTAAGGGATTCAAAAGTGTTTTTGATATCAAATGAAAGGTCCCATTTCTCATTACACTGATGATGCCCTTAAATCTAGAATAGGGTCAACAACCTTTAAGACGTATGGTTAACATTGATGAAGAAGTTGGATTGGGGTAATTAAAGTTGTATGGTGGACACCGAATCATTCAGAAATATTATAAGGACACATTGAGAAATAGGTTATGTAAAACTTTTTTTATGAAAGACTGGTACCTTCTGTTTAAAGTTTGAAAATGAAAATAGGCTTATCCATTTTATTTGCGGCGGTTTTAGACTTTGCTATAAAACATGCTCAGCATTATCAGTCCCGGGCATCAGTGCACGCAGTGTACGTATACAACACACTGACCCATCTGCAGGCCGTCAGCTACGCGGAAATCTCTGCACAACGCATGTATACCATACGCCAACATTTCCACCCTGAAAGTACGTTGTGAAATTGCCGTTTTTTGGTCGAAGTCATGACTAAATTATTATGAAACTCCAGAATTTATCGCAAATGATGTGTATTATAAAAACAATCGATGACAGAAAATAAAATTTATGATAAATGTGGATTTTTAAGGGGCTGAAGTCGACAGGTTTTCTAGCGATACATAGTCATTGGGAATACTACGCATCGCAAACAGTCGCGATTTAAACAAATTGTTGACACTTTTTAGAGGTGAATAATGATTTTAAAATAGTTTAGCCAATAATCTGAGAAGAGTTAGAATCTACAGATTTTTTAACTAAATAGAGGAGGGTGTACACTTTTATTTGGTACCTTGGCCAATGTTCAAGTTTTACAACAAGTATTTTTCTTATTTATTTGAAATATTTACCAAGTTATTTGGAGATTTGATGAGGTATTCATCTCAGTCAATCAAACAAAGGCATTCAAGCCGTAGCGTTGTATTATTCCATGATGGTTTTAGATTTCATATTCTTGGTGAAATTATACACCGATATGGCTTGAAAAATAACATACCAGTATATAATTTCCTACGAGAATTGAAATCTGATGATCCAGTATCAAACAACAACGTCCAAAATGTCTCAAGAAATATTCCAAAATGTCTCCGGCCGTCCATACCATCGATGTATTCACACACACGCAGTTGCACTAACAGTGCATGGCAAAGGTCGAGGGGTTGTTGCCATATCATTGGGCTAATCATATTGAAGGGTTCACCTAGACTGTAACTCTCAGCCGCCCTCTTATGTCGCTATCTTGCAGGCTCCGATATTTGTACAGCTTTAGCGTCCGTACGGTAATATTGATGACTGGGGGATGTAGCCTAGGGTTCGCCATAATCATTGGGCTAATTGCGAGAGCCAAGGCAACACGGAACAAAGAGGCCGTGCCGTGGCCGTGGACTCAGTGACTCAGTATATTACTAAATCATATAATATAATACAAAATAGCATCCAAATAGCTTAGTATATTACTAAATGGCATCCAAATAGCTGAAATAACTTACTGTGTCCTCTTACCTTCATATTATAACAATATCAATTACATTTTACAACAAAATCGCTTCAGAAAATGATTAATGCAAGTTATTAATATTAGCAAATGCCGCGAATTTTAGGGGTTTGTGAAAAGGTTACGACTTAGAAACGTCGTTTCAAATGACGGGCTCGTCATCTCCCCCGTCAAAAAATACCTGTTTTACATATTCATTTGTGAGAAAAAACGAATTAATTCAATCATCATCTTTTGTATAAACCAGGTACAAAACCATTTGGCCTAGATGGAGAAAAAGTTATATCAACCATGATACGGATTATAAACGTTACTTTATGTATTTCTGGCTATCAGACTACCTGAATGCCTTTATCAATTTATCTGAGTAATAACACATCTTCTTTATCAAAAATATGCGGGCAATTGACAACACCTGTTTTGAGGCAAAGTCAATGCAGATCATTTTGCCGCAAGTTCCAATCACTAGGTTTAATAATAGTTGTTCACCCTATCTTTACATAGTGGTGAATACGTCACAATAGTACAGGCACTAATGATGACAAGGTATTAACCATGCATATTACGATTAAAATTCGAGTGCCTCCCCTCTTTTGCTTCTGTTACCTCTGACTGAAATGATGAATCGGCCAATGTCTGCGAATCAACTATAGTAACCTGACTCAATGGAATGGGCATTTTAAACAAGATCCACACAAATGAATGATTGTTGGTGTCCCTCCACGTCATTGCCCGCATTCTGTAAAGATAATTGAGTTGGCTTTCAAATGGCGTTGGTTTTATTGTAATTACTCTTCCAATCCAACGATATGCTTGATCAATCACGAGTACTTAAAAACGGATTGTGCCACTTTTTAGGGGGGGGGGGGGGGGGGGGGGGGAATGATTGTGGAAAGAGTCGTTTTTGCTCATTTAATAATCAGTATACTAATTGACGTTTAAATGAGCTTCAAGATGACAAAATTACCTTCATATGCCGTTGGTTTTGTTTCATTTGCTTTTTTCCTATCTAAAAATATGCTTTATTTAATGTTGATCAATAAAAGTCAAATGTGATGTGCTATATTTTATGAAGAAATGCTTCAAAGCGGATGATAGGCCTATCTTTCAAAAAACTGGCGCAACTTTGATTTTGTTTGCTTATGGGTCAAACAATGCATATATCTTTGTTTCTAGACTCAAGGCAAATTCGACAAAACAAACTGCATACGACGGTTATTTAGTTATTTAGAATATCTTGAATCTTGCACAAACACCAAAACCAAATTAATATGAAATGTTTAAAGATGAAAATGACACATTCCCCCAAAAAACATATTTTACTAAAAGTGTCAAAACCGGAGGGCTCGTTGTTGATCAAACATATTTTTATTTAAGAATGAGAAAAGTAAACACAATCAGATGAACAGCATTTGAAAGTCAAAATTATCCTTTTACGAAATTCTTTACTTCAATTTGTTTTTCTATTGTCTTCTTTTTCGCCTTACTCCTTACCTTCCTCCTTCTCCTCCCGACTCCCCTCCTCTTCCTTCTCCTTTTTCTCCTCTTCCGCCTTCTTTTCCTTCCTTTTAACTTCTCACTCTTTTAACAATGAGGGGGGGGGGGGGGGGGGGGGGGGTGCATGGCCTGGTGGCTGTTGCTCCCCTGGATTTGCAACTGCATCTATTAAAAACGCATTAATGTTTTTTATTATCATATTAAATTCATTTTGCAGGAACATCTTTCTTTTGCAAGAAATTGCTATTCAATGTATGTTTTTAGGCCACGGTTGGCGAATCGAGTCGACCAAAACTTCCATGGGTTTGCGAAAATGACGAAATTAGGGTATTTCTAGATATAGATAGAGGCATTCATGTTTATTTTGTAGTCTATGTCACATTCGTAAAATACGCGTATAATGCTGCTTATTTTAACAGTAACCTGGAGTCTGTGATGGAGTCAAGGCTCAAAGCTATATTTGTTTAGTGTGTTGATGTTTTCAATACTCCCAACCATGTCCCAACAGAGAGACATCAAATAGTTAATCTGGTTTGACTAAGGAAAAATCCACACTTGTTGCGGGGTTGTCTTTAATAATAGGGGAGGTGGTTGAGTTGGTGAGTTGGTGTGTTTTGGGTTTTCTTTTGGCGAGTTATGGATTGAGTAAATATAGCAAGTTATGGAGTGTGTGTATATAGAGTGAGTTTAGTGTAGTGAGTGAGCGGTAGAGTTATTTTAGTTTCAATGCACGCACCTCTCATAATTGAAGAACTTTCTTTTCCCTAAACTT
>CM069442.1:1274852-1404852 GCA_035610835.1 Ophiura sarsii
ATTATGGCGAACTTGTTACAGATGGTAGCCTATATAAACTGCTCACAAAAAGTATCGAAACACTTAGAAATGATCCAATATATAACGGCTCGAAAGGGTATGCATTAATCGAAGCAAATTACCAAGTGCATAATTTAGTTCTGCGTATTTTGACACCTCGATCGATGAGATACGATGTTGCGGAGCGGAGTTATTGTCATTTCAATGGTTGTGGGTCCAGTTTCAAAAGTGACAATCACCCTATAGAAAGAGGTTTGCATTACTGTTTAGAATGATCAGATTCGTGATTTTCAATAGGGATGAGTGTCACCTTGGAAACTGGACCCACGATCATTGAAATGACAATAACTCCGCTCCGCAACATCGTATCTCAACGATTGAGGTGTCAAAATACGCAGAACAAAAGTATGCACTTGGTTATTTGCGTCGATTAATGCATACCTTTTCGAGCCGTTATATATTGGATCATTTCTAAGTGTTTCGGTGAGCAGTTTATGTTCTTTCTATCAGCCGCTCTTTCGACACGATAGTGCTTTGAAAAGAATGAACAGAGAAATACATACAAAATGGGAACAATCATCCGACGCATGTCCTTTCCAAAAATGTGTACTTTTATATACAGCGTGTCCCAAAAAACTGGGTTTAAAAGTTTGCGAGCTTATAACTAAAAAGGTAGGAAACATGGATAGTTCATATTTAGGGATATTAAACAAAATATACCTGACCTTAATTGGTTAAACTCAGTGATTAATCCAATATAAACTTTTTGAAATACAAAGATTTTAATAGAGCGTGGTCAAACCCATTTGTCCCACTTTTCAATGAACACCCTTATGTGTTGCAATTGCGCATAGTTCATGTAGTTGTGACTTTATCAAAGTTTTGCCTTTGCATTCATTCTTTACAAAGACTTGGGCAGTAAACAAAATTTGGTCATATTGCAATAATACAAGTTCATTATTTACATAAACATTGTTCTTTCGGAGAATAAACCCCATGCCGGGAATACTGCACATAGCGCACAGTTTCATGCAATGCACGGATGGTTTATTCCTTAAATTGAGACAAATGGGTTCTGACCACGCTCTATTCAAATCTTTGTATCTCAAAAAGTTTACATTGGATTGGACTTCGAATTTACCCAATTAAGGTCAGGTATATTTTGTTGGATACCCGTAAATATAAACTATCCATGTGTCCTACTTATTTTGTTATAAGATCGATTAATTTATTATATTTTGGGTTAACACCCCCTCCCCCTTAACTGGTGAAATAATCACTGAGCTATTCGTTGGCGAATGACCGACGAGGGGTTGATAATCAGTTGTATACATCCATATCTTGCGATAGGATTTATTGTCTCAAAATAACCATAAACAGATCGCTCGCATCTTAAAGAATATATGTAAGAGTTCGAATCCTTACATACAGGCTACAAGAACAGTTGTATTTTGTATGTAATGATGCCATTAGAATGCTTTTACACACCCCGTATATTAGATTGGATTTGACATTTTGAATCTGATTAGGATTACGCCATGCAGTGGTCAAACCAATGCAGCATATTCCGGGATAAATTCCCAATCTTGTTAGAATCTTTGTAATTACGATAATTAAATAGGGACTTAATGCGTATCCCCCGGGGATACATGGATAGGATCTACCTTAATTGACACACTGATGCAAAGGTAGACCAGAGAAGTTTGTGCTTCGCCTTTGATTTGTTTAAAGTTTCGCATATAATATTGCAGGTTTGTGCTTCGGCCTTTGCTTTGTCTAAAGCAGTGGTGTGGTTCTCAACCTTTTTGCCCCACGACCCCTTTTGACATTCCTGGTCAGTACCGTGACCCCCAAAACAAAAATTGAATAAAAACACCAGCCGGATATCACAAATGAAATTGCTGACGGTTTGGATGCGAGCGTAGCGAGCAGGAAATTTTGCATATTTGAACGTTTCTTTTGGGTGTTTCTAAGCTTTTTTAAAGCAAAATGTAACACGGTTCCCCCTAAAACCTATATTTATGAGCCCTTCATGACCCCCTAGAAAACCCCAAACGACCCCATGGGGTCACGACCCCCAGGTTGAGAACCCCCGGTCTAAAGCTTCGCATATAATATTGCTGTTGCGCATATGGGGAAGGAATGTGACATATATGACGTATCAATAATCACGCTTTGGCCCCACCCCTTGATTTAGCTTTGCATTTCCATATTTCCAAAGAGAAATTTTGATCCTCATATTTCGGAGGTTCAGTTTTACCGCAATCAATCACACGTCTTCTCTATCATCTTGATCATAATACGTAAGCTAAAATTGGACATGGCGGTTACAGACATGACATAATCGAAAACTTTATTTAGAATGTTACATTCAGTAGATTAAAGCATAAATTCTTGAGAGAAGAATCTATGATGATTATAACATACAGGGTGTCTCAAAAATATAAATTACAACGCACCTTTAGAGGATTGTAACTTTATGAATAAGTGTCAGAATAGAACAACTCAAACGACAAAACAAAGGCAAAATAGTTTGCTATACTTAAGAAAACCGGACGTGATTCGGTTAAGTAATTCTAGAGAAATGACATTAGGTTACAAGGCCCGCTTAGCAGCGCTATAAATTGATGCCCTAAAAACCGTCCAAAAATTTAAATATTCGCCTTCCCTTCAAAGCTGGTTGCTATATATGACATAATTCTCGTGTGCAACCAACCGGCTGTATTGAGTAGTTTAAAGGCATGAGCGTAGATGTAATTTGCAACATAATGGAAACTTACCCATGCAGTTAGCCCCGAATTTAAATATATGCACTGGGTAATCCTCTCGTAGTATTGATAACAATAGGTTTACCAGAGCGAATTAATAGCGCTTCTAAGCGGGCAATTTATGTCATGCAATTACGTAACATCCATCCAAGTTTGCTCATATTGAGTGATTCAGACAGCACAAACATGTGAACTCAATACTTCTCTACAAAATGACATGGATTAACGTGTTTTTATGGTTCTAGATTTGATTTTACACCAAAAATATGCCAGATGAGACCAAAGTTTAACACAAAATATAAGATAAAAGTTGTCTAGATTATTTTCGTCACATTTTATTTATACTTAAGAACAGTAACATTTAAAATTTGTACGATAAGTTCAATCTTTTTATAACAATTGGAAACAAAATTATAGTATTTTAGTAAATACGAACATTGTCGTTATTAAACCAAGTTCAAGAACTAATAACATCGCGCATACAACTTTTCAAGCTTCTTGTCTTCACATTTTCAACTTGAAGGCTGAAATCATGTATTTTATAAAATTATCGCCAATTTTGCACATAATGGTCAAATTATTAGTATCGCAATTGAAAACAAAATAAATGTTTTGTTTTACATTAAAAGAGTATGGTCATATCTCTCTCCTTACAATGAGTTGTATTGTTTTTGTTTTTCTGGTTGTTATGAGTGTTATGATCGATTATTAAGTATTCTTAGGTCACAAATTGAACTTTTTTATCATAGTTTTAAACAGTGCTATAGCCAATATATAGTAACCAGTCGCGCAAGTGAAAATCTGTCAAAATATGCAAACTTGGATGGAAGTGTTCCGTGACTACTTTTACGTAATCACAGATATTTCCGTAATTACTTAACAACATCAAACGCTGTTTTCTTGCAAAAGGCCTAGTAGAAAACTTATTTGGCATCATTTTACCGTTTGAATTGTAAAATTCGGATACTTATTAAGAAAGTTATGATCGCCTAATGGTGCGTTGTAATTCTCTTTGAGCATGTTGAGACACCCTGTACACGACATGACGGCAGGGCACAACATTTTCGACATGTTGATAATTGAGGACTATATTCAAGAAGAAAAAATGTGAACTTGTTATCCCGTCCATCATAAGGACATGTTATTAAAATCTCTCACTTGCAAATTATATCAAACTGCTTTCCACATGTTCCCGTGTTTTGTCGGCAATGTAAAAAGGAAAAGACTTATTTATTATTTAATATAGATTTTTTTCTTAAAAATCTAAAGAAATATCCAAAGGATCTATGGTTACATGTACACGTCTTGGTGCATAGTATCACTCCAAAACGATGGTAGTTGGGCCTAATTCGTAAGCAATTGCATTTTTTTAATGCGCTCTACAGGCTGTCCCAAAATGATTAGTACCCATCGATGCCCAAAGTTCAATACTTTTTGCCATCATCAAAATCGACGGGATTAGGTCCGTTGTTTTTACATCATACTTGTCATACGGTACTATTTCCTTTCGAATTTTAGATCATGAATATCGGATTCATCAAACTCAAGATACACTCCATTATGTAAAACATGGTGATTTCACCTTTTTGACAAAATGCTTAAAAATGTGTGTGCTATTACAGCTTGTTTGAAAGAAACTTGTGTATTCTCATAATCCCTTGACTACTCAATATAAATATTGTGTGTCTTTCTGTGGTAACTGTTATTGGTTATGGGTGTTCAAATCATTTATAATTCTTCCCTTAATTCAATTTAACGGGTAAAAGATGTTTTTTCACACTTGAGTGACCCCGTGCATTGTTTTATTTGACAAGTGTTTAGGGACTTCTAAATGAAGTGGTATTTGGTGAATCACCAGTGGCTTAGATTTCATTTTCACATTGGAGAATGGATTTCGTGTGGTTAAACACTAAGATACTATAATTATATCATTTTTACCAAGTTTGTAGAAATATTAACCCCAATATGAAAAAGAAGCCTAAGCCACTGCTAATTATCCATGACCACGTCTTTACCTGTTTAAATGTCCCTCAAGTTTAGCCTCAAAACTAGCTCATTATAGAAACAAAGATCTCGGGTCGCTCATGCGTGACGATCCATTTTTACTCTTCAAATTGAATCTAAATGAAGAAGTATTAATGGTCGAACAACAATATAATACAACAGCAGTTTAAAATAGAAAGGAACCAAAGATATTAGCAGACAGGAGATTAAAAGAATGTATTAGTTTCTTTCAAACAAGCTGTTTAAAAACACATTTTGTTTGCACTTTGCCAAAAAGGTGAAATCCACATGTCTTACACAATGGAGTGTAACTTCATTAAAATAAGGCCGATATTCATGATCTAAAATTTTAATAAATTGGTGCAGTATAGCAAATATGATAGAAAAACAACGAATATAATCTCATTGATTTTGATGATGAAAAAATGTATTAAACTTTGGGCATCGATGGGTACTAATCATTTTGGGACAGCCTGTATTGACAGATAATTATATTGATGCCAAAAAACCCCACAGTTTTGCACTAAAACATGTTAGTATGACTTATAGCACGAGGCAGCGTAGCTGCCGAGTGCTATAAGGAATTAAATAGCACTCATCGACAGTGACTATTTTAGTGATGATTTATATGGCAGAGCTCTACCCTATACACACCAGATACACACCACTTTCACAGTAGGACACCTCTCACTCACCCAGACTTAGACAATCATCTACTATTAAACACACACACACGAAGTTGGGTAATAATTACAGTGCTGTAATTAATCAGGTTATTTACGATGTCAAATTTACAGCATTCTGAAGCTGTACAATAAGTGAAATTTGTGGAATTCTGGATTGGCTGTGTATGTGCTATAAGGAATTAATAGCACTCATCGACAGTGACTATTTTAGTGATGATTTATATGGCAGAGCTCTACCCTACACACCAGATACACTCCACTTTCACAGTAGGACACCTCTCACTCACCCAGACTTAGACAATCATCTACTATTAAACACACACACACCAAGTTGGGTATTACAGTGCTGTAATTAATCAGGTTATTTACGATGTCAAATTTACAGCATTCTGAAGCTGTACAATAAGTGAAATGTGTGGAATTCTGGATTGGCTGTGTATGTGCTATTAAACAGGTTATAGTTTCTCGGAAGATTCCACGTGTGTATCTCTTTGTGTATATACTAATCTTGTGCTTGGTATTTCAGAGTGCGCCTCTGCTTTGCCACGACTTTCTCGACATGCATCAGTCAGATCAGGTCCGTAACCAGGGGGTGGGGGGGGGGGGGATCTGAAAAAGTCCTTTTTTTGTATTAATGTACCTTTTTTTGTACCGATGTACTTTTTTGTTTGTTTACTAATGTACCTTTTTTTGTGAAAACGCCCCCTACCCCTATTTTCCGAAAACTCCCCCCTTTTCCCATTACAAAATTGTGTGTGAAACCTTTACGATTTTTTTTGTACCAATGTACCTTTTCCAAAAATCCACCCCTAAACAAATCCTGCTTACGGGCCTGAGTCAGATATTCGATGATACACCTTGAACTTGATAATATTAAATCTTGATTTCTAACCATTCACTGCCGAGGAATTAGTGCGCTCTTCTTCTGTTTTGGATTGACTTTGATTGATGAATAAGCTTAAATCAAGATCAGCATATTCATTGTCTTGTCGTAGCCTCGACCTTATATTCGCCTTGACATATTATTATACAAAATCTGAAAATGATAGATAGATGTCTAATCTTTTTTCTTTTATATATAGTTTGAAATTTAGTTGCAAAAACAAGCGCATAATAATTTAGCATCCATTGCAATTAGGCCTATTAATAGAATTTGCACTCAACAATATCAGTGTGTCCGATGAGGTTGTCCTGAACGGATTAGCTGCCATCTTAAAGGCATATTATGTGATCTTTTCCAGAGAGCGCCCTCTATTCATGACTTTTTTTAGAAAGTAGATTTTCTTGCAGATTTACATTTCTGATCATAAATCGTACATACATTCCAAGTTACAGAGCGATACGATTCCTAATTACCTCAATGGTTTTAGAGTGAATTTAGAGTGAAAATATAAACTGTCGTGTTAACCCGACAGCCTATTTTCACTCTAAAACCATGATTTTGATGTAATTAAGAATCCTTTCGCCCTGTAACTTGGAATGTATGTACGTTTTATGATCAGAAATGTAAATCTGCAAGAAAATCTGCTTTCCATTTTTTTTCGATGTTGAGGGCGTTCCCTGGAAAGATCACATAATGTACCTTTAAAGGTAGATGACCCGATCACATTCCGATTTTCAACTTGAAGTTTGCTATTCTACATGAAAGGTCATCCTTAAAAAAGTCGTGTTCCAAAGTTTGAGTTGCATAGCTCTAATGGTTCTTATTTTAGACGCACGAGATGCTGTGAACTGTACCCATTGAGTAGTACACAAACTATATCGGTGGTTACCACCATTCGCGGTAATTCGACGTTATTTCATCGATTTCTCCGTAATTATACCGATTTAGGCCGTCAAATTTCAGTATGATGATGAGAAAAATACGAGCTTTCATATGATATGAAAATCTCCGTATGTTTGAAATAATTCTGTGTTACGAAAATGTGATCGGGTCATCTACCTTTAATTGTCGGGAATGATAACCGTGTTCAAGATTTTCAAAAAGAATTGACACCTGTTTCAGTTTCATGGTATATAGGTTAATTTGGTGACACGGTTCATGCAATGAAATGGATGTCATGCACTAATTCATGATTAACGTACAGGCCGGGTGCATTTCTCCATTGTAGTCCGTTGCGCATGGCTATGATAACCTCTATTGCTTGAAATTTAACATAGGCTTAACCCTTTCTATGCGCCAGTCGTCTGCAGACGACAGTTCCAAAATTTCACAAAATGTTTCAAATAATGTCAACATTATTGATTTTTTTCACCATATTTGGATGGAATTACCATGAGAAATGCATTAGAATACGTACAAACATACCTAGTTTTCGTTCGGTGATTCTTGAGATAAGACTTTGATAGTTTGGAATAACGATTTCTGAAAAAACTGAAGAGTGCTTTTTCTTGATCTCTGTCTACTTTTGAAAATTCACGAATCGATCTTCAGAAATAAGATCCAGGTCTAATATAAACTTTTGAGGAATTCTTTAGTATTCTTCTTAACTTGACTTTAAAATTTAATCCGAATCCATTTCAGGGTGTCAATTTTAACCTTTGACCTTTAAGATTGTCTCCTATCATAGAAATTGTGCCACATTTGTAATATTCTTGCTATCTGCTTCAAGTTTTATAAAGGATATTTCAAGCTTTAAAATGATACCAAACTTGATTATATGAGTGGTTTCATTTGTGACATACAGACATGATTATTTGAACGTATTTCTTTAAGTATTTCCTTATTTGCTATCGGAACGCTCAGACGTTCTGTGGACCCAAAAGGGTTCCTTAAAGGGACATTAAGTGGTGTTGAAAATGTTAAATGTTTAAAAATTTACTTCAGAATTCAAGATGAACATTAAAAATTGCCGTTATTGTTGTTTTTACTAACAAAAACACAGCAAAACTTGATTAAAACAATATCATCGCTATTTATTGAAAAACGCCCTCTATGCAAAGATGATTCGCGTTATGTATCATGCGTACTGCAGGGGGATACTGTCGGACTTAAAATGCTCGTTGCGGCTCTACGAGCATTTTTGAATCGACGTTTTGTAGTACAAAGAGGGCTGATATTTCTTAAAGGAAGGGTCCCGCAAGCACAACATTGAGCATTATTTGTTAGAAAAATAATTATCGAGCCGAAATTACGTAATTATATAGAACAAAACACCATACTAGTCACACAAATGAATAAAAACTGCCATCACTCAACATGCAATTTTTAAAATTCGCGGCGATCAAAAGTCCCGGTGTCGATGACGTCACGGGTATCGGTGCTAAATTTGCGCATGTGCATTGTATAACTATGACATCATCGACACTGGGACTTTCGATCGCCGCGAATTTTAAAAAGTGCATGTTGAGAGATTGCGGTTTTTATTTGTTTTTGTCATAAGTGTGGTGTTTTGTTCTATATAAATACAAAAGTTGGGCTCGATAGTTATCTTTCTAACATATAATGCACACTTTTATGCTTGCGGGACACTTCCTTTAATCCTTATAGGTGTAAGTTCATACATGTACTACATTGTAAAAATAAACAAATCCCAGTTTTTATCATATATTTTTGAAATTGAGGGTGCTGCCTCCACCACATCTCTTAATGCCTCTTTAAATCTCTCTGCTCAAGTCCACTTCAATTGAACCGTATCTATTATGTAATAGGACCCCGTGTGTTAATATTCAATGAAAAGAGTGGATGATTTATTCATGTAACATAAAGACAATACTTTTTCATTTTTATTTCGAATAGAAACCTTTTGCACACTTTTTCTCTATTCTATGCATAATTTCATTCCTATACACGTGCTTTCCTTTGTTTGATAAGCGTATTTGACTGACTATACATTTTAAAAGTTGTTTGTGCTATTTAAAGATTGGGACATTAGGCCTATCCCTTTGAAATTTTGGCAAACCAAATGGTTTTATTTGTAAATATGATACCGAAGTTATATTAAAACTAAACTAAAATTGTTTAGATTAAGTCATTTTTAATTATGATAATTTTAGCAGAAATATAATATGTTTTTTTTTAGACATGCACCCTTTGTAGCAGTACTAGAGATTCGATCGTCAACCCACTAAAAGGATCATTATTTTTGGGACACCCTGTATATCGAATTCATGCTATCATGATGATATATTATGTTTACATTACAATTATGTATACCATCATCACTCACTCTGTATGCCAACTCTATACACGCCCATGATCGTTATTTTTGGGACACCCTGTTATACACCAAATGTATGCTATCATGGTGATATTAAGTTTACATTGCAATTATGTATACCTTGTCATTACTACTCGTGTTTGCCAACTCTACTACGCCCATGTAATGAACATGATCGTTATTTGTGTTAGCTAAGTTTCTTAGCTACATAAATAACCCCCATAGTTCCAGCACTCTAGAACTTTTAGTAAGTGCAGAAGTAAGGAAAATAACCAACAGGGCGGACTTACCTCACACTACAGCCGGGGCAGGTTCGCCCTCGTGATGGGCAAGCTCGTCCAGCTTCATAGACAAGCTAAATATTGCAGAAACTATCAGTATTCCATGTAAAGATTGATTAAAAGTAAACTAGACACAACTATGACTACTTAGGCCATGTGGCCCCAACATATGAAATGGACACATCATGTGTCCATTTATTATGTTGGGGCGAGTCCGCCCCCTTCTTAGCGTTTTATTGGTCATGGGCGGACTCGCCCCGGCGAAATTGGGCGAACTCGCCCTAGGGCTAATGTTTGTTTGTAAATCTCATGGTATACTCTCTTAATGTTAAAGAGTGAAATTTCACTCTTTTAGAGTGAATATTCACTCTTTGTTAGAGTGAATCTAGTGATCACTCCTTGAAGAGTGAAAGTCACTCTTCTAAAAGAGTGAAAATATTTCACTCTTAAAAGAGTGGGAAAAGAGTGACTTTTCACTCTATAAAAGAGTGAAATCCACTCCTAGAAATGGTGGGAAAAGAGTGATTCTCACTCTAAAAGAGTGGACATTTACTCCTCCGTTGAGTGAAGCACAGTCACTCCTAGAGAGTGAATTGTGTTCATGAATAACTTGCAATTCAATAGAAAATTTGAATAACAAACAAAGAGTCATTATCCAAACTATACCTATGCCTATGTTACATTATCACTTCCTTTCAATAGTGAAACGATATCATATACCAACATAATATTTCTATATGTAAAGTATCTAAATCTACTTTCTATGGTGTTTTTTATCGATGATGTTTTACGCGTTTCATTACTGTAATTTATAATCATTATTTGGACTTTAAAATTATTGCAGAAACAATTAACATTGATATCATCATTAATTATCACTTCAATAATGTTTAAATTTAATAAAATAAAGAATATTTTGAGTTTTTGAATATTTTTCTATTTGATTGTGTTCCGGCTCTCAAATTATTTAAATCTGGTACAACTGATCACTCGACACAGAGTGAAAATCACTCTTTTCGAGTGACAATAATTTCACTCTGAACTCATCAACCGCACAGAGTGAAATGCTCTTTTCGAGTGACAATAATTTCACTCTGAACTCATCAATCGCACAGAGTGAAAAGTCACTCGACACCGAGTGAAAAGTCACTCGACACCGAGTGAAAAATCACTCTTTACGAGTGACAATGACTTCACTCTGAACAACGAGTGACATTTTCACTCTTTTACATTAAGAGAGTAGGCCTACCTATGATTAAACACGGAATGGGAAGTTTTTAACTGCATAAAATGTTAGGCAAAGCCCTTACCTTTTGAATGACATTAAAAGTTAGTACCATCGCTGTGATGTCTTTATATTTAACGCAACATTTTTAAAGACAAATAATTTTACTTTAATTATTAAAAAACAATTATTCAAGATAGATCCTTATGGGAGATGTATCCGGGTGGGTCTGAAGTTTTAATAGTTACTTCACTAAGACCGGTGCAACCAAATTACACCAGTATACTTTTTCAACAGTCACGTCATGCATGAGAAACACGTGATGGGCGGACTCGCCCCGAGGGCGGACTAGCCCCGCTCATCGTGATGATATAAAGTTTACTTTGCGATGTATACCACATCCCTTACTCTGTTTGCCAACTCTACTTAATATACACGTCCATGTAATGAACATGATCGTTATTTGTGGGACACCATGTACACCGAGTATATGCTATCGTGGTGATATTAAGTTTGCATTGCAATTGCAATTATGTATACCATCAGTACTCACTCTGTATGCCAACTTTTTACTTGATAATTTATACATGTACACTGCAAAAACTCCGGTGTTAAACTGCAACACTGAGCCGGTGTTACGCTCCTGGTGTTAATGTTGGTGTTAGGTCAACACCATAGGAATAACTGATGTAACACTTCTCATGGTGTTAAATTTCTTGTGTTAAACTTGGTGTAAGAATAACTCCCATGGGTGTCACTATTCCACACATGCGCACGGGGGTGGGTTATATTGTTTTTTTAACACTTTGGATTGTATATTTATACATTTGATCTAGTGATTCGATCTGCAACATGCACCATTCCAAAATTAAATGGCAAGTAAGAACATTAATTCACAAAAACGTTCAAGTTTTAATAAATTTAAACTGTTGAACAGTGAAATATGTTATTTGCAAGTATTTTATTGTTAAAGTACTTCAACTTATCTAACAATACTATTTAACACCAGAAGGTGTAAAAAAAAAAAATATTTTAACACCAGAAGGTGTAAAGTTTTTAATGTTTTAACACCAGAAGGTGTAAAATTGTTACTGGTGTTGTCATATTGTAACACCAATTGGTGTTATATTTAACACCAACGTTGTAACACTAGTGATGGTGTCATTTTAACACCAGGTGGTGTGGTCCTATAGTGAATCCGTACTGGTGTTAAATTTAACACCCGTGGTGTTAAATTTAACACCACAGTTTTTGCAGTGTATTACATGTACACGTCTATGTAATGAACATGATCGTTATTTGTGGGACACCCTGTACACCAAATGTATGCTATCGTGGTGATATTAAGTTTACATTGCAATTATGTATACCATATCAGTACTCACTCTGTATGCCAATTCTATACTTAATATATATACATATACACGTCCATGAATGAACATATGATCGTTATTTGTGGGACACCGTGTACTCTCTAAATTTGAAAGATTAAAATTTAAATCTAAAAGATTAACTTTTTAATCTATTTCGGATTGTCCTGAAGGACAAATCTATTAGGATTAAAAAGTAATCTTTTCTTGGATTACTTTTTTTTAATCTTTAAAAAGGTTACATCAATTATAATCAAATTGGATTAAAAACTAATCAGTTATGGATTAACTTTAAAATCTCTTTTAGATTACCTCACACTTTGACAGCACTATATTAAAAAAAATCCGTTATAATCAAATTGGATTAAAAACTAATCAGTTATGGATTAACTTTAAATCTCTTTTAGATTTTGTATTAGATTGGTTATTCTAATTTGTAAGTCGGGAAACACGAGGTCAAGAAAACCTGTATAACGGCTTTAAACATCGTGTTTATTACTTCATAAAAACAAATAATGTGCTTCTAATATACAGTATGAACAATCACTGCCTGCCATCAAGCAGTGACGTCTTGAATTCTTTTGGTTAGATATGTACCTATACTATCCTACGAATCGACTTTCCATGGTGTTATTCATGTTAGTTGTGAGATGATTTTTGCCTAATTTAGACGCCGGCATTGTGAGACATGTTTTCCAAATAGTCTTTAATCAAATCTGATTGTAGATAAGTGTCTGCCATCTCCATGATCTGTGTCGCTTCGCTATGCTCCGTCGCGTCGCTTACCGAAAGAAAGATTTCGATTAAAAAAAATCAGTCTACACATTTTAAGTATTTTCATTGGTTGAAACTTTGTATACTTTCAAATGGATATTTCGATTACTTAAATGCGCGCGAATTTGTCGATTTGTAAACCATTTCGGATTGACAACGACAATAAATAATCAAAATAGATTTAAAAAATTTGTATTCGCTCCATAGATTATTGTTTTTAATCTCTCGAATTTAGAGAGTACACCAGTGTGTGCTATGGTGATATTAAGTTTGCATTGCAATTATGTATACCATGATATATCAATACTCACTCTATTTGCCAACTCTATACTTAATAATATATACTCTATACTTAATAATATTATACATGTATGTAGTACACGTCCATGTAATGACATGATCGTTATTTGTGGGACACCCTGTAGGATTTACCTGATTTAAAGTTTACATTAATTATGTATACCATAGCATTACTCACTCTGTTTGCCAACTCTATACTTAATATACACGCGCATGTAATGAACATGGCTATGCTGTATATAGCATTGTATTAAAGAATTATTTAATCAGAACATTTTGTTTTGTATATACGTGTGACTTGCATTAATACACATATTCAACAGTATAGTTTAGGCACTAATATAGAAATATATACAAATGTTTGCAATGAGCATAGGCTATCACTCATTCGGCATACTTTGATATCACGAACTTCAGAATAACAAAACGTATTGTTTAAGGGCATAAACTGGTAAAATACACGGGCTGTAACTTGTATTATAGTCATTGTGCAAATAATGTTTGTATACCAGTATATTATATATCTCGCGGCCCTGAGTTAACCTGCTGAGCTGTCTGTCTGTCGGCATGCCTTTTTGCCTTTGCCTGTAAAGGCTCTATGTAATTATTAAAATCTCAATGAAAACCTTACTGAAATGGAATCGGTCACAACAAGGAAAAAGCTTTTTAATAAGCACCCTCAAAAAGTGGAGCTGAAAACTGTGAAAAGGTGATAAAAGAAAGTTAGTGGCAAATTGATAGCAGATATCTCTATTCACACGACGACCATACAATGGGAAAATTGCTCTAAAAGGACCTTGTGCTTTGGTAAGAGATTAGGTGTTACACTCATTCACAGAGTTCATCGATACGTTATTGCGCAGGGTGACGTGAAATTGACAAATCAGTTGTAGCAGATAGTTGGTTAAACTGTTTAAACAGTATCTTCTTCAACTATAGCGAAGGTGACATCGTGATCGGATCGGGATGACATATCGGCCAGGCAGGAGACAGTGATACACATGTGGAAAATGTTTAGCTTCAAAAGTGGAATGGTTGGCTATAGGAGGAGGACTTGAATACCAAACGTTCTCAGTACACATATTGGCTATATGTGAAGGATATTTATAGTCACATCTCAACATGGTTAAACATTTTGGAGTCGGAATAACTTATGGATACTATGGACTAGCCATGGATAAACTTGTGAACTTAACTTATGCTGTATATGAATATTGAACTTTCCATTTTTACTCATTGGATTTTTTGCGTCCGAAACAGATGGTACGAGAGAAACGCGGTGTAGTGCACATATTTTAAGGGAATGATATCTTCGCTTGACTAATGATCATGACGATGGTTATTTCTGTATACGGGAATGACGTATTTGGAATTTAGTAATCATGTACATGTGTCAGAACATTTTAGCCAATTTGAAATGATCTGTAACAGTACTATTTTATACTACATTGCAGTACTGTATTGTCACGTTAAAGAGTGAAATCAAGGTAAACATCAGCGAACTATTCAGACAGAATTGCAATCAGACATGCGATGAGAAATGACTTGGAACATTCATATTTTTCTTTTTTATAACAACGACAGCAATTGCATAATTGGTCATATCAGCACTCGACGACAGATTCAAGTGTTTTTTTAATGTTTTATATATATATATGGTTGTTGAACTCTGAGCTGATGATATACGCTGAGTGAATACATAGCACACCTCCCTGGTTTAATAGGTTCCTAATCATTGAAAAAGGTAAGCATAAAGATAGGTATATTTTGTTGTGAAATAATAGCCTAACACAAAAAGTTCCAGATCAGGTGCTTTAATGTTAGCTTATTTTAAAGCATTAACCAGAATTTAAAAAACTGAGGTATACATTAAACGGACAATTTCCCTCTCAACGTATGACACCTCATTTATAAAAAAAATGATACGTTTTAAGTTACGATGCTTTTGGTAACGACACCTAACGGGAAAAGTGTTGTTTTTTGCATGGGATGTCATTGATTTGTATTGAACATTGTGGTATCGAAACCCGATCAGTAATGTACAAATGAATGGTGAGCTGTGATTAATTTCACACAAATTGTCACTGCTGAGCACCACTATAGGCAATTACTTTAATGCAAATTTGTGCTCGGTTGGTATGGTAACTTAAGTCATCATAATCAGTGATAATAGACTTGAAAAAGGTATGTTATGAATTATCATATTGTAGAGAGGAAATTTGCTCGTTTAATGTATACGTCTCAGTATATTGATACCGATTACTGATTTAATTAGCTAACATTAAATCACCTGGTTTGGAACTTTTTGTGTTAGTTGTATAGATATGTAGAGGGCTAAACAGGAGGGTGGGGGTGGAGGGGGGGGGGGGGCGCTACTTCTAAATGTATTTAAACTCGATTTACTCAATCTAATTGAGTACGCTGAACTTCAGCCAAGTTAAGTCTTGAACTAACTGAAGACAAGTCATTTTACCATGTTTACTGTTAAATTGAAGAAAAAACCGAGTTCTGACCACGCTCTATTAAAAGCCCCGTATTTCAGAAATTTGCCATTTGATAGGTCTCACAGTTTCACCAATTAAGTTCAAGTATATATAAACCTTCATATTCTTAAATTCGAATCAGTACGTTTTCCGCTTTTTAAGTCATAAGCCATGCAGTCTTTGGACCCAGTTCTTTTGGGACACGCTGTACATGTAATGTCCCAATACATTTTCATTAAGTTGATAGCTTCAAACCACAGGCTTCGAAACCGAGTATCAGTCTTATACATGCACATACATGTACATATACATCACAATGCTCTTTGTTAAGTTGACTTTAATTATATATAATCCAACTCCCACGCCATAGTAATAAAAAACACCTCAATTTCAAAAGTTTTCTCAAATCTTTTCATACTCCTATAACATTTCACTCCAACTGAACAAGCTAAAAAAGGATTATCGTTCTTATGATGAAAACCTATAGTTAAAAAAGAATGTCCATATAGGTGATAAAAGTTATAACAATAAATCCAATTTGCTCCAGAATATTATACATTTGCAAAGATCCAAACGATGGAGCTTATTGATACCACATTTATCGTCACATCGGGAAATTCGGGAACAAACTTTCAATCTAAAACTCGTTTGTGTGGCTTAGTGTGGATGAATGCAGTTAGGTAGTTAATTCGGTTTTTATATTTTCAGCCTAACAATACCTTTACAATAATAATCGTTTCTGTCGAGAAATACTCTTTTCTTGCGCTTTGACACGTTATAGGAGGTTGAGCAAGCAACCCCAAACAAACAAAGTGTCAAATCTCATCTTTTCAACACTTCGGGACTCTAGGGTCTATACACATTTATTTGCCCTACTGTTGTGTGTTTCTCCTAAAAAGCTTTTATACTATTAAGTACGTTGTGTAAACCATAGAATGCAATGGCACGAACGTTTTTTCAGAAACCCATATAACCCCCCCCCCCCCTATCCTGTTTTATGACGAGTTGTCGTGGCATAGCATACATTTAAAAACAGTTCAACGAATATTTATAATGTAATAAATATAAGTGGACCTGACGTTTCGATTCTAACAGAATCTTTATCGAAGGTAAAATGACAGAATACAACATACACAATGTTGATGTTTTTAAAATAAAAATATCGATATTTCCCTTGCACGCAGGAGCATCGCAGAGTGTATTATACAGTGTATAACAGTATATAATTATACCATTTTAACAAGAATTCCAAAGTTATTTCGATCTCGATTATTTATGTAATGAAAAGGGCATTTTCTAAGCGTCTTAATAAACTTTGTTTCCTGACAAACGGCATGAACGGTGGTCGGGAAGCAAATATATGATAAATTGTATGAAGTTATCATGAAATCATCTGGCCCACTTTGGCTTAACTACTGGTATGAACATGATGAATTTTGTACATAGGTTAAAAGTAATACTAATAATACACACATAAACTTTGATGAGTCACTGTGATGCATCCAGGTGAGTTTTCAGTTTGTCCGTGTATTGACACGTTTCGTTAAGTTTTACTGAGTCAATTGACTCATTTTATATTTCATGAATCGAGACAATTGACTCATTTGTAGTGAGTCAATTGACTCATTTAAACATTTGTGCAACCCGGGGGTGCAACCTTTTTCGGTTCGGTAGTCGACAGTCGGCAGCAGTGACTATATTGTGGTACAGTTTAAGCTGTACATTACAATGTTTCTGTAGCGTTAGGGAAATGATAGACCTATTTTAGAACATTGTTTACAAATTTGCCTCATAATTGACTTTTGTGGATGTTCTGTTTTACTACACATGTACATGTGCGGGTAGTTCAAGCAAAACACAACATCCACAAGAGTCAATTATATACAATTGGAGTAAGCTTAAAGCTTTACAAATTTGTAAACAATGTTCTAAAATAGGCCTATCAATTCCCTAACGCTACAGAAAAATTGTCATGTAAAGCTTAAAACTGTACCACAATAGTCACTGCTGCCGACTGCCGACTACCGAACCGAGAAGGTTGCACAGTGGCTGTTATTAAAACTTTGTTCTACGTAATCTCACAATACTGTGCTACATCACACGGTACTCGGTGATTGTCTGCACTGAATTTGAAGAATACTGATTCGCTTTCAAATTCGAACTGGACTCATTTTGTCTGTAAAAAGTCGATCTTGACTCATTTCGATGTCATGTGAGTCAATTAAAACTGTTGCGAGTGAGTCAAGATCGACTTTCTGTTGTAAAAAGTCGATCTTGACTCATTTCGATGTGAAGTGAGTCAATTAGAAACTATTGAGGATGAGTCAGTGCTATTACCACATGACTCATTTTTTCGATGAATGGGTCAAAAGTCGAACTTGACTCATTTTTGACATCTTGTGAGTCAATTCACATCTGTTGAGAATGAGTCGGAACCTATTTGACTAATTTGACTCATTATTTGAAATGATTTGAGTAATTTGACTCATTATTCTGACTCACTACTTTCACAAGTGAGTCCCATTACACCTGACTCATGAAAAACGCACCCAAATGGGTCAAGTGACTCAACAAAGTTTATGTGTGTAGCCGCGTGGAAATTTGTTAATACGGCTAACATGGCTAAAGAGACATTGTTAATGATCCAGGATAAGGCCTAAAAAAAAAGAGGTTTGATTGGCGTAACATAAATTTTATTTTTTATTTTTCAAATCACCTACTTTTGAACACTTGAAAGACAGCAGTACACACAAATCATAGCTCTAGCGTATTTAATTGCCGGGCAAAAATGTATCGTTGTGTTCAACAATATATCATTTCGATGGGGACTTAAAATAGCCGAAATTGAAAGCAAACAGTCAAAAACTGTAATGCTTTGTTCAATTTTTATAAATATATATATATATATTTTTTGTTTTCCCCCTCAAAATAATTCAGGGTCGGCGATGTATTTAGGGTCGGTCGGGTTACGCCAATCAAACCTCTTTTTTTTTTAGGCCTAAGTACACACACAACTGGAACTGCACATTGGGGTATTTCTTATGACATTATAAACCAATCTACACATTTTAGACACAATTTCAGTTATTTAGTTGAGTTGTCGAATAATATAAAGAAAAGACATTGAAATGTTTGCAATATCAGTAGCTTTTAGGTATCAGAATACTGGCAAAGGTGTCAAGATACTTGTTGGGTTTGATAGGATGTCGTATCGTTTGATTACGGCAAAAATCGTAGCAGTATCATATAAGGTCTACACTCGGAAAGAAGGGTGAACAACCCATCATGTAAATAAACACCACAGCATTGAACTTGCAATTTTGTAATTTAATGCTATTCTATTTTCTTCTTTCCTTCGTCATCTACCCGATGAACCCAGGGCAGGCGGCTCTCTTGAAGCCCACAATTTAATTTGCACCAAGCGTGTTATAACCCGACTAAATGGTGATTAAATATTAGTATAAATTCGGAGGCGATTAGCATGAATTTGACTGATTCTATACTCTACTCAGTGTTGGCTGCCAAAGCAGTGGCGTAGCTAGGTGTTTTTTTCAGGGGGGGGGGGGGCAAGATTTCTAAATTGTCGTAAAAGGTTGCCCCCAAAAAATTCCAAGTCAGTCACCTCGTGAATTTCACGTAAGTGGGGGGGGGGGTTAAAAACCAGGCGAAAATGGTCATTTTTAAATGGTTACCCCGCATATAAGCACTATATCCAAAGAGAGGGGCGGGGGCACAAAGGGGTCAAAGAAATTCGCACGGTCGAAAATTTCCGCACGGACACAAAATTTCGCAGTCCAAAAAGCACTGTATTCAACAAATATTGGCCATTCCTCAGCGTTTTAAGCAGTTTTTCCAACAAAAAAAAAGGTCATTTATTTTTAAAAACCAGGCGAAAATGGTCATTTTTAAATGGTTACCCCGCATAAGCACTATATCCAAAGAGAGGGGCGGGGGCACAAAGGGGGGCGGGGGCACACAACATTCTGTCAGGGGGGAGGGGGGGGGGGGCAACTGCCCCCCACTGCCCCCCTGAGCTACGCCACTGTGCCAAAGGTCTATTTTCATATTATCTTATATTTCAAAATATATAGCAAATGTCACCTTTTCAAGCGGTGAAAACATGTTTAGTTGTTTGTTTGTATATAATATGCTTTTTTTTTTTGGGGGGGGGGGTGTTTTTCACTTTCAGCCGATTTTTATTTGATAAACCTCACGTCACAGAAAATATGTTCGAAATTGCCGCTAAAAGACTACTATAAAGGTACTCAATATCATTTATTTCAAACTAAATATATGTATCGCAAATGTCGACTTTTCAAGTGAAAGCATGTTTATTTGCTTTTTTTCTTCTCACTTTCAGCAGATTTCATTTGATAAACCTCAAAGCCACAGAAATTATTAGTAAAAATATGCTAAAACAGTATGAAGAATTTCTACGAAATAAAATGTTGTATAGTCGTCTTATAAATTTTGATTATGTTGACATCTCTTTGTGTAATTGCAGTGTATTTCAATACTTAATAATTATTATAGACTCGGACAAACTGGCGTGAATTAAATTAGCATAAAAATACACGGTTTCGAACCCGGTCCCTCTTCACTATCGCGTGAAGAATTCCCCACTAGACCACAGAGGCTGTGTTTACGTGGGATCCCTGGTGAATGGGCGCGAAGTCCTTGTTGAGAGTCTCAAGCGGCCGAAAAAATGTAGCAAATAAGTATTAGTTATATTGGCCTATATAAAGCATGATATAGCAGAAAATGACTAACGAAACCACCCGAGGATCGAGCAAATGATACAAGCCGAGTAAGTGAAATGAATAAATAATGTATATAGACTCGGACAAACTGGCCTGAATTAAATTAACAAAGACCTCAATACTTCATAAAACAAGAACTCATTTTATATATATCGTGGTGAATGTATAGAAAGAACGCATGAGCCTTATTTTTTGGGTTCACAAACTTGTCAGATGGCACACGTACACTCCGGATAATAGGAATCATTTAATTGTCGGTACTATTGTACTTTTGAAGGTTAACATTGCGATGAACTTTAACATGATGTTTATGATTTATCTTGAACTCCCGGGCTAGCACTATTATCTTTATTCCATGGGTAAAGTACTTCGTACTTGGATAGACCTATATGCATAGTGGATGTGTAGCCTAATTATCAATTTGATCAAAAATCGACTACTAACAGAATGTTAACATATTTCGTGAGTGTCCCTATATTCGAACCCGACTATCACATTTATCACATTTATTATAAAATGTTTTATTACCGATCTAAAAATTGGTTCTGTTCATATTTACACTGTGATGGAGAGAACACTTTCCTAGTGAACATCAAATGTTGCAGATTCTCTTAACCCCCACCCGCCCCAAGCTCGGGTCAAATTAGTGGCGAAACCAGCTCCGCCGGCGAGAGGAATCGAACCTGGGTCATCTGTGACCCAGACAACATACATATATTGGCCCTTGCTTACTTGCTTAATTCGAGTTGTGTTCTCGATCTACAATGGCTCTCCACACTTTCCTGTCCTGCATTGCTGTCTTTAAGTCTCCTACATCCAAACCAGTGTCCTGTTTAAGCACATCGATGTAAGTTAGGGCAGGTCTTCCAGGTTTCCTTCTCCCATGCTTTGGTATCCAGTGAACCAGCTTTGACACACATTCTTGACTCCTAAAGCAGTGGTCTGAGAATCTTGTCCTTCCCTGATCTTTTGGGTGATTTTGGGGAGATCTCCATACAGCTCTGTGTTAGTTGTATGTTGCTTCCAGTGAATGTTGAGGACAGCCCTCAGCATACGAGTATAACAGCCATCAAGTTGCTTTGCTAGCTTAGGGGTGGTGGTCCATGCCTCACAGCCATTAGTAATACAGATTCAACAGTTGCTGCGAACAGGCGAAGTTTGAATTTTCTTGGTAGGGTGGATTTCCAGATCTTGTTCAGCTTCCCACATGCTCTCCAAGCTGCTGCCTTGCGTTGCTTGATATCCGTTTCAGTGCTTGACATCCAGGCACCTAGGTATTTGAAATCGTTTACTTCATCTAGTTTGGTTCCATCATTTGTTCTGATTTCCACAGCACTTGTTTGGTTGTATGCCATGAACTTTGTCTTCTTTGCATTCATAGACAAGCCAACTTTAGCCACTGATGTCTCGACCCTCTGAAGCAGATCTTGTGCCCTATATTGGCCCAATATTGGCCCTATATTGGCCCAATATTGGCCCTATATTGGTCCAATATTGGCAATATTGGCATTGGCACTATCTTGTTGACCAATATTGGGCCAATATTGGTTCCCCATTGGCAATATTGGCATTGGCATTTTATTGGTCACCAATATTGGACCAATATTGGCTTTACATTGGCGCTCGTTAATTGGCATCATGTTGGCAACCAATATTGGACCAATATTGGTGACCAATTGAGTGCCAATGATTGGCACGGTTGGTACTCTCTTTGGTCACCAATATTGGACCAATATTGGTTTTACATTGGCGCACTTCAATTGGCATCATGTTGGCAACCAATATTGGTCCAATAATGGGCGCAATATACCAGGGGCGGGAAATAACACCATTGATTTGATATTCAAATTATGACGTGGTCTAAAAAAGGCGGCCGCTGTTAAGAGTTATCGCTTCCCGGCCTTTTGGCTAGGATCTTGTGCCTTGTCCTGTCCCTTGAAGATTTGTTCCCTTGTCCTAGGCTTGCCCTTGGCCAAATTGATCCTGGCCACCTGGCTTCCTACCTAACATTTCTCCAAGATCGCCCAATATTGGCCCAATATTGGCCCTCATTGGCGAGTGCCAATATTGGGCCAAGCTTGGGCCAATGGCCAAATAATATTATGCCAATATTGTAAGCCAATATTGGGCCAATGAAAAATCAATATTGGGCCAATATTGTTATGTTATATTGGCCCAGTATTGGCCCAATATTGGCACTCATTGGCGAGTTCCAATATTGGCCCAGTATTGGCCCAATATTGGCACTCATTGGCAAATGCCAATATTGGCCCAGTATTGGCCCAATATTGGCACTCATTGGCGAGTGCCAATATTGGGCCAAGCTTGGGCCAATGGCCAAATAATATTATGCCAATATTGTAAGCCAATATTGGGCCAATATACAATGAAAAATCAATATTGGGCCAATATTGTTACGTTATCTGGGGAGTCTCGGCCCTTTGTAATCGAGCAAACGAGTCAGCTTCGATAATTTAAAGATTTTTGTCCGCAAGCCTGCGTGACCGCGCCAGAAGATGGACTGGGGAAGCGTGCGTTACCCACACATTAGTCATGCATGTTTAGTCATGTTATAGTATTTTGTTCCTCAATGCCGCCCGCGAAATTAATTACCGTAAACATTATGTGTATAGGCCAGTTAAAATGTGCAATAATAACTCGCTGTACGCTATACAGATTCGACTTACAAACGTTTTATTGTTTGATATATATTGACTATTGTTAAATCATCATCATCATCATCGGTCGTCCTTGGACGGAATATTGGAAGCAGCAGTTACAAATTTCCTCCAAGCAAGTTTATCCAACATAAGCTGTTGAACTTCATTGGGTTCAAGATCAAGGTCCTTTGAGATGCTGTCAGGATAGGTGGTGGATCTCCTGCCCAGGGGCGTAACTACTTTTTTTGAGTGGGGGGGATGAAAATTATCAGACTCAAATACGGCAGGGCTGTCAAGTTCAGAGTAATGTTCAGAGTGAGACTTTTTTAACCTCAAAATATTTTTTTACTCGCTACGCTCGTAAAACTATTGCCCGCCTTTTGTAACCCAAATAATACACTTTTTACAGATTGGGCTCATTTTGTAGCCCAAAAATTCAGGCGGATCCAGGAAAATTTTAGGGGGGGTCCCAAAAAAATTGCCGGTACCATCCAAGCGGTGCGCAGCACCGCCCTCCGAGCTATGCTCGGACAGGGGGGTGTCTGAGGGGGGATGTGCCCCCCTCTGAAGTAGAAAAATTTTCAATTTCCGAACTCATTTGGTGCGATCTGGTGTATACTTTCGATCAACATTTTATCAAAAAGCCACCTCTTCATTTCCAATAAATATATTATTTTTTTATCAATGCACGAAAGAAGTTGAGCATATTATACTGATATATTTTTGATTTAAGTATAGATGATTTGAAAGGTCGAACAGGGGGGAGTCTGAGGGGGGAAGTGCCCCCTCAGAAGTAGAATTTTTTTCAATTTTCGAACTCATTTGGTGCGATCTGGTGTATACTTTTGACCAACATTTTATCAAAATGCCACCTCTTCATTTCCAATAAATATTGTGTTTTTTTTATCAATGCACGAAAGAAGTTGAGCATATTATACTGATATCTTTTTTATTTAAGTATAGATGATTTGAAAGGTCGAACAGGGGGGAGTCTGAGGGGGGAAGTGCCCCCCTCAGAAGTAGAATATTTTTCAATTTTCGAACTCATTTGGTGCGATCTGGTGTATACTTTTGACCAACATTTTATCAAAAAGCCACCTCTTCATTTCCAATAAATATTTTGGTTTTTTATCAATGCACAAAAGAAGTTGAGCATATTATACTGATATATTTTTGATTTAAGTATAGATGATTTGAAAGGTCGAACAGGGGGGAGTCTGAGGGGGGAAGTGCCCCCCTCAGAAGTAGAAAATGTTTCAAGTTTCGAACTCATTTGGTGCGATCTGGTGTATACTTTTGACCAACATTTTATCAAAAAGCCACCTCTTCATTTCCAATCAATATATATTTGTTATCAATGCAAGAAAGAAGTAGAGCATACGACGTATATACTGATTTTTTCTGAATTTAAGTATAGATTGTTTAAAAGCTCGAACAGTGGGAGTCTGAGGGGTGATGTGCCCCCCCCCCCACCCCCCCCCCCCCCCACCCCCCCTCTTCCTCTCTTTCCTTTTTTTCCCCCTTTTT
The DNA here is from genome assembly GCA_035610835.1 of Ophiura sarsii. Classification (NCBI taxonomy): domain Eukaryota; kingdom Metazoa; phylum Echinodermata; class Ophiuroidea; order Amphilepidida; family Ophiuridae; genus Ophiura; species Ophiura sarsii. The sequence continues at coordinate 1,299,851 of CM069442.1, forward strand.
TTCCCCCCCTTTTTTTTTTTTTTTTTTTTTTCTTCCTTTTTTTCCCCCTTTTTTTTTTTGGTAGGGGGGGGGGGGGGCCCGGGCCCGTCGGGCCCCCCCCTGTATCCGCGCCTGGTCATGCATTCCTTGATTGATAGCAATTTGTAAATCGCTGTCGTCATTGTTTTCATTTTAAAATGATAAAATCCAAACTGCAATGAATGAATTGAATGTCCCAGTGTGGTTGTGTCCAGTGTGCAGTGTGTGAATCTTTACGCCCACCTATTTGTTTAAATACGTCACTTTTAAAATTATTGGTTATGAAAAATCTGGGGGGGATGATTACATTAGGCATCCCCCCAGGTAAAAATCTGGGGAGGATATATCCCCCCATCCCCCCCTGTTGTTACGCCAGTGCTCCTGCCACGGGATGAATGGCCTTCACTTGGAGTCCAGAAAAGCACTCGGGAGACAGGTTGATCGGATGCTCGTAGGCAGTGTCCAGCAAACTGGAGCCGTCGCTTCCTTACTGAGTTAGCCAGCGGAGGAATTTCACCATACACCTCTTCATTAGTTTTGTGGTCTCTCCAACTGATGTTAAGGACTCCAACTGATGTTAAGGACTCTATTGTTAAATAGAATAGCTTTATTCCGTAAAAATCGATTAAATTCCAATCGCTGTCAGCCAACTTCTCGTGGCGGAACAGAAATCATGAAAGAAAGGTTACTGGTTCGAATCCCAGTGTGGCAGAATTTTGCGTATAAACATTGTTTCATATTTTTTCGACATAGGAAATATGTAAGTACAAGTGCAAAACACTTGTATGTTACATATATCAGTTCAATCTAAATGTTGTTTACGGTAAATAATATCGCGTCCCGCCCATGCTCATCTATACACTCTGTGAAGCATATTACTATATTGGTGTTCTCTTAGTATATTTCCAAATTAACCTGTATCCTCAAACTATTTCTGAGCGCCTACTCCAGATATATTGATGATATGTTCGCTTTCCTCCATATTCAGATATTGTGTAATTATGTTATCATGGTATGTGTCGCAGTGCATATATGCGATACAATTTACAAGCGCAAAGAAAATGCGCTCTTTTAAAAAAGATCGCCGTGAAGAAGCCATAAAATGTATTGCGATTTTAGGAGGCTTTATACACTCAACCCAAATTGAAAGCTATCATTAGTGTTTGATTGATTTTAAAATAACTTTCTGTAAAAGTCTCCAGAGAGCCAAACTGCCTTGGCAAAATTACTGATAAATCCTAACCTAATTTCGTTAAAACAGAAAATCACTTGCAAAGGTCATGATACAAACCATTGGTTTCTCTCAATGTTATATTTTGTTCAAATGCTTAATCGCATCACTCATAAAACCCCTCATTGCTCATAGTCATATTGGCTGACTGTTATCTATACAGTGCTTAACAAAAGTTCCGACCCATTGGTACTTTATTATAGATCCAATTGTTTTAACTCATTTTAGGAAGTGAGAGACCGATCTTAACACTTTCAGCGCAGCTATTGTTTTTACCATACACAAAACAGATTTTTCAGAAACCTTTCCCAATTTCAAAGTCTATCTCAAGGATTAATTAATTAATTCATTCATTCATAACTGGTTTATTAAAATTGATATCGCAGTACAAACACTGAATTGCATCAAATTTTACAAAGAAATACACACAATAAAAATACATTATAGTTATGATATAAAAGACCATTAGATTATAAAATATTGCACATAGAATTAATACATCAAAAATTGAAAACCCCTAGCCCGCACACATTAAAAAGTCACGCATATATACTCCACTCAAACTTCAATGCACCAATACTAGGAATGTTTGTACTCATTTTAATGCATTTTTCAAGGTGATTCCAAATATGGTGATGAAAATCAATATTTTTGTCATTTTTGAAACATTTGGTGAAATTTTGGAAAGTCGTCTGCAGCCGCCTGCCGCATGGAGAGTGATATACGTGCTTCTGCTAATTCTTTTCCCCGCAATACGCGCGATCATCAAGCACAAACGTTATCACATTATTGTCAGACGTGTCGTCACGATCTGGTGGGTCATGAGAAAGTGATGTTGAAACACCAAATGTTTCCAAACAAAAGGGTCCGAAACTTTTGTTGAGCACTGTATGACTGTCATAATCCTCATATCAGGGTTACCATCAGTTTTAACACGTTACACCAAAGTGTTTAAACTTTTGATGAAAGCAATGACATTCATGGGTTATTTATTGAATCCATTGCTAATCATGTGTATGTTGAAATAGGCATGTACTCCATTGAAAAGTGGATTTGAAACTTTTACTGTTTTCTGTATATTTCTGATGTATACCAGTACAATTATGTCGTAAGTTCCTAGCATCACCAAGCAGGTGCATCGATCAAGTATTATATGCATAGTGTTCCCTTTGTCAAACTGTGAGGTCCCCAAACATGTGCCCAGGTGAATTTGAACTATATTGAATGATGAAAGTGTTACTTCTATTTGCTCGTGTTAAATACAACACTCAATTTGAGCCAAATATTTACGCGCCAATTATTTGCTTGTAACCTATCCAATATGAATATCAGGTTGGATTATGGATCAGTGCCATCGAATGAGACGAATACATGTAGTGTTATGTGGACGAGGAACCGGCGATATATGAATACCCGGATGAATTTTTCAGCTATATGCGAATGATGATGATGTAAACTTTTTAATACCAGTTAGCAAACTCTAGCTCTGGAGTTTAACGCGCAACATTAAGGACACCGTATTTATACATAGACTGTAGCTTTTTCACCGGAAAACCGAGGTCGTTGAATTGTCACAACCTTTGTATGTATATAATTGTGTATTGTGTACATGTTCCGCAATTCAAGTTCTACCAAAATCTTCTCACTGTTCAATCTCTCTGTGTCGTTTTTTACGTTTACGTGTTACAGACTATGAAGCTAAAACTAAAGACCAAGATGGTTGGAGGTATATCCGATAAGCTCTTTGCTATTTTAGCGATTGCTTTTTCCACTCAAATGGCGTTGGTGCAGCAGACTACAGCAGATTTGAATGCAGATAGCAAGGTAACACTTCCATTTAATATTTATGTACATAATATACTCATTTAGACATTATCATCTTTACAGTGGCGTAACCAAAGGGGTGCCACCCCTCCCCGGCTTCGCTGTCTATTGGACTAGTAAAATCAGTGATTGCTCAAATTAAGGGCTAAGCGAGGTTGGGTTGGATCCTTGGTGTTCCACCGACGCACGATGACCATGATGACGGTCACATTAGAACTAAAATATAGGCTAGGCCCTAATAGTAATAGCATTTTTTTGCGCGCTACACGCACGACGTAATTACTCTAAAAAAGCTCGTTGAAAACCAAAATGTACCTTAATTATGGCCAGACCAGATAAGCGCATGTGCGCATTTGCTGAAAGAGGACGGTACTTTTCACTGGTGCTTTTTTTGGCCCCGACTTCCGAATCTTGGGTACGCCATCGATCTTAGAATGATATTAATACATACAAGTATGTAAAGTCCCACATCATCGCTGTGCATGTGACAATTCAATATTGGACCCGACCCGAGTTAATTCGAGCCCTTGAAAATATCTCGGGAGGCCGTGTCCTAAAGAAAGACAATTCATGATTTAAAGACGGGGTAAATAGTATACCATATCAAGATAAAGTTTAAAATATTTAATATATATTTTAGTCCCCGAGGGCTATATGCATTACATTAAGGCTTGAACATTAATATGAAGAAGACAGTGTGATGACATAAACGACCAGTGACCCATATTCGTCAACTGTTTAACTTTAAATATAAAACGTCTATTGTTAATATAACAATGACAAAGCTCCTAACGTGTATAGGTCCCTTCAACATTTAAAATATAATGGGCTAATAAACGAGTTGAATTGGAGGTTGACTTCCATAAGATACACTTTTTGCTTAGAATAGTGTTATTATGTATACGGCGTGTTCCGTTTTGTACATGTACTGTACATCATTTCAATTATAGCGCCATCCATGAACGTATACGTTTATAAGTTCAGGGGTCACATCACATGTTTGTATGAAGATTTCAAAATGTGTATTTTTGCAAACTACTTGCAAGGTTTAGGTATAAATAGCCTTAGCAATGGCTGATATGAGATATCAATTGCTAAGTCAGTGTTAAACTGCCTCCTGATCTGATATGAATCCACAATTACATATAATTATCTTATTTTCACGGAATTGTTGAAAGAAAATGAGTGGTCACTGATATAACTTCTAAATTGGAGTGATTTTCATTCTTTGTGGATTGATTTTCACTCTTTTTTAGGAGGGGGAGGTATTTTCACTCTGTTTGGAGTGATTTTTACTCTTCTCACTCTTTATGGAGTGTGAAGTGGGTTTTTTTGTAGCTCTTTTATGGGTGTGAGTGATGACATAGTCTATGGTCTTCGCCCAAAATAGCTACATTTCTATATAATGTGGCTGTTTTCTATATTATCAAGACATATATTTGGAGATGGCTATATTGCAGGGGTAATGAGAAAAATATGGGACAAACTTCATTTGATTTCGATACATGTCTCAAAACACGTATACATGTATTATCTTTCAAATGAGCCCATCGTTCCTCTCTGGAAATGTTGTAATTTTACGGCTGTTACCCATCAGTCCACTCGCCACTCGCCATATAGGTCATGCCGAAGTTCTTGGCAAACCAAACCATAGCATATCTGAAACTCTGCCAAGCTCAACTAATTTTGAATACGGCTCATTAGGCCATTTAGCAAATTGGTAAATGCTTTCTTGATCTCTGACAATGATGATGAACTAATAGTTCTGCAATGACCTTAGAATGTCATGACCTGAAGGCTGGATAGTCACGTAAAAGTTACGATTATTGTTGTAAATATTTGTGTAGCATAAATGTAATATTTATTTTGACGATATTTGACCCAAGTGCACCTTTGCCAATGCAATGAACAGTCTCTATTTGCTATAAAATGCAATTGTGGTAGACTTCAACTTACTTCTTGCCAGTGGTGCTTTAAAAGTAATATAATTCGCTAACATGTACATAGGAACATGCATGGAATTACTTCCGTATAGGAAACAATGAGCGTTTCATTTAATATAAGCAGTAATTATGTATCTCCATTTGTTTGAAAGTTTAATATCATTAAAATGCCACAGACATCTGCATATATATCAAGTGTTATGTATTGACAACCGTTTCTGGTTAGACTAGCCATTGAACAAAGTGCTCAATACCGTAAACGGTAGAGCGTATACAAATTCAGAGGTATAGACCTTCTGGAATATTATCGCTACTCTGAGTTTCATGGACAATCCCATATGGTCATTTTGTCCAATCGTCAGGCGAAAAGTGTTATTCACAATGTATTCTAGAAAGGATAACGAATAGAGTAGGCCCTAATTATGTATTCAAATAAGTCCAAGAATCCCCAAGAATCTGATTGGATTGACCGAAAGTGGTGCAACGAAATAATTCAAATCAAATAAGTAGGTACAGATGTACATGTACACCTATTTGCATATACGAAACCTCTTCAGCCGATACGCACTATGCAGTCCTCAAAATAAGTAACTGAAAACTATAGCTCATACGTAAACATTTTAAATTATAAAGTTGTCAAAAAAAGAAATTTCCTGTCTTTAATTTGAGACATTGTTCACGAAGATCGGTTAATAATTAAAGAACGCTACATTGAGAAGGATAGAACAAAGTGCAGTTTACATTTTCACACTTGGGTTTGAACAAGCAGGGGTGTGTGACAGGTGTCTGTGTATGGGCTGTATTGATCTATTGAAGCATTCTCAATCCTTATCTTACTATCGACCGGTGAGTAGTCGCTTCAGTTAATTAATAATCTGCCTATTGCTACACCGAGGCTGCATGTATAGAAGTACAAAATGCTAAAATGAGAGACAGACTTTGTTTTGGTTTTGGACACATATAGTCGTGTTAATATTTAAACAATCTTCACGTGTAATTAAAAAGAAGAAATTTCTTAACAACTTTATAAAATAATATATTAACCGTATAGGCGCTATCGTTTTGAAGTTTAGAGCGTATTTATTACCTGATGGGAAGTTACTTGATATAGATATTTTCAACAGTATCCTTATCTGGGATTGTTGGCACTTATAATTTACATTAACTTGCAAAAAGAATTTCCGTTTAGCATACTGACCTTCACTATACGTTCACCTCTAACCATAACATTATTACAATTTAAGTTGAAAGTTGAAACAGAGTACTATCATGGTCGCCCTTTTCAAAATCCAACCGTATGATTCAACTCGATGAAACATTTGTGTCACGCGTAAACACCTGTTCATTGATTCTTCATATTTAACACAATTCATATTACATTTGCACTTCCCATACTTTAGATAAAACGAGCATGACCGATATCATGTTATTGGGAAAGTGTTAGTTCTTGGGCAAGAAGTACCAAACATTACCAAATGAAGAAATACCGAATTCGTATCCTATATTTACATTATACTGTGGTCATCCCCGCTGTGGTCTACAGGGTGTCTCAAAAAAATTTACAACGCACCATTAGGCGATCATAACTTCCTAATTATGTATCTGAATTTTACAATACAAACGGTAAAATGAGGCCAAATTAGTTTTCTACAATTGGAAGAAAACAGCGTTCAATTTTGTTAAGTAATTATGGAGATATTTGTGATTACGTAAGAGTAGTCACGGAACACTTCCATCCAAGTTTGCATATTTTGACAGATTTTCACTTGCGCGGCTGGTTATACTTACTCATTAATGTTCAATTAGCCAGCACTGTTTAATACTATGATAAAAAAGTTCAATTTGTGATCTAAGAATACTGAATAATCGATCAACACTCATAACACCCAGAAAACCAAAAATAACACACAACTCATTGTAAGGAGAGAGATATAACCATACTCTTTTAATGTAAACAAAACATTTATTTTGTTTTCAATTGCGGTACTAATAATTTGACCATCATGCGCAAAATTGGCGATAATTTTATAATATACATGATTTCTATGGGCGGCCATTTAGGTCAAAAAGGTCTCAAATACTAGAAAAGGTGTCAAATAATTATGAAAAAGGTCTCAAATGCGGAGAAAGGTGTCAAATAATTATGAAAAAGGTCTCAAATGCGGAGAAAGGCGTCAAATAATAATAGAAAAGATGTCAACAATTGTGTCATAAAGGGGTCAATATACAGATAAAGGTCTCAAATGTTGATAAAGGGGTCATACAGAGAAAGGTCTGAAATGTTGATAAAGGTGTCACATACACGTAAAGGTCTGAAATGTTGATAAAGGGGTCAAATACACATAAAGGTCTCAAATGATGATAAAGGGCTCAAATACACGTTAAGATGTCAAATGTTGATAAAGGGGTCAACTACGAATTAAGGTCTCACATGTCAAAAATGCTGTCATATACACATAAAGGTCTCAAATGCTGATAAAGATGTCAACTACTGTATAATGTCTCAAATATTGATAAAGGTCTCAAAATCAGATAAAGACGTGAAAAGCGCATTAAGATCTCAAATACAGAGAAAGGTGTCAAACACGAATAAGGTGTCAAAACACAATAAGGTGTCAAAACACGTCAAAAGCACTAAAATGTAACTTACAAACACGATAAGGCGTCAAAAGACGCCATTGAGACCTTTTTGACCCTTTTGGCGGGCCATAATACCTTTATGACCTAAGGCTTCTGCGCCGACAGGGTCAAAAAGGTCTCAAAAACTCGTTAAGATGTCAAAACTCCGTAAAGAGCAAAACCGCGTTTAAGGCCTCAGGCAGGCAGTCTTGTTTGTTTCTCGAAAACATTTGTAAAATCAGTTTTGGACATAATTTTTCTTGTTTCTTGTTTGAATGTTTTTTTAGATTTATAAAATAATAATTTTGGCTATAATTTAAAAAAATATTGTTTCTCGTATTTTGTTGAAACAATATTTGGCAAGCCATTTAGGCCTGTTTGACCCTTTGGCTGACCTTTAGACATTGTTGAGCCTTTCGCTTTAACACTGAAAGGGTCAAACATGTCTCAAACGTTCAAATACATATAAATGTTAATAAATGTTAATGTTAATGAATATATCTAAATAATACTATAATAAAACGAATATTTAAACAAAATATTTGTAAATTAAAAATAAAATAAAAAATGGATGTGAATTAAAATAAATCTTGTTTCTCGAAAATATTGTCAGTCTTTTAAAACTTTGTTAAGGCATAACAATAATACTTATACTTTATGAGAAACAAGATTTTTTTTTAAATTATGGCAAACAAAATTTGTTTATGAAACTACAAAAAAATCAAACATTTTACGAAAAACAAGATTATTTTAATCATTGTCAAAATATTGTTTTAACAAAATACGAGAAACAAGATTTTTTAAATTATGGCCAACATTTTTTTTTATAAAACTACAAAAAAATCAAACATTTTACGAGAAACAATTTTTTTTAAAATTAGTGCCACAAACATTTGTTTAGCAAAATACGAAAAACAAGATTTTTTTTAAAATATGGCAAACAATTTTTTTTATGAAACTACAAAAAATTCATAACATTTTACGAGAAACAAGATTATTTCAATCACTGTTAAAATATTTTTTTAACAAAATACGAGAAACACGATTTTTTTTAAATTAAAATATTTTTTTATTATAAACCAAAAAAAATCAAATATTTTACGCGAAACAAGATTTTATTTTTTAACAACACAACTATTTTTTCGAGAAACAATACAAATTATGTCCCAAACTGATTTTACAAATATTTTACGAGAAACAATCAAGAATACCTGCCTGAGGCCTTAAACACGGTTTTGCCCTTAACGAGTTTTGAGACCTTTTTGACCCAGTCGGCGGCTCGACGCAGAGTAGGTCATAAAGGTGTGAAGTATTATGGCCCGCCAAAAGGGTCAAAAAGGTCAAAATGATGATAAAGGGCTCAAATACACGTTCAGGTGTAAAATGTTGATTAAGGCGTCAAATACAGATAAGATCTCAAACGTTCATAAAGGGGTGGTCAAACAGATAAAGGTGTCAAATGTTAATAAAGGTGTCAACTGTTAATTAAGGTGTCAAATGTTAATAAAGGTGTCAAATACAAATAAAGGTCTCAAATGATAATTAAGGGCTCAAATACACGTTAAGGTCTCAAATGTTGATAAAGGGGTCAAATACACGTTCGTTAATGTGTCAGATGTTGACTCCTTTGTCAACATTTGACACCTTAACGTGTATTTGAACCCTTAATCATCATTTGAGACCTTTATTTGTATTTGACACCTTTTTGACCTAAATGGCCGCCCATAGGATTTCAGCCTTCAAGTTGCAAATGTGAAGACTAGAAGCTTGATAAGTTGTATGCGCGATGTTATTAGATCTTGAACTTGGTTTAATAATGACAATGTTCATATTTACTAAAATTACTATAATTTTGTTTCCAATTGTTATAAAAAGATTGAACTTATCCTACAAATTTTAAATGTTACCGTTCTTAAGTATAAAATGTGATGAAAATAATCTAGACAACTTTTATTTTATATTTTGTGTTCAACTTTGGTCTCATCTGACATATTATTTGGTGTAAAATAAAATCTAGAACCATAAAACACGTTAATCCATGTCATTTTGTAGAGAAGTATTGATTTCATGTATCGTATGTGCTGTCTGAATCACTCAATATGAGCAAACTTGGATGATGGAAGTGTTCCCAGACTAATGTTACGTAATTGCTCATTTCTCTGGAATTACTGAACCGAATCACATCCGGTTTTCTTTAAAGTATAACAAACTATTTTGCCTTTATTTTGTTGTTTGAGTTGTTCTATTCTGACACTTAGTCAGAAAGTTGCAATCCTCTAAAGGTGCGTTGTAATTTTTTCTGAGACACCCTGTATAGGCCAAAATTGTAAGTGCGGAATTCTTCGCCGCGCTAGTGAAGAGGGACCGGGTTCGAGACCGTGTATTTTTAAGGTCTTTGTTAATTTAATGTTATTTATTCATTTTCTATATTAAAGTGTACACTCATATAGAAAGGCCGTTGCCTAAATAATGTTAATTTTGATTAAAATTATGATAGTATTATTGATATAGACCTTTGAAGAAAATGTTTTGATAGCTACAGCCTAATCTTTTGTATCAAAAGGTATAGCTAACAAGATTTTACAAGGGTCTATATCAATTATATTATCATTATGATGAACAAACTAAAAGTTATAACCACTCTTGTGAGCGTGGACACTTTTTTTGCGGTGTTTATCATGTATGATGGATGTAAAGGTATATCATTCCTCACGCGACCGTGGTTACATTCTAATTATAAATTGAAAACCAACAAGTCTTTATAGGCCACTTATACCATGAAAGTACTACTCATGCTTATACACACGTGTCGCGTACGTCAACAAACCCGCGATATTTGAACAGGTGTTATCACACGATGTATTGTCATACATAATTAGTAGGCCTATAGGAATTTCTGCGAGTCCCGGCCTTTTGACAGGTTTTCTTGTCGTGGGTCTTACCAGGGATACATGTAGGCCTACTATTAATTTTGGGATGGGAAACTACAATACTGTGCATGATACGAACATAAGGTGTATGTTCCGATCACTTTTGTTGGCTATGATTGTTTTTTCACATCATGATATTTTGATATCAGAAGAATCCACATATTTTTCTCATGATGTCTGTAAAATCTTAGGGGCCAGAAATGTTCCATTAATAAATTATAGGCTAACATGTGGTGAATTGCTGCCAAAGGTGGTTAACCACCAGCCAGTTTGTGTATTACTCAATGGGCAACATTATTGTGACCTTGTGCTTCTAGAACCATTAGAGTTATGCAACTCAAACTTTGGAATGTGGCAATTTTAGGGATGACCTTTCATATAAAATAGAAAACATCAAGTTGAAAATCGGCCCAGCAATCAAAACATCTTAAGTTAATTAAAGTTTTCCGGGAATTGTTGGAAACAAATCTTGAAAAAGTGTGCAGTTTCGAAAATTATCATAAAAACATTACGTGCTGATCCAAAGGGTAGGGTCGGTAGGTCGGATTTTTTTTATAAACCACATTCAAAAGATGTATATAGATAACTTTAAAATAGTTGCTAAATAAGATGTGAATGGGAATATTTTACTATTAAATCACTTCATTCATGTTTTTGAAACAGTTTAGAAGAGTAAAGAAACAGTTTAAACATATTTTAGTGTATTTCCGGAAAGCAAAATTCTAAAAACGTTTTTGTCAGTTTTCCCAATTAGGGTATAGGTCGGAAATGGACAAACAAACACTTATTATAGTATATATATGTTTGCCTTATACTCTTTGTATTCACAGTTTGGTGTGTGTCCACGATAACCTATACAGTCCTCAAAATAAGTAACTGACCAGGTAGTAAATATACTCTTAACTCCAAAATTATAGCTCCTACATAAAAATATTCTACTACAACAAAGTTGTAAAGAAATTCCTCTTCATTAACATGATACATTATTCATTAATATCGGTTAACAAATAAGGACGCTACATTGAAAAGGATAGAGCAAAGTGCAGTTCACATTTTAACACTTGGGTTTTGAACACGCAGGACAGTGTGACAGGTATGGGTTGCATTGATCAATTGAAACATCCCTAATCCCCGTCTTAATATCAACCGGTGAGTTAGTCGTTACCAGTTACAGGGCGATACGATTCTTAATTACTTCAAAATCATGGTTTTAGAGTGAATTTAGAGTGAAAAATATAAACTGTCGGAATTCCGACAGTTTATTTTCACTCTAAAACCATGATTTTGAAGTAATTAAGAATCGTATCGCCCTGTAACTTGGAATGCATGCATGATTTATGATCAGAAATGTAAATCTGCAAGAAAATCTGCTTTTTTTTTCGATGTTGAGGGCGTTCCCTGGAAAGATCACATAATATACCTTTAATCAATACTCTGCCTGTTGCTATTCCGAGGTTGCGTGTAGACGAACGAAATGTTAAAATGCAAAAACGGACTTTGTTTTGGTTTAGGGCACATGACTGAGTTAATATATTCAATCTTCACGTGTAATATCTCAAATTAAAGACAAGAAATGTCCTTATCTCTTTATAATCTGATATTTTTTCGTAGGAGTTTAGTTTTGGAGTTGAGAGCATATCTATTACCTGGTCAGTTACTTATCTTGAGGACTGTATACACCTCATAATGTTCCGGACCAGCTACTTTTATCTGGGACTAACATATCTAAATTAGATATGTTAGCCTCAGCTTTTATGTTGGCTAATTTAATTTCAAAACAGTAATCCGTATCAACAATTATACAAATTCCTTCACCGAAATTTGACACCTCATTCATAACATTTGAGTGCAGGATACTTTTAAGTTATGACGTCTTTAAGTATCCGGACCTAACGAAAAAAGGTTGTAGTAAATCCATCTTTCTGTAGGATATCACAATTGTCATGATTGTATTGAACACTTGGTGCTATCGAAATCTGTCGGGCATACTTGTAATTGCACACAAATTGACACTGCGTAGCACACATCACACTATAAGCAATGATATCCCATAGAAAACTAAATTTGCTACAACTTTCTTTCATTAGGGGTTGTTACTTAAAACAAAACATAACTTTAAAAATATCCGATCAATTTTTATGAATGAGGTGTCTAACGACGGGAATGAAATTTGCTCGCTTAATGCATATCAGATTTTCGGTACAGATTATTGATTTTTAATTAGTTTTAAACAATAAATACCTTTTGTGTTTATAGATATCTGTACTGAGTTTGGCTACTTTAACTGTCAGAACATATCCTTATGTCTTGGCTCATCACCGATATGTTTCGGTTGGTGATAACGTTATCGTGGAATTATCCTTATTTATATATGAATCCTGAAAATTGAATCTTCAAATCCACCGCGTAACCTTTATAGGAACACGCGTGGCATATTTGCGAGTCTGTGAGATTCAGCACGGGGATTTATCGTGGAATTTATGAATCATAACTTTGACTTTATAATTACCTATACATGCTATAATGTCATGGCTTGACTAGAAAGTACTTTAAATCCCATCAGGAGTTAGGAGTTTAATATTTGCTGTCAAACATGATGTGATTTAATATGCTGGTTCAAAATATCGTCCTGTATAATGTCAACATTGTATGGTTGACTTACAACGCACATGGATGAGGAAAAATGCGGAAAATGCGATACAACATGTTTGTTTTGTATCATTCATCGCATAGAAAATGGGGAGGTTTTATTGTTTCTTTGCCAATGAGGGGTTGAAATTCATGGTCCTTAAATTCGCACCAGCGAGTTCGTTAGGCCTATTCCTCGGCACTCTATGCGTTTTAATATGAGAGGAGTTGTATAGCGTGTCCCAGAAAACGGGCACCTTAATTTGGAGGAGTTCTAGCTCGAGGCATTTGTTGTCAAATTACGCGTGATCAAAGCGAGAAAACATCTCCCAAATCTATTTGACAGAAATTAACCGTACTGCAGACATTATTTGAACCCTTTATGATTGTTTAAGTAATAAATAATTGTTTATGAAATATAACAAATTTATTTATTGCTTAATTTTTGTCTTGTGCATTATGTGAGCGTTAAAACAAAAAGTACATAGACCTATCTCCCGAATGGTGGAGTCAAACAGTGTGTGACTTGAATTGCGCTTATTTATTCAATTTTTTTTAATAAACCTTGATTTGTGAAATTGAATGAAATTGAGAAGTTTCCACTACGATTACAAATGAACCATACGGTTTTTGTTGTTGGTTTTGTTGGTATGTTTGTTTGTGTTTTTGTATTGTATTGCATTGTATTAGTCTTACGTAACAGTCACTCATACGTATGGTCCATATGTACTAGGTTTGCAGTACAGCCTTGCTAAAAGCGCGAGCGAGGTACACGTACGTACGTACACTTTCGGGTGTTTCCATAATCTGACCACCATTCTCTTCTGACCACTTGTTTTGACCAACAATTAGGGTTAGGGTTAGGGTCAGGGTTAGAATTGGTCAGAAAACAAGTGGGCAGATTAGAGTTAGGGATAGGGTTAGGTTTAGGGTTAGAATTGGTCAGAAAACAAGTGGTCAGATAATGGTGGTCAGATAAAATGGTGGTCAGGTTATGGAAACACCCTACTTTCCTCAGAATTCGGCACTCTGCAAAATGAGGTGTTGACAAAGGTCAATCGTGATAAATATTGACAAATAGATCAGCTTTTGGGGTTATCTAATTATAAATAATGGGATGAATACAAAATGCATGTTGCGCTCTGCACTGAATGGAATGACAACTAGACTTCATTTTGTAGGCCGAGCGGCAAATTCTTATGAAAATATTTCTGTATCAGAGCAAAACTATATTGACACACGACTTATATTTGGCTCAAGCAATCCATTTGCAGATGCTAGTAATTCTGTTTGACATTTCAATTTTCTCTATGCAGGCGGTTTCTGATCCCGGTGTTGACAGATCTAACATACCATATGGGACGCGGAGTAAACGTGCCAGTCCTCTGTTTAGAGACTTTAGTGTATGGTCTCATTGGAGTGGCTGGACAACATGCTCACGAAGCTGTGGAGCAGGGGCTGCTTTTCGAACCAGACATTGCATGAGCAAGTACGTTGGCCCATTTAAAACACAGATGGTGATTCCCGCACCATCTGTGTTTAAAACCATACACTTATAGAATTGTCTTTTCACAGAGCGCCCTCAGTGGTGGGTTGTTAGCTGATATTTTGCACAGTTGCATTACATTTTGTAATCAAAGATCTTCAATCGTGCAAGTTCCAAAATTGTAAGAACGGTAATTATTTCAAAATCAAAATTTAAAAAATATAATTGTAGGGAAACCAAATAATTGTCATTGATATAGAAGACAATGTTCTGGGACGATTCTATTGTATAATTTGCTCCGTTGACTTTTGTATCGCCACCCGATTCTGATGATCGCATTTTTCACATCATAAACATGTATAGCAATCAGCATGACCAGGGGAGTATTTTACCATACAATACAAACGGTATTTGGCAAATCATAATACACTTAATACAAAAAGTTCCTAACCAGGTGCTACGGTCCGGGGCTACGGTAAGTTAAATCAAAATCAGTGATTAGTACCAACATCTGAGATACATTAACACCTTCCACTCGCCGGTATTGGCTTTACCATAATACAAAACAGATTTTTGAGAAACCTTTTCCAACTTTCAAGGTCTATCTCAAGGATTACAGAACCAATACTAGGCATGTTTGTACTGTACTGATTTCAATGCATTTGTCATGGTGATTCCAAATATGGTAATGCAATTCAATAATGTTGACATTTTTGAAACATTTTGTGAAGTTTTGGAATGTCGTCTGCAGACCGCCTGCTGCGTGGAAAGTGTTAAGTGATGAAATTTCCTCCCCGTATCAAATTGATACCTCATTCATAAAAATTGAGTGGATGCTTGTAAAGTTATGATGGCAGCAGACCCAACGAAAACAATGGTACCAAATGATTTGTCTGTCATGGGATATTAGTGATTTGTATGGTACAGATCGAAAGCAGCCAGGCATGGATGGATGATTGTCCGTGATTCATTACACACACATTGATACTGGGATACATACATTTTGTGTTATTAGGGTTTTACATCATTCGGTACGGTAAAAATGGGCGAATTCTGACAAATATTTGACGGTATATATATATTCCTTAACCCGAACGTATAAGTCACATTTAAATTCAATTCTGAATGACATAATAATATGAAGGTACTTGAACAAATACGTTTCCCGGCAGCATGTCACATTTTTAGCCTGGCGGTACTGTAGGAAAACATAGATACAGTAATAACAAAAACCTTCCTGTGTAACTCCCAGGTGAGCATTTGGCTGTCAGTGTTTCTTCTTTGAACATGTTGAACTCGGAAGAGTAAATGGCTGTATAATTAAACGGAAATATGTAACATAAACAGTATAATGTAGCCAACAATAATGATAATAGACAGTTAAAACCTATACGATGGAAGTTCCAACAAATCTGTTATTGTATTCTCATTTCTTTTATGCATGTTTTATGACCAATATAACAAAATCAAAACAGTTGGGTAAAATAATACATAAGAAAGTAGAGTGGTGTTTTCGTCGTACATTGTATGGATTCAAAGCAAAAAGCATAAGAAGCCAGCAAAATATTGGTTGACATAGTATAACCATGGTATAACGGATTGTCTGTAAATCTGGAGAAATGTATCTACTCTACAGTGCAACAGCACGGTCATTTTTCGTTAAAATCGCTTGAAATTGTTTTTGACATTTTTAATCACGCGTAATTTTAAATACAATTTATGGTCTTGGTCATTTCTTCGTAGGTAAATTGTGTAGTTTCTGAGATTCGCTAAAACAGCGAGGAATTCACTCAAACGACCAAAAACGGGCTGAAAATAAATAAAAGTGAGGAAATATTTGAAATCTGAAATCAGCTGATCAGCTGGAAAGCGTTATACCTGATAAAGGGCAAATAGTATATCGTACAGTATATGATCTAAGCTCAACTTGAAGGTTGCATGCCTTTGAGCACTTAGAATTTAATTATAGTGTGTCAAATTGGACAAGCTATTACAGATACTTTTTCTGCCTCTTCGTACTAATTACAGGATACCGTCAACATACATGGCTGACTTGCCTCCTATATGTGCCGGACCAACTCATGAATATTCAGCTTGTAATGTTCAGGTAATGTGGCATTTAAATGAATCAATACAAGAATGTTAATATCTGCAACATTGGAGCATGCACAGTGTTTTATAGTTACATTTTACATAGGGTTGCACATTGTGGTTTATTCTCAGGAGGTGTCAATGGATTAACTTGCAGTGGCGTAACTAGAGAGGGGTGGGGGGGGGGGGGGGCAGGGGGAGGCATTTGGCAAAAGGCATAACCCCTGATGCCCCCAAATAAAATGACAAACTCAATGTCTACTACTAACAAAAAATAGTCGGTTATGCCACACACACCCTGATCACAAGCCTGTACTAAACAACCTTCTGATTTTAGTATTATATCGTAGTTTAAGGGTAAAAAGACTCAAATGATTTTTTTTTGATCTGTTCAGGAATGTCCACGTGACACCCAAGATTTCCGGTCAACTCAATGTTCACGGTTCAATAACAAAGATCCATTGGTAGTGTGGATCCCCTTAGCATCCTATGGTAAGATTACTGTCTTAATTATATTGAATTTATCGTCAATAAATGATCACTGGGTAGTAAACCACCAATGTTTTGAAATAATTTCAACATCTTCAATTTGAGATCGAAGATCGGATAGCAATTTAAAGAACATAACACCGAAAAGAATTAGACAAAGTGCATTTCACATATTCGCACTTGGATTTTGAACACGCAGGATATTTTGACAGGTAGACCTATGTGTATCATGTTCGTATGGGTTGCATAGATCACTTGAAGCATCACTGATCCTCATCTTACTATCAACCATTGAGTTGTTGCTACCAGTTAATCAATAATCTGCCTATTGCTACACACATGCTGCGTGTAGAAGAAACAAAGGAAAAAGTGTACTTCAGGTTCCAGCTGACTAGTATCGTCGATACTGGATAAACTGCAGTATCGTCCGATACTGGTACAAAGTCAGTGATCCAGTATCGGCCGATACTGGCACATATAAAATGTTCCAGTATCGAGCGATACGGGAACATAACTATATGTACCAGTATCGTTCAATACTGGAACAAATCTCACTGGTATCATATTCACGTGTACCAGTATCGCCCTAAGTATTGACCGATACCGGAACAGTAAAATCGTACCAGTATCGACCGATATACTGGCACCTTTCATGTTCCAGTATTGAACGATCCTGGTATACCAGTATCTGGGACCTAAAGTACACTTTTCCCGAAACAAATCCCGGACTTTCTTGTGGTTTTTAAAACTCGTAAGGGGCTGGTATGTTCAATTACTTTACATGAGCATGATGCATGAGATGGGTACCCGAAACGTGTTGGGAGTAGTAGTTGGTCTACCGGGAGAGCAAAGGGGTGTAGTTAAATGGCCATAGAAATAATTCACATGAATACAAAAATACCAACAAATACTGTGTGAATGTAACAAGTTTCCCTTCCAAGTGAAAAGAAACGTCCCAAATTAAAGGGAAATATATTTGAGTCTGTGCTATCCCTTTTAAAGGGATTTTTATTACTCATATCTTTGTTAATACTCAGTCAATCTTAACGCGCAATATCTCAAATTAAGAAGACATTTCTTTTCAATTTTTTATGGTCAATATCTTTTTATGTAGGAGCTAAAGTTTTGGAGTTATAAGCATAGGCCTATTTAATCTGGTAAGTTACTTATTAGGACTTTACATTTACGTACATATTTGACGATTATTTGTCTAGGTTGCGACCTTCTTTGTCAGACATTGGATGGTTTGTATATGTTGAACTTTGGACGAGCTTTGGATGGTACCGAATGTCTTACGGAAAACAACCGACGAGGAATGTGTATCGGAGCAAGTTGTGTGGTGAGTAATTGAAGAGATGATGACAACTCGAACCCTCAAACAAACCAAAAAAAACAACACACACCACGAAGCGCTCTTTCGAAGCTAGAAAAGTAGGTACTTTTCAAACTTACCATCTCGGAAAAAATGAAATAGTCCTGTACTTCCCGACTCTTTTGTTATTTGCAAAATGAGAGTGGCTTTTAATTACTGTTTCACAGTATTCGATCTTAGTATTTGTCTATAGAAAGGTTATAACATTATAACCCCAGTAGTCATGGTAGTACTAAAACCTCATTTCGAGTTTTATTAAAGCAAAAAGTGAACCTTGCCATGAACATGATGAACACCATAGCACTTTTGAATCTCAATTTATCCGTCTGAAACGATCCTTTAAAATACAAGTTGATTTTTCGTACTTACATATCGAGGGCTTAGCGCAACAAGGCCCCATAATCTGCAATAGCTGCCAGATGTTATAATGTGAGGTAGCCTACAGTAGACCCAATGATATAAACTAAAAGTAACACAGGGCAGCTATAACAGATTGTAGGCTAAGTGCGAAAATGTCCTATGTGAAAAGGCAATATCTGCAATAGCTGCCAGATGTTATAATGTGAGGTAGCCTACAGTTAACCCAATGATATAAACTAAAAGTAACACAGGGCAGCTATAGCAGATTGTAGTAAGTGCGAAAATGTCCTATGTGAAAAGGCAATATCTGCAATAGCTGCCACATAATAAATAAAGGATGTTCTAAAACATGCCCTTGTGTGATATCACGCTCTAATAAACATGATAAATGGCATCCATTGCAGATAGGACTTTGTTGCACTAAACCATCGATGTATCTCAATAATATTATTCTGGACATTTTTAGGATACGACAAATTGATATCCATCATCACGATCATATCCAGGAAACAGCACTTGTACATTACAAATGTTCAAATGTTACCACTATACATAATGTTTTGTGATGATTAATAACATGAATAGACAGAGAAAAAATACATCGTTTGATTAAGGAGATCAAAATGATATAATATGATAACAAATAACAATATGATTACGTTTGTTCCTTTGATGTGTTTCACCAAAAACAGGAACTTATTCCAAAAGTAAGTGCAGCCGACAATTTTTTTACGAAATGATATTAGATTTATTATAATATAGTTCACAATACAAAATATCATAACATATTCTTAACCCCCTGGGGTCTACCTGTCTATCTTACAGCGCTTCTGATTGGTTAATTACAAGATATACTCATTTAAATAACCAATTACGATACAGCTTTTAAACTGTTTCATCCGATCTTTATCAGGGATACAATTATTCTAACACTGTCTCTGATTGGCGCAATAAATGATGTATCTATCTTTCTAACCAATCGGCCGGTAGTTCTCTGGGGGTTAAGTTATTCTTAAATAAATGATCTGTCAACTATTGTTGCTTTTAGACATCGTGGTCTTAATAAAGCGATTGTAAAATGTATGATGTGTTAAATCTATTTGGTTTTTAATTAAAACACGTTGGCTATGATGTACATATAGAGCGTGTTTCTACTGGGGAACTTAACGGTAATTACTGCTAAGTTACCCAGTAGAAACAGCTAGATAACGTTAATTAACGGTAAGTTTTGTAACCGCATATGAATTTCATGTGGCAACTAGCGCAAACATGACTATGCATAGCCTTTTTGATAAATTATGGTCAAAAACCATACATTTTTCATGGTTAAAAAATCATAACTTTTTAACCTCTAGGAGTACGAGATTCGACCTTGTTTTAAAATAAAGCTTTAAGCCTTTTACATTTTATGAAAATGTTTTCTTATTATTTAAAATTTGAGAAACGCCGTCTATTAATTTATTACAACCACTAGTTGTCCTGTTTCACTGCGCAATCAATGGAAGATTTAAGAAAATGGTCCTTCTCTCCTTGATGCACGCAATTGTAACTCCAAACGCCCTCATTCCGATTTTTTAGACCTTGTTTAATATTAATAAGCATATGCTTATCCGTCGGCTCTGTTAAATTCATGCTGATTGGTTAATATTAACCTCCGTCATTTTGTACTGACGTTTAGATCACCAATCAGTAACCGTTTCTCATTTTGCAGAATCGGAGATTGAATATAAATTCCCCACAAATTCTGAGATCAATTTTGTCTCACATAAAAAGATGCCTATAAGACCATGGTATCTTACCAAATTCACTTAGATGGAAAGCTGAAGTCCTCTTCTTTCCAACCCTATCTTTAAAATTGTAAACGGAGTTAATCTGGTGAAACTATATTGAAAATAGTTTGACTTCTTTAAAATTTATTGGACATTTCTAAGTTTTGTGTGTAGGGGATCGCGGGAATACACAAAAGAGTGTATATTGATTTAGCATTCTCAACCATTGTCAACAGTAGTACAAAAGTCAATAAAGGTTAATCAGCCATCTACTTGATACTGTGTATGTAAAATGGCCATATTTAAATGGTCCTGTTAGCTACCAAAAATGGACTCAAGAAATTCACATGCAACAACCCGGTTATTAACGGTAACTTTCCAGTAGAAACAGCCACATGTTTAAGCATGGTAAGACAGTCTTTTTTCAGTTGGAGCGGCATTGTTTGGTATAACAAATGTCAAATGTGGTGGCCCATCGACTAGGATCGATAAACTAAGCGGTAACTTTTCGCGAGTAGAAAAGGGAGGATTAAAAAGTTAGCGGTAAAACTTACCGTATAACTTAGCGTTAACTTTGCAGTGCCCCAGTAGAAACACGCTCATACATACATACAATACCACAAGTATCTGTGATGCGCTTTTCTCCCGAGGTTCAACGCGCTTACAAAAATACAAAATAACATAATAATATTAATATAAGGAACAAGATTAGATGAGGAACACATAGGCCTATGTCTTGAGCATGTTGAGTGCCTTCTTGAAGGCAATGACAGAAGCAGAATGTCTCATAAATATAGGTAGACCATACCTTGAATGCACATCGGTAAAAGTCCTGTCACCAGCTCTAAATATTGTCATAGGATACTCAAGACGAAGATGATCCTTGGACGATCTTAACACTAAGTTCCACGCGGCTATTAGTTTTACCATACAAAACAGATTTCCCGCAACAACGGTTCCCAATTTTCAAAGTCTATCTCAAGGATTACTGAACCAATACTAGGTATGTTTGTACTTATTTCAAAGCATTTTTCATGGTGATTCAAAATATAATGATGATATTCAATAGTTGTGACATTTTTGAAACATTTCGTGCAATTCTGGAATGACGCCTGCCGCCGCGTGGAGTGTCTATTTAGGTGTCTAGAAGCGATTGTATAGGTAATAAAAAACGTTGGCCATAATAAAGCGATTGTAGGAATCATAAGCGCTATCAACGATTATAAGAAATTGTAAGATTTGTTTGAAATGTTGCCTATTTATGCATTTGGAAAATGTTTGTATGACAAAACGGTAATCGATGGTCGTTTTAAAGGCTCCTTTGTATACGGGCTGCAGCACGCTGATTGACACGCAAATAACAGTTTGAAATAATCTGACATCACTGAATTAAACAAGTGCCAATTCCTAAAAGGTATAGGCCTAAGTCTCTTGTAACAGCTGACATTCACCATGAGTTCCTCCTTAAGGATTACTGCTCGATTAAAAGAGCGGTTGACAAATCCTTACTCAGAGCCCTGTTGACAAATTAAAATTGAAAGTGTCACTATCACCCAAAGGGAAGAAGAAGTGCACTTTCAATAGGTATGTGTAGTGTAACACCTGTTATGCGATTTGTCTTATCCACAAACCTCAATAGGTCAATCAGTATTATTAAACGGAGAGGAATATAATTCGAATTAAGGGCAGTGTCAACCCGGCACTTGTTTCAAAAATTGAATTTCATATTTCTCTATTATTTTATACTTGTATATGTATTCTATCATTACCATCATAAGTTACTAATCGGAAGCTATTATTTCCCGTTCTTTTGGGTGATTTTAAATTGTTGTTTTGGTAAGTTTGAATCAGGAAAAGGCGCATAGTTATTTGGCGGGAATTTAAGCGGAGTTCCGCGCTTTTCAAATGCTGCGACAGCTGTTTGATCATTGCGTCGCGCGCTGAAACTTCCCGCGCATAATTCTAGACGCGCCGCTTAATATCCGCGACGTAGACGCGAAAAACAAAAGAGCGCAAAACAATGTCTAAAATGTAAACAAAGGCCAATCTTACGATCATTTAAATTTCAGTTTTCTTCCAATTTCTTCACATTGTGACAATATAAATTGAATCTGATAGTTTATTGTGATTGTTCATAATAGTATACTCGCTTTTTAGGTCACACGCCCGTGTGTTCCGTGAACATTTAGCTTTAAATGGTGGAAAATGTCAACATTTTTACTAAATCGATGTTTTCTAGAAGTTCAAATTTGAAGGAATTTTACGAATTTTCAGACAACATAACTAAAAATATATCAAACTATCAGGTAAGCTTTTATTACCATTGTGTAGAGGACTTTCAGCGCTAGGAGGAAATTTTTTATTTTTTCGATTATGGATTTTAAACTCGAGATATGCATCCATTTCTAGCGAAATGTACGCAAAAAAACACGACTTTTACACTTTTCCGATGTTTTTAGGAATATTTACAAAACCAAGCTTTATTTTGGAAAAAGAAAAAATGGCCTCCTAGACAAAATTGTTTTGTTTACAAAAACGTATATTAGAACAAATTACCATTTTTTATTTTATAGTTATGCTGTCTGAAAAATTTGGGGTAAAAAAATGGCTTTTTGGTTCATTTCTCAAAATTTAGTTTATTTGGTATCACATTGATATCACCATCGGCTTCCTTATCAAATTTCCTTTCTAAAAATGTATACTTTTATGTACTTTTATTCAATATTCTCAAACTTAGAAGCAAAAGTTGATCATCAAAATAATAGGGTTGTCACTTCCCTTAAGCCCATTTCATATACTTAATTGTCATTGGTTTTATAATGTTGTTCACTATTACAACCATAAATATTATTAAGTTTTATCGAAGATCATATTATTATAGAACACCCCTACTCTCTCCAAAAATTTCAGGCTGAAGGTTTGAAATTAAACTTCACATGTGGACACACTCCAATTCCCCTGTATCAGTTCAGGTTTGTGTAGTTCATTATAAACTACATCAAATGGGGGTTTCGACTGTTTAGGGACTTTGTTGGGAGCCTAAAGTCTAGTTTGAGGATTTGTCAATCCCCCATTTTGTTTAACCTTACGCTTGCCCCCTTGCCTATCCTTGTGGTGTTGGGTGACTGGCACCATCAATTCAGAACTGCGGATTTTAATCAGCTGTCATGGCCAATGATTGTCTGCAGGGCAAACTACAATGACAAATACTTTTAAAATGTTGCCAAATATTTGACACTTTATATAACCCTCTAATCTTGTATAACCCAGTCATCGTATCGCACAGAATTGAATAAAAACAAAATCAAATCAGAAAACTCCTAAATAAAAATCCATTCTATCCTATACTATACCCCCAATTGTATTGTCTGAAACGTTGATCCAGCTCATGTGTTCGTTTGGCGGCCACTTTAGCTCGGGAGTTAATATTTATGTATTTGATATTTTGCTTACATTTCACAGAAACTTGGATGTGACGGTGTGTTGAACTCCGACATGACAGTGGATGGTTGCGGTATATGCGGTGGATGGAATCACACGTGCGGGCACGTCAAAGAGGTTTTCAAGGATGAGTTCCCTGCCTCGGGTGAATCTGCGTTTGCAGTTTAGTATAGTAATGATGATTGTGAATGGAGACGATGGGTCGTACGCACTAAGCACATCGCACGAAAAACCGTTGCACTGTACTGTGAACGGTAGTAAATCATATATGCAAGCTAAATTTGATCAGACGATGTCACGGGTTATTATACATGTATTAATGAAATTAAGTTTACTGAGAGATGCTATGATACTGTAGAGTACTATGATCTAATATCAAGCAATGTTTAAATTTGGTTAATTTTATGTGATTATTATTATTTATTTTATGCAGGGTATTACACTTACAACTCC
The DNA here is from genome assembly GCA_035610835.1 of Ophiura sarsii. Classification (NCBI taxonomy): domain Eukaryota; kingdom Metazoa; phylum Echinodermata; class Ophiuroidea; order Amphilepidida; family Ophiuridae; genus Ophiura; species Ophiura sarsii. Next base: position 1,324,505 of record CM069442.1, read on the forward strand.
ATTGCTACTATACCATCCGGCGCTACTGACATTCGTATTACCGATATCAGTGGACTCAACTATTTAGGTTAGTAAGTTATTATTACTCCCATTCCAGACAAATGTTGAATTTTTTCTTCTTCAAAATAGTAAAGATTGAGAGAGGTTATGACTATGATTGTACTTCATTCATTCAACTACGGTATAGGCCTACTCTGTACAATAATTGTTCGTACATACATATCGAGAGTTTAGCGCAACAAGGCCCAATCTGCAATAGATGCCAGATGTTATGTGAGGTAGCCTACAGTAGACCCAATGATATAAACTAAAAGTAACTAATTATACATCTTTTTCATAACATTTGGGTTTTTCTCAAACATTCAATTATTAAGTGACACCTAAAAATGCCCCTCCCCCTGCAAAATGCAGATATGATGTTAGGGCTAGTGCGACCCTAAGACTAGAGCAGGGTGTTTTTTAGGGGGGGGGGGGGGGCACGAGTCTAGTGCTATGAGCCACTTAGAGCACTTTTACGATGAACTTTTTAAAAACTGATTGGAATACCAAAAGCTCATTCAAAAGAGCTTGGAGGTTGGGAAAATAGTTTTAAGATACTGGCAAAAAAATCCACTTATTCGTTGAGCGTACCGAAAGAAATATTATACGAAAGAAACTCTCAGTTCTGATTGATTGATCTCGATTTTTACCAGAACGAAAATTAGCTTCACTTTGTCAAAATTACACCTTGAAAACCTCTTGCTGATACATAAAGCCGATTTCACACTTTTCAGCTCTTCGGGATGAATACGACGAGTTTGTTCTCAACGGAGACTGGATAATAGAATGGCCTGGGGAGTACCACAGGGCTGGGACTTCTATCATCTATCAGAGGCATAGAAACGGCACGGAGATGGTATTGTCGCCTGGTCCGCTAGACAGAGCAGTCCAAATTATGGTTAGTTTGTAATCAATTCAAAGAAAGTATTTTGAATAACAGCAATTGCTTGGTGTTTGTCACATGAATAAACTAAATAACAAAATATGGCAGACGACGCTGGACACGGGCGTATTCACGAGTATTTAGGTTAAAATATGCGAACGAGGTTACGTGATCAAGTGAATGGGACGAACGCTTAACAACGGTTTAAATTCAAAAAATGATACTGACACTGCGGGTGGTTAGCCACTCTCAACGGTTTTGGATTGGAAATTTTTTCTTCTAACCTATGATGAATTTTTCAAAATGATTAGATCAACATTCGCGATTACGTGTTATTCCAATACGAATTCAAAATTTAGGTTTTCGCGTGTCCATCGTCGTCTGAAATATGGCAGACGACGGTGGCTACGAACGGCCGTTAATTTTGAATTTCCGTTGGTTTCAATGTAACAATGGATTTTGATTATATGACCCCATAAAATTCATCATAGGTTAGAAGAAAATTTTTCCAATCCAAAACCGTTCGGGATGGCTAATCATCCCAATTGTAAATGCTATTTTTTGAATTTAAACCGTTGTTAAGCGGTCGTCCCATTCACTTGATCAGGTAACCTCGTTCGCATATTTTAACCTGAATACTCGTGAATACGCCTATGTCCAGCGTCGTCTGAAATATGGCGAATGTACAATTACGCCCTCTAGTGTTGATTAATATAAATTGCGTGTTATTTGCTGTTTTGCAAACAAAGCAGAGTATGTTTCAGGAAAGATAAGTGCGCCCTCTAGAGTTGAATTTTAGAACTCAACGTAATTCGCATTTCATTTTGAGAACATAGCCCTTTCTTTTTTTCTATTATGGAAACGCTGCGGGTTTTAATTTTCTATGCTTTCAAAACAGCAAGATTTGTGTTCAACAAGAGAGCGAAATATGGACTACTAGAACTGAATAAATGTTTTGTTATTCGCTATTTAAAAACACACGCTTTTCTTTAAACGAGTGGAGATAATTTGTCAGTTTATGTTGTGTGACCATAAAAGTTAAGATTCATCTTAAAGAGTGATGCTTCTTAAGTTTTCAACTCTTGTTAAGTGGATTGTTAAAGAAATAGGACCCATGTCAAACTTGAGACCTGGGTCCAACTGTATATAGCTCAACCTAGGAAGAATATTTTTAAACTCGTCTGAACAAGGATTAAAGAAGAGTTATGGCTTAAGAGTAACTTAAGAAGAAACTTACTCAATGATCTAACTATTTCTCTCATCGACGTTCTTGTTTGCATGCCATTTCAGATTATTTTCAGAGAGCCAAATTTGGGAGTAGAATATGAATATTGGTCTCATCCTAAGCAGAACAAGGAAGGGCCGGGAGAGCAGACGGCAGAGCTCTCAGAAAACCTAATATTAGGTGAGGAGAAATATCACTAAAGAGGCAGTGACAATAATTTGTTGCTAACAATTTGGCTTGTTTGGTTGAGGAGATGCTAGTTAATTGAGGTCTAGTTGTGAACTCAATAATAACAAAATTGCACATTGAAACTTTGGTACAAATACACGTTCCCCAAATAACCTGTTTGAAATAGACCATCCGCTATCTATTTTAAAAATCTTTAAGGAAATTACACTGCACCCTCTAGAGTTTAAAAATAGTTGTACTTGTATTTACCAGAAGAGCAACCATAAGGAGGTGTCCGATATATTGTCATTACCGCAGCATTAAACCCGTACAAGTAACGATTTTATAAATGCCAGCGCACCCATTGAGATTATCACAATTACTCATGTCAACAATGTAATCAAAACAGATCGAGATAATAACATTCTTACATTAATAATATGTTTATGTGTCATACAGGACGACATGACCTCCCATTGCAAACAACCAAACGGCCACATACTACGTATCGAACCATCAAAACTGAGAAATCAACAACTGTTCGAAAACCGACCACGACGCGGAAACCAACTACCACGCAGACACCAACAACAACACGGAAAACAACCACTACGCGGAAACCGACTACCACTCGGAAACCAACTACAAAAGCACCGACAATGATCCCATACATATTCTTACCCGCTGGTAACACAGGTGGTGTTCAGCCAAACAAAGATAATGATTCGAGACGAAATGGCTCAAAAGAACGCGAGAGAAAACCTGGAAAGGAGAAGGGCAAATCAAAAAGTAAGTAGAACTAGTGCTCAATGAGGACCATGTTAAATAGCAAGACATATTCGTCCAGCAGAATGATCAGGACATCTATTCGCTCTTTGCGTGGACCCGCCATTTATGTGGAGTAGAAGTAAAAAAGGATGCTTCGTAACATCATTGTACAGGTAGAAGTAACAAAGAAACGTCGGGAAAATAAATAATTGTATACATCGTAAAAATCATCTTTCCTCGTTACTGTTTATGAGGAGTGCCTTGAACTGGAATCGGATTGAATGAAAGTATTGCATCATTTGACAATGTCTCACTGCATGACCAGTCATATTGTACAGAGAGAGTCGAACTACAGTCCTCAAAACAAGTAACTGACCAGGTAATGAATATACTCTTAACTCCAAAACTATAGCTTCTACATAAAAATATTTAAAAAAAAGTTGTAAAGAAATTTCTCCTCTTTAACTTGATACATTATTCATTATGATCGGTTAATAATTAAGAACGCGCCTTTGAAAAGGATAGAACAAAGTGCAGTTTACATTTTAACACTTGGGATTTGGACACGCGGGACAGTGTGACAGGTATGGGTATGGGTTGCATTGATCAATTGAAGCATCCCCAATCCCCGTCTTACTATCGACCAGTGAGTTGTCGCTACCATTTAATCAATAATCTGCCTATTGCTTGTCCGATGCTGCGTGTAGACGAACGAAATGTTAAAATGAAAAACGGACTTTGTTTTGGTTTCTGTGGTTTAGGGCACATAACTGAGTCAATATTGATTCAATCTTCACGTGTAATATCTCAAATTAAAGGCAAGACATTTCCTTACAAATTTATAGTCTGATATTTTTACGTAGGAGTTACAGTTTTGGAGTTAAGGGCATATTTATTACCTGGTCAGTTACTTATTTTGAGGACTGTAGTTACACAATGTTATGGAATAGTCCCATGCAATGCGGTACCAGTTGGAGGCGCTCCACGCAAATGGCGGATCCGTGCAAAGAGCGGATGTCGTTGCATCCATGATCAAATAGCAAGACTTTTCTTATGCCGTCTTATTATATATTTTTCCTGTAGGAAAGTGTGACAAATGTCCCAAGGTGCGGAATCGGGCGAAGAGCTACTGTATCAGTGATTTTGGTAAGATGCTAAGGCCACAAAAAAAAAGGTGTTTGTTTGTCCATAGAGGGTCCTCAAAAGGTAGGGTCGGTAGGTCGGATTTTTTTTTATTTTAAAAATATTATTTAATACGGATATTGTATTTGGGAATATAAATTCGGCATGAATACTGTGAATTAAAGTCCAAACACACACCAAAACACCTCACTTTTCATAAGCTTGCGACATTGTTGCTTTACTCTTCACACTGCTGATTTTGATCTCTTTCTCCTGCTGGGGATGGGGCAGATTGTCAATTTAAAGTTCCAATATTGTCGCATTGGTTGCAACACTACAAACTCGATCAAATGTTATTTTTGTACTGAGTTTGCAATGCGCAGATACCGTAGGACGCCGCCATTGTGATTGAATGTTGCACACTGAGTGAAATAACGTTGTGTTGAAGTTTTGCTAGAAATATATACGTGAAAGTATTGCTAAACCTATTTCCCCCGCACTAACTACCCCAAAGATTGTTTTATACTATGTTGAAATTAATATTCATGCCGTTGAGCAACATTTAGGGAACAAATATTAACTGTAACTAGATTTTTCATATTTTCTCACACTGCGTTTTTAGTATAAAAATGACATCACTTGCACGTGCGATCACTGATTTTCATTTAGTCCTTTTAATAGTCCCGCGGGTGCCAAGTTCATGCATTAAACATCGTGTGTACACGGGATTGCGCATTGGGGATGGTGTTGCAAATACCAGAATGACGATATCATACGAAATAAGGAATAAAAACGGTCCGTTTGGCCATTCAAATTGCTCAAAAAGTTGTTTTAAAAAAATTATCGAAAATAAAAAGTAATACGGTCGGCACCTAGGTACACGGTCGGTCGGACGTGGACAAACAAACAACTTTTTTGTTGTTGGCCTAAATGATGAAACGATAGATGGGCCTAGTGATCAAACACGAGAACCAGCATGGCTCGGGTTTCTGTTCAGCTGTCATCGAGATAATAATGACATTTTTTTTATCGCACTTTATTTCTGCCAACCAAAGTGGGACAAAAATCTATAAAGAATGAGTAATACAATATATATACTTTTAAGTAAAGAACAGTTATTATATTACTGCTCATAAAACGTCAATATCAACAACATCAGTATTAATTACTGGAGATTTCCATCTCAGCAACAGGACGATTCAATAATAGTAATGTTAGTGGGAAATATTATTTCCGCAGTTCCCCTGAACACCTAAATGCTCATAAAAGAAACCGACTGTTAATCGTTTAATAACCTTCAAACACTTCTTTTATTCCTCCTTAGTCCTACATGTGGAGATTCTCAGCAAAAACAAGGAAAGGGGAGATCAGACAATTTATGACGTAGAGATCATTTCAACATACAAGAACACGATGCACCTCGGGTACCGCGAGTACTTATGGACTCCCAACAGATGCAACTGTCCACGACTGAGACCGGGACGACAGTATGTTGTTACAGGGAACCAGCGATATTTTGAGGAGATCGGTGAAAGTAAATTGGTAGTCGACAAGACCAATTTGGTGAACACTTGGAAGGATGGTCTTCACGATAAGTGGGACAAAATACAGGCGAACCGGTTGATTTTATGCGAATCGGAGACAAGGACAGAATGACTCTATTAATTTATTGGAAGCACAGTTTCATTTGATAAAGTGACGTCACCGGTGTTTGACAGTACCCACAATGCATTGCAATATTTCGTTCGTATGCACTGGCAGAGCAGGTTGAGTGACAGTTACGTGACGATACTGCATACTGGTAGCGTTCTTGGTAACGCAAAGGCCATGTTAGTGTGATTTCTTCGGATTATCTTATATTCATAACTACCCTAATATATTTTTCTGGAGGAAAAACAGTTATGGGGGACAACGGTATAGATGCTACATTAGTATCTGACGAACATTTAGGTCTACTTCGTGAATGAAGATTGTTCTCGTCTATAGTGGCAATCCCCCCCCCCCCAAAAAAAAAATCACAACACTGCCCCAAAACTTCATACACATCGGCTACTATTAACCTAGCTCCCGGACCCCAACGGTATACGTGGCATTTTGAAACTGGTATTCTTTGATATAATTGTTTATACACACACCCATTTGATTGGACTTCATTTGGGGTAGTCATCTTGTAACATAACATGTTTGTACATATTCGACCTTCATTTGATGAAGATGGTGGTATCTACTCATTTCTCCAAGTGGCTTGATCCAGACAATCTGCCAGTCTGACCAATTTTGAGCAACAGAGGGCGCTGCAATATCAAATTAAAAAACCCTCTTGATATTAACGATCGGCGACGAACACTTGTTCCGAAAACTGATACAATGCATTTTCAAATATTCTGGGGACAAATCTCTCACTCAATTTAACAAAAGAAAACTGTTTAGAAATGTAAAGTAATTCCAGGCTGATACATCAAATACTAACACAATTGAGGGTGTATCTTTGATCAAATAATGTGAAACGCATTTTAGGCCTATACTAATAATATTGAATCAAGTTGAAACGATACATCTGTAAATGTCATAGTCATGTTTTTATCTTTATGTTATATTGTAGTCATACGAGTTTCTGTCTGATTATATAGCCTACTAATCTTCATCATGTTTATTGAACGCTGTTGTTGACGTGACGATTAAAGGAGGTGTCCAGCAACCACAACATTGTGCAGAATATGTTAGCAAATTAATCATCGCGACCAAAAGGGCGTAATTATATAGAACAAAACATCATACTAATGACCGTCTATTATGGATGAAATAAATGGCTAAAAGTACGCATCATTGGGTTTTTTTTTGGAGGGGGGGGGGGGGGGGGGGGGTGGTGGGGTGGAACTGAAGGGCACTCAGGGCACTGGAGAGGAGTATACTATATAACATGTTTTCAATTTGATTTGATATTTCCCACAACTGAAACTAATAAAAGCAAGATACAGTCATTACAATAAGTAACTGACCAGGTAATAAATGTACTCATAACTCTAAATGTATAACTCCTACATAAACATATTGAATTATAAAAATGTTGGAAAATTTCCCTTCTTGAATTTGAGATATTACACGCTAAGAATGGCTGATTATTAAGGAAGTTACAATCCCAAATGTACTGTCAAGTGGCTGTCCTAAAACCGGCAAACAAAATCGCATGGTACACGTGGCAAATGTGCCCACGGAACCTACCCAAAGAAGATTTCTTGATGTACCCCATAATCCTTAGCGCCCCTGCTGTACCAGTAGGGCTTATCACCAAAACAAATAGTGCCACACATGTGTTAAAGTAATTAACAGCTGGAGGTCGTCTGACCTCTACGGTAGTGATGCATGGTGCAGATAGGGTAAATTTGGCCACAAATATGAAAGAAGTTGAATCCCATCTAAAACTTGTATTTATAAAAATATAGGGTCTTTAAGAAAATCAAGAAAGGACTGTATTAAAGACACATCAATCATATTACTTGCAAAAGGATTTTCTTAAAGACCCTCGTTTAACAACTTTATAAGCATTTCCTTGCACTGTAATGTCGATGGGAACCAGTAGACACTGGTGACAGAAATCAGAGGTCATGTGATGAAAGTGAAGTATCCTGGGGTGCATCAAGAAATCTTCTTTGGAACCTACCTATGCCTCCACAAAAAAGGTGTATTGTCAAATTTTACGGGGGGCTTCCGCCACTGGTTATCACCACATTTATTACCGGGTAAGTTACTTATTGTGATGACTGTATACCAACTTGGTGTGGGGAAACAAGCAATAACGTGGGATAATATAGTGACAAACAGTAACATATATAACGACAAGCAATAAAACATATAACAATAAATCACGGATATGAAGTGGGACAAGCAATACAAATTGCTGTTGCTCTCTGAATTTCATCTTTCGTATACACATTGTAAAGCATATAAAGTGAAATGCATAACAATCTGTTCCTGCTGTACATAAACCATATATGCATTGAATTTGGTGAAAGCGCAAGAAAGACACTTTAATGATGTTGTGCGTAAAGTTATCATCCTACTTTTTATCATTCATTTTTACGACATTTGAAATAAAATTTTCGTTTTTACAACTTAACGACTTTTATCATTACAGAATTACATCCTTTTGGCTGCGTATCTTTTCCGTTTTCGAGATGATTAGCTTGGTTCCTATATATTATAAAACGGAGTCCCAATGATAAATATCAAAATTTGTGGTACATCTGTTGATTTGACCCTGGTCGACTCGTCCAGAGGTAATTTCGTCCAAATGTGAATATCCATTTATATGGTCAATAATGTTATGGTTTAAAGTCTAATACAATGGTAGAGGAGATATTCTAGTAGTAGTAATCAACCACCCTCCCTCTGAAATATTTAAATCATATCTTAATTAACTCGACCGTAGCCCATTCGTTCCGACTTATCCATGCCCCTATGTTCAGTAATATTAAATTGTTTCTTTTAACTTACACCCTTCCTTCCTCTGACTCGATCCTAGATGAAAAGGGTCACGCGTTATGAACTCGCCTTCCAATAGGGCGGTGCTGTTACATTTTTTTAGCTTCATGCTGTCATTTTCCTCAAATATTTTTAAACCCACAAAAGCTATCTCAACAAATTTGGTATCATTAAAGTAAAGCCCTAATAACAAGCTATCTGCCTGCCAAAAGGCATTGGTATAGCTAATACAGAAAGGGAGATACAGCTGTTTGATGTTTGGGGACCAGGGGTGGTGCTAGAAGGGGTGCCGCCGGAAAGGGTGCCGCCTGTACAAACTCAATGGGGATAATCCCATGCTTTGTTCTTTTTACAATAACTAGTCATCCCCTAATGTTACAAACACCATTTTGGTCTCATTTCAAAGGACATTTAGTAGTCTTTACTTAAAAGTATGTGGTTCAACAGAGTTGTCAACTATTTGTAACAACTAATTAATTATGGATAAGACAATGATCATCAGCTTTCTTCCTATTCGCTACATTGTACATAGTCAACATGACGGGCAACATGAATAATCAGCCTCAATTACCGGATTTATAAAAATGACTATAACAGAAAAAGCTTTCAACCTATGATAGCAAGAGTATACATTTTTGGAAAGCTTGTAACGAGAGGAATTCAGAAATGCAGTTTATATCAGGGAAGGATTCATCCTTAAATAAATATTTCTGAAAATTTTAAAAATATATAAAATAAAAATTGGAGATATTCACTAGCCGGTATAATAACCATACCGACGTAGTAACTTTGACAATTATATATCATCTAATGGGTAATTTCATGAGGAATTCAAATATGTAAAAAGAATAATGATAGGGGTAGGTATAAAAAATATATGGATCGCAAATTAAAAATTAAAAAACTCTGATATTTTTCCGAACATTTCCGATCATACCATTTTAGTTCTTGGTCGTACTATAATTTTAATGGCATATTTGGTTTCCTCATGCAATTTCCCTTTATAAAATGTATACTTTTACCACCTCTGGGGGGTATACAAGCAAATATAAATGTGTTAAGTTAAAATCATGTCGCGAAAGCCAAAATCCGTGTGTAACGCGAAAGGAGGCGAGCTTAAAATACATGACCATATTTATAACATTTTTGTTTCAAATTAAAAGGTTTTGAAAAGTTTTCAAATTTAAATTATTTAAAAAAACAAACAAACCCGCCCGCCCGCGAATTTATTAACCGTACACACTTTTGGCCAAACACTGTATAAACGTATTGCTGAACAATGTTCATGTGCTATGCGCTTTACCCACCCGTCACTCCCCCGCCTCGTGGCATATCCGCCCTCGGGTATTCCACATTTCTTCAATAACCCCGGCCCCTACTTCACAGACTCCATTTACACCCCGTCTCCCGGCTAATTTCAACCCCAAGGTCTAAATCTTAACCATCTCCCGTACCGTAGCACGGCGTATTTTCCCAGCCCGCTTGTGTGCGCGCGTCTATTTACACGGCGCACTACGACGCGCTATCTGTTACACGCGCTGACTGCATAGCTACAGTACGCATAGAGATAAACACAAATGGCCCGTAGAAATAGTCTAAAAAACCCTGAAATTTTGCTCGTTTGCCCATATCTTGGTCAATTCTGTACGGTTTTGGCCATTTATAGCTTATAACCCGTGTCAGGTCATCATCTACATGATCTAGTATCAGTACAACGTTCGCGACTTTTAAACGCAAAATAAGAGCCTTTTCAGGAAACACACACTTACACACGCCTACGTGCAATCGTCTCCAAACGTGGACGTAGTTTAGAACTATCCAACCGATGACGGTGTGTATCACATTTTAATCGACATACTTGACTTACTTGACTTGACTTATGGCGGATGATTTTTCCGAACCACAATGCCACGGCTGTTTGACTGTCCGATTTATAATTAAATTAATGGAATAAAAAAAGATTACATAGTGGCCCAGTTATGGTTTGACCTGATTTAGGTAGCGCTAATGAATACGAGTATACGGTGAAAATTTCACGAAAATTGTAGGAGCCATTTTTAAAATTATCGGCATTTTCTAATGAATACGAGTATACGGTGAAAATTGTAGGAGCCATTTTTAAAATTATCGGCATTTTCTCCTTAACACACATTTTACATGTAACTCTATGGGAAATGTGGCCGATGAGGGCGCTATTATTGTAAATAATAATATTCAAAGCTCTATTTCTCAGAAATGGCACCAACAAATGTTCTGAAATTTCTATAAAAGATGGCCAGAATGTTCGGGCAAATTATATGGGATCAAACAGCCGTGATGCCTCTCCAGATCTTCCTTTCCAACATAGCTGTCTTGATTTCTTCCACCTGCAGTCCTGTATCACGTTTTAGTATGTCAATGTAGGTCAGGACTGGTATACCACGCTTTCTTACTCCGTGCTTTGGAATCCAATGTATGAGTTTGTGTACAAGCTCCTTGGACCCCCTGAAGCAGTATCCAGCAAATCTTGCTCTGCGTTCTCTGATCTTGTTCGAGACTTTTGGCATGTCCCCATACAGGTCCTTATTTGTCACATACTGACTCCAGTTGAACACAAATCTTAGCATCTTAGTGTAGCATCCTTCCAGCCAGTTGTTTACCAAGCTTTGGGGTGACTGTCCATGCCTCGCATCAATAAAAGAGGACTGATTCTACTGTAGCTATGAACAGTCTTTCTTTGAGCTTTCTGGATAGTGATTTAGCCTTCCGTAACTGACTAAGTTTGCCACAAGCTCTCTATGCAGCTGCTTTGCGTGTTTTGATGTCCTTTCAGTACTGTTCATCCAGGCTCCAAGGTATTTGAAGTCCTCCACTTTATCAAGGCGCATGCCTTCGCTTGTGATGATTACAGGTTCTTGCGTCTGGTTGAAGGACACGTACTTCGTCTTTGCAGCGTTCATTTTGAGCCCAACTCTGCCCACTGAAGTCTCCACTCTGTTAAGTAGTGATTGCGCTTGTGACACTTCCTCAGACAACAGTGCAATGTCGTCAGCAAAGTCTAAGTCAGTTAATACGGTTGGTCCTATTCTTCTGCTGCTTCTTTTTCTTAGGTGGAATCTTAGCTCTTCTTCTCTGCCATCTAATGGCCTCTCTAGAGCATAGTCAAAAGCAATGACAAAGAGATATGGAGCCAGGGTGTCTCCTTGTAGTACTCCAGCCAGTATCTCAAACACTTCTGTTTCTCCATCTGGGGATATAGCCTTTGCCTTGGTGTCTTTGTATATATCTGCTATCGCATTTGTAAGCTGATCAGGTACACCATAGGCTTTCAATATTTGCAGCAATCGTCCCCTATGTACTGTGTCAAACGCTTTCTTGAAGTCGATAAAGGTTATGATGGTTGGCAGGTTATTTGATCTTAGGGAATAATATTCCCTCAATAATTCTTCGGAGGGCAAATATATGACCTACAGTGGTACGGCCTACTCTGAAGCCATTTTGATTAGCTCTTAGGTGGACGTCGAGCTCCGGTCTAACTCTGTTGCGTATTATCTTGTTGTGTAGATTGGCAACAATTGAACTCGGGCTTATTCCACGGTAGTTGCCCCCAAGCTGAGATCACCTGATTTCGGTATTGGTACTATGTTGAGAATGGACCACTGCTCTGGCTTTTTCCCGTTCAACAATTAAGGCATCATTGCAGAAGTCAAGAATGATGTTATCCAAATCACATCTTTTGAGCATTTCAGGGGTAATACCATCTTCCCCACAGCTTTCCCCCTCTACTAGTGCCTTCTTAGCCTTCTCATATTCCTCCAAGTCAAAGGTTCCTACTTTAATGTTGAGATTCTATAGTATTGGAGCAATTTCCTCATCCTCATTACTTATATGTGGTGGGCTCCCAAGTAGATTTTTGGAGTGAAAATAAGCATACTCAACAAAACAAAACTAATTACTGTACAAATGGGTTTTAAGAGCTTTTTTAAAAATGGCTACAGATGGAGACTCTCTGATGTGAATTGGGAGGTCATTCCAGATGGAGGGGGCAGTGTAATAAAATGTCCTACGTTCAGCAGACTGTAGGAGCTTGGTGGTTTTATGAATAGTTAGACGGGTGGTGTCTGATGCTGAACGCAGGTTAGGACGAGCAGGTGATAGATGGTGAGCGTTAAAGCGATGTAACTGGGTGCCATATGGTTGAGGCATTTATATACAAATAACATAATTTTAAAAGCAATCCTCTTTAACTCTTACCATGCTTTCTGTTTATCATGTTTATGTGAGCATTTTCTACCTCTCTTAGCTTATTGGTAAGGTCTTTCTCTTTCACTTGATCATAAGCCTCCCCTAGGCTCTTCTTAGCATCCTTATAATCTCTTCTATTGTCCTCGTCGTTAGTGTCTAGTTGATATTTTGCGTACGCTTCATCAATTTTTGTTCTCGCCCTGGTAACCTGGGCGTGTTTTGATTAGTAGGTTCTTTTCTCTTTCTTCCTTGCAGGAATGGCTATTTCTGCAGCTTCTTGAGTGGCTGTATTGAACCTTGTGTATTTCTCAGATGCAGTTTCTACATCATCCTGAAGGGGCTGAAACCTATTACGCACCTCTATACTGTATTTAGCTTGTAGATCTTGATCAGTTGTCAATATATTCCAATCGTACTGCTCTTTCCGTTTGATGATCTTACTCTTCCTGAGGCTTAATCGGATGCTAGCAGAGACTATATATTCTATGGTAAGATCCCACACTAGCAAAAGTGTTGTATGCTTCAGAATTTTGAACACTGTTTCGCCATTTCCGCCTGACAAGGATGAAGACCAGCTTTAGTTTGTTGCCACCTGGGCTGACATATGTCCACAACTTGCCTTTTTTCTTGCGAAAGTAGGTATTTGCGACTATAAGATCTTTCTCTTTAACTAATTCTGCTAGCTACTCTCCATTTCTGTTTGTATCATCATAGTATGAAAATTTGGCGTCATCCTTTCCAAGTCTGGCTTTGTAGTCGCCAACAACAAGCAAGATGTTGTGTGCTGGAATGGAGTCAATCGCCCCCTTTATACTGTTGTAGTGCTCTTCTATGATGTCTTCTTCCGCCACATTTGTAGGACAGTAGGTCACCACTACAGTTGTTGCTGGGTTTACCATGGAAGTTGATTATGAGTGTACGATCAGAATGTGGTTTGATACTTGCTAATGATCAGAGTGCTCTGTTGTTGAGTGGTATCCCGACTCCACTTACAGCTGCACCTGATATTTCTTGTTGCTGAGGTAGTGATCAGTGTTCTGCAGGGCTGTCAACTTTTGGGATTTGCTGGGAGGGAGAGATACAGACTCAAAATAAATAAATCGTAAAACATGCACAATTTTTTTCCCGTCAGCAGCTGAAATCCTGATAAGGGGGGGGGGGGGGGGGGGGGGGGGGGGGGGGGGGGGGGGGTAGCGGTGAAGTTTTTGCATGGTCAAAATCGTAAATGTACCGATGGAAGCTAGTATAAGGGTGTTGATACACATTTTAATTGAGGTAATTTTGTTCAGGCGGGAGATTTTTTATGCTATGCGGGAGTGCGGGAGAAAGAGTGTCTATGCGGGAGACTCCCGCCTAATGCGGGAGAGTTGACAGCCCTCCTGTATCCCGATCATGTCAATTTTATCTGTCTGATAGTCCTCACATTCATGGTAGATATAGTGATATTTGTATTGCATGTTGCAAGTCGTCTCCTCTTGCGCGCTCTGCCGTCAAGCTTACTCCTCCCTTCCGGGTTTGGGGGCATGCCGTCATCAGTTGATTTTGAAAAATCCGAGTCTGCTCCAGGAGGCGATAGGTTAGTAGGGACTTTAACCCTAATGTTGATTTGGTTTGCCATCATGTTTTTGTTGTTGCTATAACTACCGCGGTCGCAACTCCTGCAGCATGGTTTATTATCAAAGTTGTCCTTCTTCTAGAATATTTGCCAGCCAAGGCTAATGAGTATATTCTACCCGAGTCTCAATGTTTTAGATTGAAACATAATAAGTTATTACACCTCATACATATTTATAAGGGTATACTTTTTTTGATTGGTTCATTTTTAACCTAGCTAGTCGGATAAATAAAAATACTTACCGAATGTTTGTTTAGGTTTATTGTACTACCAAACATGCGATAGTTTTGAACTACTTCCCGCTGATCAACACCGTCACCCGAATCAATTCTAGAGCCTATGAATATTACGTACATGTTATACGGTGACGCCAAGTACGAGGTTCCTTGACAACAACAAACATGGCGTCGTCTGCAAAACATCTTCCGAAGAAATTCGCGAACTAAACAGACGCAGATTTTAGGCTTCTTTTGGATAATTATGCTGCATCAAAATCTGCAGCAATGATTGTGAAGAACTAGGAAACGGGTTTAAAGGTAGATGTTCCGATTGCTGACCCGATTTTCAACTTGATGTTTACGTTTTCTATTTTACATGAAAGGTCATTCTTAAAATTGTTGCATTCCAAAGTTTGAGTTGCATAACTCCAATGGTTCTATTTTTAGAAGCGCAAGGTCAAAGACATGTGCCCATTGAGTAGTACACAGACTGGTTGGTGGTTAACCACCTTTGGCAGTAATTCACCACATTTTAGCCTATAATTTCCAAATGAAACATTTCTGGCCCTAAGATTTTACAGACATAATGAGAACAATATGGGGATTCTTCTGGTACCAAAATATCTTGATGTGAAAAAAAAAATTATAGCCCCAAAAAAGTGATCTGGTCATATACCTTTAAATTATATTGTTCTTCTGCCAGGGAAATTGAGTCCGCCGCTTCTTGGCTTGCTGATGTGTACTGTAGGTAGGCAGGCATAGGCCTACTACTACGACTACGAGCCTACGCGGGAGCAACGTAAGCTTTTTTTCGATTTTTAATTTAGTTTAGACAATGAAACATGTATGAGGTGTAATAAAACAAATACAACATGGTTTCTTTCGGGATGACTGGTGACTACCTCCCTCCGCTCCGCGTCGGGAGGTAGTCACCAGTCAGTTTGCACTACTTTCCCTCCAGTGGCGTAACCAGCGGGGGGGGGGGGGGGGGGGGGGGGGGGGGGGCAGGGGGGCTGGAGCCCCCCCCACTTGGAACCCTTGCCCCCCCGCTTGCCCCCCCAAATGAAATCAAGTACGGCTGTAAATGAAAGTTACAAACAAAGTACACACCAAATCCCCCCCAATAATGACATCGTGTCGGTTGAGATTGGCACTGTCGGTTCATTTGACGAAAGGAATCATGGAATTATGATGGTCAAAAGTACACATATGAAAAAATTTCGCGCGCTACACGCGCATATGTCTTCCCAAAATGAAATATTCTTTACTACAAGCTTGTTTAGAGCCAAAATGTAGCTCAATTGTCCAAAAAATAGCTGTAAAGTCGAAAATTTTCGACTGCTACGCGCGCATCTCTTGACTCAAAAAATCTTAGGAGCCCCCCCATTTCAAGTCACTGCCCCTTCTTGCCCCCCAAATGAAAAGTCTAGTTACGCCACTGTTTCCCTCAAACCCAGGCGCGTACCGCGGCATGTGAGCCGGGGGGGGGGGGGGGGGGGGGGGGGGGGTGGGGGGGGGGGGTGGTACAGAAGTATGTCGTCCCGACAGTGGCGTAAATTTTCGTAAAAGGTTGCCCCAATTTTTCCCCAGTCTTCTCGTGAATTTCACGTAAGTGGGGGGGGGGGGGGGGGGGGGGGGTAGTGTCAAAAAATTTCGCACGGTCAAAAAATTTCGCGCAGTCAAATATTTTCGCACGGTAACAAAATTTCGCAGTCCCCCCCAAAAAAAGGCAACAAATAATGCCCAATCGTCAGGGTTTTAGGCCTAGGTCCTATTTTTTTTTTATGCCCATTTTTTAGCGTCCCGGTATTGCGAATTTATTTAGCGTCCCGGTATTTGGAGCCAGGGGGGGGGGGGGGGGCAACTTGCCCCCACTGCCCCCCGGTCGGTACGCCCCTGCTCAAACCATGTTGTATTTGTTAACTATGTTCAATACACCTTGAGACTACTCCAATACGGTAGTCTTAGATCTACCGACCATTGCCCCTCCAGAGCTCCGTCAATTAGCACTAACCGCAAGGTTTGGCTATCCAGGTGGCACGCGACTTGCATATCAGTCTTCGAGGACGTGAAGATGGGTAACTGCAAGGGAAGCGATTAGGGACAGGAGGGCTGATGGAAGTGCCTCCTGTATCTACAACCTAGAGCAAAGCAAAGCATGGACAAAATTGCATAGTAGAAACATGCAGAGTAGAAAGAGATATCAGATAGGGCAAAGGAAGATTAGTGGTAGAGGAGAAGGTTGGAGTTGCGCTACTTACAGCCAGTTTTAAACCACCCAAATCGACATAACGAGGACGTTTTTGTATGTAAGTTACACAAACACACACATTTACAAAATTGTATCTACCAACCGTGGACGGTATTGGTACCTGTGACTGAGGACCCTTTTCAACATGCTTTTAAATTCATTTTTGGGTATATTGCAGCCCATTGCTCCATAGTTTGGAACCGTGGACGGTCCCCCATTGGCGAGACGTCCACGGGTAGCTGGTTAGAATGTGTTGTGCGTCCACGGTTGGAGGTGAAAATACACGCAAGCGATTTAATTTACGCACACACCAATTTATTACACACACAAGCGATTTAATTTACGCACACAAGTGAATTTATTACACACACCCATAATTAAATTTACTCGCACAAGTGAATTTATTACACACAAGCGATTTAATTTACTCACACAAGTGAATTTTTTACACCGTGTTTAAACTTAAACCGACCGGTACCGTAATCAAACAATTATGATTACCATACCATACCACGATTTAAAAAAAACAGAGTGATGACTATCTCAGTCTCGCAGAGCAGAGAAACCTTCTTTGTTACCTTGTTAGATTCATCGATTTCAACCAATCTCACTAGTTCTACTGCCAGCATATTATTTGTCTCTTTTAGATACTTAATTGAGCTCCTACTGTCCCACAGAATTCTATAAATGTTGGGATGCGGAGGCGACTAGCACTCTTTCTCGCTTGTGTGTGAAATGAATTCCCTTGTGTGCGTATATTACATCGCTTGTGTGCGTAAATTAAATAGCTTGTGTGCGTAAATAAAATTGCTTGTGTATGTAGATTAAATCGCTTGTGTGAGTATAAATTCCCTTGTGCGCGTAAAATAAATCGTTTGTGTGTGTAATAAATTCACTTGTGTGCGTAATAAATTCACTTGTGTGTGGAAAATTGCTTCGAGTGCGTTCGCACCATAGTCAAAACGAGGAGGAGATCGCTCACCACACACCAAATTTCGAGGAGATTTTTTTCAAAAAACCGGCAATTCAAGAAGCTCATCAATTTTGCCTGACCATATGGGGGTTATACCTCGTTTTTCTGTGCAATTTTGGGTACAATTCGAGGAGTTCTCGAAATGTTCGTGTACTAGTAAGTATTTTCACACAAACTCCTCGTTTTTCTGTAGGAACTCCTCGTTTTGTAAGCATAGTAGGTGCAATTCACACACTGCGCATACACCCATGTTACACAACTCCTTGATTGGCACATTGGGTCAGTATAAATGTGTTGGCAGAGTTAGTACACCGTACCGAAGTCTATGAATCAACTACAGTCATCAAAATAAGTAACTGACCAGGTAATAAACATGCTGCTGATAACTCTAAAAGTATAACTCCTACATAAACATATTTATTTATAAAGATGTTGAAAAATTTCTCTTCTTGAATTTGAGATATTACACGCTAAGAATGGTTGATTAATGAGGAAGTTACGATCCCAAACGTTAGGGCAAGTCTGATTTTCATTTTAACATTTTCTTTTCAACACGGGAAGAGTACGACAGGTAAAGCGTGTGTGCCGTATTGATTAACCGTAACAATGCCACCGGTCGACTATCCAACAACCAGGCCATCGACGGCTGAATTGGCACTACCACTTAGTACCAGTAATCAATAATTTGCCGGTCTGAGTCCCCGTGTTGAAGATGAAAATGTGAAAATGAAAATCAGACTTGACAGTACATTTAGGATTGTAACTTCCTTAATAATCAGCCATTCTTAGCGTGTAATATCTCAAATACAAGAAGAGGAATTTCTCAACATGTTTATAATTTAATATGTTTATGTAGGAGTTATACTTTTAGAGTTATCAGCACATGTATTACCTGGTCAGTTACTTATTGTGATGACTGTATAGTATATTAAGGCATTGAGGATACACCTTTAGTGTAGAGTGAAAGTTCCACCACTCCAGCAGCTGGTATAGATATGAGAAAAACGCGAAAATCTCATATATAAGGGTATGAATAATTGTGGGCTTAACTGTACGTATAAGTAAGTAACCAGGAGATATTAATTGGAATGAACCGAGACGGGCGTACATGTGCAAGTACAGACGCACATCGAGTATGAGTGAAAGAGTTACTTTCGTGATATATATATTGGAATACATCGAAACGGCGGTTAATTGTGAGCCGGTGATATTCGGCGCGATGCCAACATCTCATCGGGATTTAGATGGAGGATGGGCATGGGTTATCGTAGCGAGTGCGTTTTTTAGTCGACTGTTGCAAGACGGTATCTATAAAAGCATGGGTGTTCTTCTTCCAACACTATCTGATTATTTTCAAGTACCGGTATGGAGCATAGGAAATACCATTTCTCTGATGTCTGTGATTGGTGGAGTAGTAGGTAAGATTGTATCATGGGAGCAATTTGTTTCTACCGTAGTTTTAACACTTTACACGCGGCTATTGGGTTTACCATCACAAAACAGATTTGTCAGAAAACCTTCCCAACTTTCAAAGTCTTATCTCATGAATTACTGAACCGATACTAGGCATGTTTGTACTTATTTAAATGCATTTCTCATGGTGATTCCCAATGAGAGAAAATGGTGATGAAATTAAATAATTTTGACATTTTTGAAACATTTTGTGAACTTTTGGAACTGTCGTCTGCAGACATGAAAAGGATTAAAGATACGCATCATCAGATCATGTCCATGTACATTAGCCATACTCGTTGGCGATTTACACTTCTCTTCTTTGAATTGTGCCATCAGCTTCTCCACCTCATCCAGTGATTTCTCCTGTTTCAAATAGGCCTACTGCTGCGTTTGACTTCTCTGACTCTGAATCACCACTTACAATCGCCTCTCGCAACATCACTTAACCTACTTTAGAACGTCATCATGATCAATGTTGTACTCGTAACCGAAGTTTGACCTAATAAATGACTTTGATTCAACGTTGTAAATTTCGCCAGGATTGAATTCTCATGCCCGGTAATGTACAGTTTGAACATCTGTGACAGTACCATCCGTATAAAGTATTGATTTGTATTATACTCGTAAATATAAAAGCGATTACAGGATATTTAAGTTTTAACATTCTTTATTTTACTACATCTGTATCTTTTATTCAATTATATAACGAAGAAAAGTATATAGTTATTGTACGCTCGATTGGTATACACAATGCATAGACACCTTACAGTGACTATCTGTGGGAAAATGAATAAAGATTCAATGATGGCTATGGATTATGACTGTTTCAAAAACTGTAAATCGAAAAATGTTTAAATATAGTACAACAGGTGACCTTTGACCTTCAGATTATGGAATTTGACATGAAATTATAGTGAGTATTAATGGCTTCAATTGTATAGTAAATTTATATATGAATCTATTTTCAAAATTTGTAATAAAGTGTATTGTATAATGCCATAGCTTTTGGTACAAAATCGCAGATTCAAATTTATAGTGACATAGATGGCCATATTGTTCTTGGTATAAACTACATAGAGTTCGCAAGAGAAAAATATTTGCAGGACACTATTGTACCCAAGGGTTGCATCTCTCTAAAAACCGTAATTTCGTTTGTCACATTATCGCTTTTCTCCCTTTTGAATATTGAGTTATGTGCAATATCTTCAATAATAATTTTGGATGATTTATTGCGTAATTAGGATCTCACAATCCCATATCTCTTAATATTATATATTAAGAGATGTTGATTATTGATATCATGTCAATATTCAACATCTCTTCATATTTTATATTACAAAAAGTCAATTTAACGTTGCCATGCATAGTTTTGTAAACAGATGCGAGATCTTCTCTGATTGATTTATAGGTCTCATGACATCTTCTCTGGAGAAATCTATGCACCCCAGAATAATCGTTATGAGTGGTGGAGTATTAGCCGCCAGTGGCTACATTGTCAGCTCATTTGCAGAGAGTTGGACGTTGATTTCAATTTTTCTTATTCTACTGACTGGTATGTACGCTTCCATATCAGTAAGGCTAAATAAAAAACAAGTTTGTCTCAGAAGAAATGCTATGCTAAATGCGCTTTTCACCTTTGTTAGTAGAAAATACTAAGCGAAATGCGGTATCTTTTTTATGAATACATGAGACGGGTTCTGCGTCCTAGTAGAGCCTTCCCTTCTACCTCTCCTTTAATAGTAGCTATTACTATACTATCCGCACGTCGCTTCCAGTGACCATATTTTGCAACCTTCCTCTTCTTTAGTTGGGCTAGCAGTCCCTCTTCATCTTTCACCCCTATTTGCTTTCGTACCCATAGGTTTGACTTCTTACCACAGCAGAAGGAAAAAAATGCGTTTAACTTCTTTGTGTATGTGGCAATTTACAAAGACAATGAAGCTGATAATATGTTACTTCACAATGTAAAAAATTTGGAGAAATACAATTTTCAACAATTGTAGAAAATAAAAAGTTATGCGCTGAAATGCGAATTTTAAAAGCTACTCGCGCGGTCTCCTGAGACAAAGTTGATGTTTTATTTTGCCGAACAATTATATTTAGTTGTTACGTGAATTAATCTTGAAAACAATGCGTACGAAACTAAGATATACATAGGTAATCTTAGACTGCAATCCCGCGTCAGTAAATCAACCATAGGATTCCGGTCTCTCAACATATACTTTATGGTTGTATTCGCAATATACATACACTCGCATTTTAAGTTGCACGTGTTACTCCATTAAAAAGCCATGAATATTTTTTTTAAAAAATGCGATAAAACTCGATAAACCACCGTATAATATGTAAAAAACCCGATATATTTGATATTGTTTAAATTATCATCACGATAACCTTGGAATTTATATGAAGGTTGGGAAAGCACCCGTACCGGTCGAATGAACACATTGTTATAATCGAATTGCTAATAAACTAATGAATAACATATTTGTGTGTGTATCGACGCCATGTTGTTGATTTGTGATTTAATGTTCCTTTAAAGCAATAGGTCCATTCTTTGGGAATATGTGAAGGTTGAAATCTCCTCATCTGGCATCAAAGAAACAAGTGCATTGGCTAGTTTATACTGGGTAGAATAATCGGAAAACGTGTACTTTAGGTCCCAGATACTGGTATACCAGTATCGTTCAATACTGAAACATAAATGTTGCCAGTATCGCTCAATACTGGTATGATTTTACTGTTCCAGTATCGGTCGATACTTGAACACCAAACTGTGTTCCAGTATCGAGCGATACTGGAACGTTTATATGTTCCAGTACCGGACAATACTTGTACACATGTTACCAGTGTAATTTGTCCCAGTATTTGAACGATACTGGCACATAATTTTGTTCCAGTATCGCCCGATACTGGTACATTTTATATGTCCCAGTATCGTCTGATACTGGAACACTGACTTTGTACCAGTATAGAACAATACTGGGTGTTCTAGTATCGGACGATACAGTTCAGAATCTGGGACATAAAGTACACTTATTCCGATTAGTCAAAGTGGACCTTTGCCTTTTGAAGTGGAAGCCTCGCTCCCCACCGCAAGTTCCTCAGGGAATTCCCCGAGGGTTGAATTTCACCATGTAAAAGCTGTCCTGTCTCTCATCGAGTGAACAGGTGTAAGGCATTGTTTCTGTGTAGTGAATAACTGAAGACAGTTCTCCCTTGAAGAACTACTCACGGTAAAGGCATGTTAGGTAATTGGGAAAACAAAAGACATTTTACAACTGTATTGAATGATCTTGAAATGTGTCTTATATGCTTATTTTTCTTTCAGGAGTCGGCGTGAGATACTCAGTGTTAATTTTGATGGGTGCTCTAGGCGATTATTTTAACAGGCGATATTCTTTGGCCAATAGCATAGCCATATCTGGCTCTTCAGTCGGAGTGCTGATATTTGCCCCTATGACGCAACTGTTTCTTGATAAATACGGCTGGAGGGGAGCTTTTCTCTTACTTGGAGGAATATGTTTTAATTTATCTGTGTGCGGCGCCATGCTAAAACATAATAACACAATGAGTAAGCAGAGCCGCAACCACAATGAATACGAATCCCTGGATTCACCAGGTTGCTGGGTTTTGTTTCGGCGCAAAATATCACGCTGTGTTAGAGATTGCGAATTAAAACTATTCCAAGATGGCGCGTTCCTCATCTGGTTATCTACAAATTGTTTACTGGAATATACCTGGGCGGGATGGCTTATCTACCTAATACCACATGCTGAAAACAAAGGTATTTCTTCATATCAAGCCACAAGTCTCGCAACAGCTGCCGGTATAGGATTCCTTCTGGGATTATATCCAACTGGACACCTGGTAGACAAGAAATGGCGGTACTTTGGTGAACATGAAATACGCTCAGTAACGCTTCTTTTAGGCGGTATTTCATTGTTCATTGACCCATTGTTTGATTCCATGGGCGTATTGATATTCTTATCGGTACTGTTTGGTGCCTCGATTGGCAGCTTGAAAGTTACGAGTTATTCCGTTGCCAAGGAAATTAAAGGAGATCTTACTCAGGTGCTTTCTTGGATGTTTACCTTTGTATCTATAGCAAAATTAGCCAGTGGTTTTTTGACAGGTAGGTAATGTGTAATTTGCTAAAAAGGAAAATGTCCAGGTTTCAGGAAATTGAATATCTCCACAGCTTGCAACGATGCACTATAATGCGATTACGCTTTGATATTGACCTAAAGTTTAGAACATTTTAATTGTATTGATAGTGCGTGCTTGAAAACTAAAATCAACCACAAACATGACATAAATTGCCCGCTTAGGAGCGCTATTAATTCGGTCTGGTAAACCTATTGTTATCAATTACTACGAGAGGATTGCCTGGTTGTATATTTAAATTAAGGGCGTGTACGAGCGGTACTTCTTGCTAACTGCATGGGTGAGTTTCCATTATGTTGCAAATTACATCCACGCTCATGCGTTTAAACTACTCAATGGGCAATACAGCCGGTTGGTTGCACACGAGAATTATGTCAAATAGCAACCAGCTTTGATGGAAGGCGAATATTTAAATTTATTGCCGGTTTTTAGAGCACTAATTTATAGCGCTGCTAAGCGGGCCTTGTAGCGTAATGTGACCCCATCCCCATAGTAGCATTACACAAGAAGAGTCCTTAAAAGGGACAATCTTCCCGTATAGGCTTTGACACGAAGAAATCTTTCACTAATATCCATGGTGTTTTGTGTTCATATATTTGATTTAAAACTTAAATCAACCACAAACATGATTTAAAACTTATGTATCTTTTTATCTTTCGACGTAGTTTAGGCAATTGATATACACTTTAACCGTGGCTATAAGTTTAACAATATCGTTATTTTTAAGTCCAGTCCGGTAACGGAGAGTAATTGTGAGGCGAAACCTTATCATTTAACTATTTGCCCTTCTTTGATATTATCAGGTCTAAGAAAATATTTAAATATTCAAATAGCCTTTTATTTCTCTTGCTCTCTATCTCAATTTTACGAATCAGTGCATTTTAATGCGGCCCCAGGCTAAAATAGAATTCCATATTCATATTCCATATTCTTTTTATTACAATATTTCCAAAGTGTACGCCTCATGACATGGTATACGATATCACCAATGGTAATGGTAATAAACCCGATCGAAAGCAGCTGGAATTAAATACCAACCATATAAATTGTTATCCGATATTGCTGAAATCTCACCTTGTTCAATTTTTTTTGTTAAGGTTATGACTGGCTAGCTGATTAATAATCCTTAAGGCCTAGGACAAAATCACGGACATAGCATGCCTATAGTATTCAGGGCAATTGATTGGCCGTCTGTTGACGGACTTCAAGACATTTGTTTAAACATATCAAAAAGATTTGGAAGCTGTAACAGCAGCCTGATAGATCTGGAACTTGAATACCCATCGCCTGTGAGGAACACATTGCAGAATTCGGCATCTTCTGTTCATTTCACTGGTTGTTTACGAACAAAAAACAAGATATTGCCGCATAATTAATAACAATTGAACATTATTATATAAATATGTAGACTTACTTTCTAATTTTTTTCATAGGTTGGCTGTATGACGTCACCAATAGTTACGATGTGTCATTCAACGTGTTAGGCGGTGTCATGATATTTGCTTCAATTCTGCAGCTACTCTACGTGTTATATATTGGGAGACAGAACCGACGCAGATTGATATAATAATGTAAAAACAACGTTAAACAAAAAGTCAGATAAGGCGACGAAAAACCCCCTGTTCTACACAGAGAATATTAATGCGTCAAAAATGTGGTCTTATTTGACAAATTAAAAACTTGTCATAATAAATGTGATTCAAGAAATATTTTGTAATGGTGTACATTTGTGATGCTAAAAGAACAATTTAGAGTGCTTTTAGTTAATTTTCATCGTAACAAACATTTCCTTGACTGAAATAAATTTAACTTTTAGTGACAAATTAATGAATGACAATTGAAATGACTAATTATCAATGAATGAAATGACAAATTAAGATTAGTAATTTAATTGTCATATCATTTGTCATTCATATTAAATGACTAATTATTGATTAAAAAATGTTTTTAATTTGTCATTTAATTTGTCATTCATTCATTTGTCATTGAAATTCAAATATTTATGAGTCGTGAAAATAGTTGCTATGTTGAAAATTAATTAAAAATACTACTAATAGGTCATTTATCATTAACAAATAATTGTTTAGCATTTTTACAAAATATTTCTTAATTGAAGAACCTTCCATGACAAATGTTTAATTTGTCAAATAAGACCACATTTATTGTCTTCAGTAGGGGGGGGGGGGGGGGGGGGGGCGGTCCCAAATATCCAGGGGCGGGGGTCATCGTTTGTTTACACGGAAAATGCTTTTTCTTTTTCTTTTTCTTTTCTTTTCTTTTTCTTTCTTTTCTTTTCTCTCCTTTTCTTTTTCTTTCTTTTCTTTTCTTTTCTTTTCTTTCCTCTTCTTTTCTTTTTCTTTTTCTTTCTTTTCTTTTCTTTTCTTTTCTTTTCTTTTCTTTTCTTTTCTTTTCTCTTCTTTTACGCCATTTTCTTCCCTTTTCCTCCCTTTTCTGCCCTTTTCTTTTCTGCACTTTTTTTCTTCTTTTCTGCCCTTTTCTTTTCCTTTCTTTTCTATTCTTTTCTTTTCTTTTGTGCCCTTTTTTCGTTTCTTTTCTTTTTCTTTTTTTTTCTTTTCTTTTCTTTTTTCTTTTTTTTTAAAATTTAATTTTGTTTATTATTATTATTAGTTTTTTCTTTTCTTTTCTTTTCTTTTCTTTTCTTTTCTTTTCTTTTCTTTTCTTTTCTTTTCTTTTCTTTTCTTTCTTTTTCTTTTTCTTTTCTTTTCTTTTTCTTTTTTTTCTTTTTCTTTCTTTTCTTTTCTTTTCTTTTTCTTTTTTTTCTTTTCTTTTCTTATCTTTTTTCTTCTTTTCTTTTCCTTTCTTTTCTTCCCTTTTATGCCATTTTCTTCCCTTTGCTTCTCTTTTCCTCCCTTTTCTGCCCTTTTCTTTTCTTTTCTGCACTTAATTCTTCTTTTCTGCCCTTTTCTTTTCCTTTCTTTTCTTTTCTATTCTTTTCTTTTGTGCCCTTTTTTCGTTTCTTTTCATTTTTTTCTTTTCTTTTCTTTTCTTTTCTTTTCTTTTCTTTTCTTTTCTTTTTCTTTTTCTTCTTTTTCTTTTCTCTTTCTTTTCTTTTCTTTTCTTTTCTTTTCTTTTCTTTTTTTTTCTTTTTCTTTCTTTTCTTTTTTTTCTTCTTTTTTTCTTTTTTTTTCTTATCTTTTCTTTTTTCTTCTTTTCTTTTCCTTTCTTTTCTTCCCTTTTAGGCCATTTTCTTCCCTTTTCTTCTCTTTTCCTCCCTTTTCTGCCCTTTTCTTTTCTTTTCTGCACTTTTTTCTTCTTTTCTGCCCTTTTCTTTTCCTTTCTTTTCTTTTCTATTCTTTTCTTTTCTTTTGTGCCCTTTTTTCGTTTCTTTTCATTTTTTTTTTCCTTCTTTTCTTTTCTTTTTCTTTTCCTATCTTTCTTTTTTCTTCTTTTCTTTTCCTTTCTTTTCATTTTTTTCCCTTTCTTTTCTTCCCTTTTATGCCATTTTCTTCCCTTTGCTTCTCTTTTCCTCCCTTTTCTTTTCTTTTCTTTTTTCTTCTTTTCTGCCCTTTTCTTTTCCTTTCTTTTCTTTTCTATTCTTTTCTTTTCTTTTGTGCCCTTTTTCGTTTCTTTTCTTTTAATTTTTTTCTTTTCTTTTCTTTTCTTTTCTTTTCTTTTCTTTTCTTTTCTTTTCTTTTCTTTTCTTTTCCTTTTTCTTTCTTTTCTTTTCTTTTCTTTTCTTTTCTTTTCTTTTCTTTTCTTTTCTTTTCTTTTCTTTTCTTTTCTTTTCTTTTCTTTTTTCCTTTTCTTTTTTCTTCTTTTTTTATTCATGCGCGAAAATTCAAATCTCAACGCACGTAGCGTGACGATCGATATGGCGGCAAGAAAATTAAATGGTCGATTTATTTCAGTGGGCAATATTCGAATGTTCCCGAATACAAGTGTTGATACTGCCGCCCTTTCAACACCGTCCATGCCTTCTTCAACCGACATTCGAGGAAGACGAATAGTCGACTTCGATTATATAATCCGCCAGCTTCTTGCTGGTTGCAAATGTGGTCAAAATCTATCCTTGACGTACTGTACAAAGGAAACGCTAACAGGTCTTGACAGCCTTCTCAATGTAAAAATGTGAAGTAGATGATGAGTGAGCTGTGTGAGCTATAATATTGATATGATTCTATACTGCCTATACAGTTCAATGGAGTCGCGGAGTCTATACATTCTTAGTTATTATTAAAGATAGTAAATCATGAAAAATATGATCATTTGCTAAACAAAAATTTGAAGAGACTTCATTTACTTATTCCACTTCATTAGGTTATTAACACGGGTCGGAGACTGTGGGGATGAAGTACAGTGCGGCCACGTCGTCATAATTATGTTGACATTATCTTTTTTTTATTCAATCGAAATTACTCTTTTATTTAATATCTTAATAAACTGAATAAAATCCTGTTTGTAAAACCATCTTCTTAGTGACCCATTTTGCAAACGAAATTTGAAATTGTAAGATATAGGCCTAGATATGTATAGACCTGTTTTTTACAATACAAACCAACAAACAAAGAAACACACACTGATTGACCCAATTTTGCGATGGGCCTTCTTATTTAATGACCCCTTTAATATGTGAGTTGAAAAATCAAGCGTCAATTTTACGCATATTTCTGAGTTATTAGGTTATTAAATCACCCCAACTTTAAGAGTTAATTATAGTGGCCCCTTAAACCCGATGAAGTTTTACACTTTCACAAGCGATTGCGGTCTTAAAACAAAACTTAACATTAACAAAACAAATAAAAAACGAATAATCAAACGAAAGCAAAAGAAACCAATAAGCAAGTAATTAAACTAACGAAACCACAAAAAAAAATACTGTAAACAAGCAAAAAAAAATAAAAAAAATAAAAAAATCCCAATATAAATAATAATAGGCCATGGCCTAAAAACAAGAACCATATAAAAATGAAAGCAGTGTTGACACTTCAGATTTTTTTCAACTAGCCAGTCGGGCAGGTAACCCACAGAATTTACCTGCCAGCATAAGGTTTTTTCATAATATTTTGCAGCAAACAATTAAGAGCAAGACTACTTTTAAATGATGATACAATTACATGTTTTGGTCTTTATTGTACGATGTTCCACTGTAACCCTAGCCCGTAACAGCTCCTCGTATTCATCATGTTCATCTGAAAACTATCATCCAATGGCGTATCGCGATGTTATCAATAGCTGCATTGCACGGTTTGCATTACAATACAATGTGAAATGTACAAAGCTGGCTGCGCAGTTCGACATTTTGGGGGTTTGGCAAATTCCTGATGGCAATTAATAATTTCTTCCGGAGGGGATACCGCAATTGCTTAATTTCGGCTTTCGCTGGTACCATGTATCGAAGTGTAAGGGGGCTGGCATTTTCTTCGGAAGGGGGGGGGGGGGGGGGGGGGGGGGGGGGGGGGGGGGGTCCCAAAAATGTGGATAGACCCAGACAATTTTTTCATGACCCCCCCCTATCCAAGAGCTGCATATTTTTATGACCCCCCCTACCAATACAGTCCATTATTTTGTGACCCCCCCAACACACATGTCAGAAAGCATGCTTTGATAAATTTGTGACCCCCCCCATTTTCAATGAAATAATGTTATGACCCCCCCTGTTTTCATGTCAAAAAAACTATGACCCCCCCAGTGTATTTGGGACCCCCCCCCCTTCCGAAGAAAATGCCAGCCCCCTAAGCTCTACTCATTGATCGTGGTTATGAAATTATAATTAGATCGAGAGACGTATGGGGACCCGATTCGGCCCGATGGACTGTTCTGAGTGCTCCTGTTAATCGAAAGTTCGGAATGGATCGATTGATTGCACATAACTGGGAGTTTCCCAGTATTATCATAATTATTATGTGTAGTGTACTGGCATGATGAATGATTGGAGTCGGATCGCTCAAGTTTTTCAAGTAAGTTGTCATCTGATCTGATGATGAAATTACCCTGAACTTACTGTTACTTACACTTTGAGCTTCAAAAATGTAACCCGCCAGACGGACGGGTACCTTTGCATCTTCACCCGCCCGACACGAAAGTTGCCCGTTATGGGTGGGCGGGCGGGTCTTATTTCCACCCCATGAATGAAAGGACGTACTGATATTCTTGTAAAAATTGAAATAGGCCCCCATTTATTTATGTTTGCAATTAATAAATACCCTATCCTTACATGAAATCGCGAATATTTGTGGGACCTGACAAGCCGCAGATGTAGGCCTAAGGCCTGCGGGTTTTCTTTATTTACACAGATTTTCCTTTAAATGTCGGGCGCTGCGAGCGCATTTGTAAATCAGAGCACAAAATAAATGTTGGACTTTGTCAATCAAATTATTGCCCCAAATTCTTAAAAAAGTTTGATTAATGATAATAGGTTGATTACATTTTAAATTTCAAAATAATATGCTACATGTATCGTTGTAAATCGACATGATCGATACGTAAAATTATTTTTGATCATTAAATGCATTCCAAGTAACAAAAAAAGACGTGACTAACAATTGATTTGGGTGTTGGGTGGGGGAAATCGGGGTGGTGCTGCGAAGCAAGACAGGCATGGGTGTCGGGTGATGTGGGGTGGGGGTGGGGCGAGGTTTGATGACCAATATGAATCTGGTTCATATTGTTATGATGATACTCACGGTTGCACACCGACTACTCAGGTCTGAACTTACTGCATATACTGTGAGGATAATTTTGTCCCGAAGCAATGGTCATGACGTCATATCTTGGTCGATATTCTAAATTTTTGTATTGGATTTACGTGCAAAATATATGCCCTTGGCATCGTACTTTCCCAGGTGTGTGGGTCCACTTTAAATTTATTTCAGATGTTCTAAAATGGATGGATTTCTAACCAATTTGAGAAAGAAACACGATCCACACACCTCAGAATTGCAAAACAATGCTTAAAACAAATCAAATTGTTGTGCCTTTGAACAGAGTGTTTGCCGGAAATGTAGAATTAGACAGAGCATTAACCCATGACCCCGGTGCATGTTCGCTGTGTATAACAGATCGTAACATGAATAATGCAACACGTTTCAGTCGAGCAATGATTGGGTAAGGGTATGGTGTATAAGTCCAAAGTATGCAAATGAGGATTATGAGATTTATTCCGTTGTTGAGTACTGGGTAGATGTGTGGTAAAGTATGACATTGTATTAAGTGAGATCATTTGCATACATGGGACTTCTACACCATACCGCTACCAATGATTGTGGATTGTATAAATGACGCCATTTCTTGTGTTCGAAAATGTCAACGTTTTTTACTGTTCCTTCAAAAATAAGGAGTATAATCACATATAACCCATTTTGTGCAAGAGAAACACACAAATTTGGCAAAAATGGCACAATAACAATCCGTTCCTTATAATTAAATGGATATGGTTAAATAATAAAATTATCACAATTATACTCGTCGATCTCTGTGGCGTGCATACGTTGGCCACGTCGTTGGCAATCGGCAAGCACGGGTTCGATTCCCGTATATTCCTTGATATCCTTTTATTTTTCTATTTTCTAACCTTGATGGTGGATTAATGTAACATCATTGTTATGTCGATTTTTATAAATTATAAAGGCCGCACATGCGTTTATAGTTTTCTTTTTATTAATTTATCTATTATATAACTCTTTATTTATTTAACTTTGTATCTAAACAATTAAAATGCGTAAACAATTATATTATTGCTCGATAAATTAGTGATTTAACTTGAGTTCAGTTTGATAATGATAGCAAAACTTGTTGTAAAACCATTTAACCAGTGTTCCCAACAATTTCTCCTTTGCACACTTTATTTATACATTCAGAGATGTCACTTTTAGCTTGTTATAGCTAGGCTAATATACAATTGTAAGCAAATTTGCGACCTCTTTGATTTCAGGCTGGTAACACAATCCCATAGTGCATTTCGTTAAAACAGTGTAAATTATTTTTTCAACGATACGTATCACGTGATAACCACGATCGATTTCGCAAAATATCGCAAAATGGCGCGGTACCCCCACCCCTTATTCATACATGTAATACAATTGAAAAATGTACACATCCCAGTTTGTATCAAAATTGAGGGCGCAGCCTTCAAAACATCACTGAATTAACCTTTAAGGAGCATTTCCGGGGTTTAAAATCTAGAGGGAGACATTCTACTTTTGAGACAAACATCAAGTAATAAAGGACATGGTTTTCCATGAATTTGAATAAGTATTATCTCTTTCCCGAGGCTCTAGCTACGGGCCAATCAACTTTTATTCCGAAGGGTGAGTGGCAATTGGCCATATCCAGTGCGCCCGTTACCGAGTTAGGTGCGGTATTGTAACTTTTGTGTATTCACCTGATGCATGATGCATTGAGTGTGGTAGTCTTTTAAAGAACGACGCATAACAATCCCGCACTTTACAATCCCGCACCTTAATGCCGTTACCTCGACAGAAACCGTGCACTATTTTTAAATTAATAATACGTCATTGTGACTGCAAGTATGAGGTTGTTTAGAATTTGTCATTCCGATGGCATATTCCTTGACGTAGTGCACGTTAGTAACTAATGGGAAAAAAGTGTACTTTAGGTCCATACCAGTAGCCTATCGCACGATACTGACACATGAAATTGGCCAGTGTCGAGCAATACTGGAACGTTTTTATGATCCAGTATCGGGCGGTATTGGTACACATACCGTACAACCAGTAGTAATTTGTTCCAGTATTGAACGATACTGGTACATACTTATGTTCCAGTATTGCCCGATACTCAGAATTCTTTTGACTACAGTGTAAACAAATTTCAACATTGCCAACTGCGTGAAGTGAGTCAATCAATATTTTTCGCTTGGTTGGTTTTACTAGGTCCATTGTTTCAGTCATCTAATGGCAGTGCTATTCCCCGTTTTATCCAAGACTCCTTTTCGGGTCTGACCAGGCCAGCAGCTTCTGGCTTGCGTCATAATGTTCCGTGATTTTAACCGAGACGGTCTTCAGCAAAATTGTCAACGCAAGAGAGGTGAAAAAATCAGACAAATAATTAAATAAATACAATTATTTAGCGCCTGCTACAACAGTGGGCCCATTTTCTGGCGGCAGTGGCGGTTTAGTCTTATTTCCAAGTAAAAATTACTTTATACTTATTTGAATAATTTAACGAGTGATAATGTATGAGTCATTCAAAGAGCATTTGTACACAGAAGTAATGCATACTATATTAATTTCCTCAAATGAGAAAAATGTTGGTTAACAATTTAACCGGTTCACTCTTGTATAATGTATGTAATGTCAAATCGGTATGATGTTATTCCAAATAAATAAGTAGAGGCGGTCGGGTGAAACCTTCTTCCACCTTTGACGTTCGTCAGAAACGCTGGATATAGATATTCTATTTGCGATATTACAAATTTGTATTGCTTGACTTGTGCAGTTAATGAAATGTATGGCTGGTTTGCTTTTGGTAATATCGCGGTGACATCCGCAAACGCTTTTTGCCCTGTGTCAATCCCTTACGAGCGTCTGGTCAGGGGTGTGCCTCTCAGCTTGCCGATCGGGTCCATTTTTAAATTAAAGTTTAGTCAGCATAGAATTGATGGCGCTATACTGATAAGGCGTGATTGTAGCAGACGATGGTAGACACGAACGGTCGTTAATTTTGAATTTCCATTACTTTCAATGTAACAATGGATTTTGCCCGGGATTTTGATTATATGACCCCATAAAATTCATCACACGTTGGAACTAAATTATTTCATCCAAAAATCGCTGGAGTTGGATAACCAACTCCAGTGTCAGTATCATTTTTGACAGCAAGCTGTGTGTAAATCTACCGCGTGCACAGCGCCACCAATTCTATGCTGACTAACACGCCGGTCACCGACGCATTCCAGACGATTATCATAATTTATTCAAATATTCAAAAGGACCGTTTTCGCTACGTACGTTAGTATAGGACTTTCCTATCCCAAAATTAATAGTATCCCTGGTCTGGTGGCAATGGAACATTTTATGTGTCCCAGTATCGACCGATCAAACGGTACTGGGTGTTCCAACTTCCAGTATCGGAGGATACTATAGTAGATTCATAAACTCTGGCGTATCGGTTTCGGATTTGGACCTCGTCCATTGGGCGTTACAGGAACCCATTTTGACCAATGATGAAACAGCAGTACTTTTATAAATGTTATTATTTGCGCTCCATAATCAAATGCTATTCATGATAGCGTGACTTTATGAATAGGGCTGATCATGTAACTTTACAATCACGACAACCAAATACTTAATCCAACAACTTGAAATGTGTTCTCCCTTTGTAAGCGGTCACCACAAATCGACCATCATCGATCGTGTACAGTTTTCGAAAGTTTGTCATTTTACTTATTCATAATTAGTGGATACTTTTTATTATTTTCCATTTTTAGTATGCACGTGGAATAAAGGAAACATTAAAATAAAAAATACGAAATAATTCAATCATAATTTTTGCATAAACCTAGGTACAAAACCATTTGTCCTAAATGGAGGAAAAGTTATATCAACCAAGATACGGATTATAAACGTTACTTTATGTATTACTGGCTATGAGACCACCTGAATACCTTTATCAATTCTTCTAATTCAGATACAGAATTTTCATTGGAAATAACTCATGAATAATTAATCAAGCTCATTATAGTCAATGCTAATCTGCTTAATGACACAACTTTTCAAAATAACCTTCACATTTGTTTGAAATTGATTCACTCCAGCAAAATTAATCCAAATATAGTCACTGGACATATCTCTCATGGATATTAAAATTGATATCTTAATTCCTTTTTGAAAATAAAATATTTGGGAAGGAATTTTAATTTTACTTTTGGTACACGGCGGGTGATAAATGCACACGGAATCATAAAATCGTGGGAAAAATCATACAATCGTGGGGAAAATAAAAAACCGTGGGGAAAATCAAAAAATCGTGGGGAAAACAAAAAAATCGTGGACAAAATTAAAAAAATATAGGGAAAATAAAAATAACCGAGGGGAAAAAAAATCGTGGGGAAAATAATGGCACGTGTCGTACACCGTATTGTTCTTTGAAGTTGGTAACATTAAAACCTAAGTGTACTTCCTTGTCAACTTGGGTGGTTGACTGACCTTGACCTTGATTTAGGGTAGAAGGTCACATGTGTTTCAAACAATGTATGCTCTCCAGCTGTAATATTCAGCTCTTGCAGTCACAATATAAACATGATGGGGATAAAGGCTGCTTTCGTGATTTCATGAGTGGTAACAGCAAAAATGACAATTATTAATGTTCATCTTGAATTCTGAAGTAAATTTTAAGGCTCGGGTTCGTTATTCCGATCGAAGGGTCGTTATTCCGAAGGGTCATTATTCCGAAGAGGCATTATTCCGATGGGTCATTATTCCGAAATAACTCTAAGGGTCGTTATTCCGAGGGGTCATTATTCCGAAAATACAATAAGGGTCGTTAATCCGAAAATTCAATAAGGGTCGTAATTCCGAAAGGTCATTATTCAGAAAAACAGTAAGGGTTGTTATTCCGAATGGTCGTTATTCCGAAAAAACAATAAGGGTCGTTAATCCGAATATACAATTGGTAGTTGGTACGTTTTTCTGTCATGACTGACAGCTCGTGACTTTGATGATGATTGATGACACACAACTTCCGTCGGTCGGCAGCCAATCGATAAATGACTGAAGAGTTTTTATTCTGTCAAACCATCTTACGATGACTGAAGAGTTTTTATTCTGTCAAACTATCTTGACCTTGGCCGGCTTCTTCCGCGTGCACCATCAATCTTGCCCTGCATGATCACCTTCTCTACAGTTTCCTTGCGATCTGGCAATATGACCGACATAAGAGAGAGTTTGGGAATTGATCAGCCGAAGTAGCGTTGTCTTCACACCAACCTCCCGAAGCACACTTTTCAAATGCATTGATTTTGTTGCAGCTTGCAGTTGTCGGTGTCCAGGACTCACAGCCGTAGGATGAAACGTACCTTGGTTGATATAGTGATGCCTCTGTCAGCCCATATTTTTGAGAGCTGTGTCATTGCAGATCTAGCCATAGCCAAACGACGCCTGATTTCTGTATGACATCCTCCTTCTTGAGTGATGAGAGATCCGAGGAAATTGAACTGTTGGATCTGATGCACATTATGACCGTGAACTAGAAGAGGGGTAATGTTTCCATCATCCCCGATGACCATGAAATTTATTTTGGCAACATTGAGACGTAGGCCTAAGCTCTCACTTTCATTTTTGACCTTCTTCAGTAAGATGCCTAATTCTTCCTGGCTTGTGGCTAATAGTGTGGTGTCATCTCTGCATATCGTAAGTTGTGAAGCTGCCAGCCATCTACTGATATGCCGCCAGTCCATCCATCAAGGACATATCTCATAATATGCTCGGCATACAGTTAAACAGAGTAGGTGAAAGGATGCATCCTTGACGCACACCTTTGCCGAGATTGAACCAGTCGCTGTCTCCCTGAGCACTGCGCACAAGCAAATTAGCCGTCATAGAAGGGTCATTATTCCGAAAATACAATGAGTGTTTAAATTATGAAATAAGCATAAAGGTCGATTAAGTAAGGCCCCGCATTGAGCAGTTTGTACCATGACAATTTCTTGGCTAGTTAAGCATGCCTAGCACCACTATGGAACCCACAGGAATTTCCCCAAAACAGACAGTGCAAATCATATGTTAAAGTTGTTAACAGCTGGAGATCGTCTGATTTCCACCTCCATAATACATGCTACAGATACGCATCTTCGCCACAGATATGAAAGAAGTTGAATCCCAACTAATGGCCGCCATTTCAGACTTATTTTGACCATATCTCAACCCAGAATGTACATAGAGTTGTGATTTAAAGGGACATTAAGTGGTGTTGAAAATTTTAAAATTTTAAAATTTTACTTCATAATTCAAGATGAACATTAAAAATTGCCATTATTGTTGTTTATACTAACAAAAACACAGCAAAACTTGATTAAAACAATATCATCGCTATATATTGAAAAACGCCCTCTATGCAAATATGGTTCGCGTTATGTATCACGCGTACTGCAGGGGATACTGTCGGACGTAAAATGCTCGTTGCGGCTCTACGAGCATTTTTGAATCGACTTTTTCTTGTACAAAGAGGGCTGATTTGTCTTAATCCTTATAGGTGTAAGTTCATACATGTAATACAATTATAAAAAAAAACTAATCCCAGTTTTTATCATAATTGATACATATCTTAGTGCCCCTTTAAGGTGGCAACATCCAGGTTTTGGGGGTCAAGGGATATATAAGAATAATCATTTAGTATATTGAGTCGCTGCAACTACAATAAAATCCAAAATGGCACCGGAAATCTGGAAATATACATTTTTGCTATTAAGGTCAAAGGTCAATGTTTTCCTAAATTTCTTTGTACATGGGTCAAATTCTCAAAATGCTCCGATTTTGATCAGAATTCATGTAATTAACTCAATGTATTGGTACTGCGCATGCGTGATGTAAAGCGCTAAGATCGGGTGATATAATAATGCATAATGATATAGGATGTTAATCCTATAACTGATCTCCTGATCGATGGAAGATTAAACATAAATCAATGGTAGATAATTGTTACTACTTTCTACACAGAGTATGTATACTTAAAACTAACTTTGATTTTAAACTCCTTCATTATAAACAAAAATATCACAATAAAAATGTGATCATTCATCCATAGAATCATAATTGATTATCTCAAATCAGAATTAAATATGGTTTAAAAAAATTAAAAACACACCAAACAGTGGAAAAACTGAAAGCTTTGATTGAAGAAATTGTTACTCAGTTATAATCAAAATATTTCCTTGTATGCATTACTATTATTAGCATGAGTCAGTTAAATCGTAACTTTACTTGAACAGGAACCTACAAATCATTTACTAAATTTCATATGCTGAATTGAATACAGTAGAATTTAAAAATATTTTACAATACTAACAACAAAACATTTAGGAGAATGGTCCATCAATCTCACGTCACCATGGTAACGTCACTAACCAGTACAAAGCACTTTCTGGTACCTGCATTACATTACAGTCATGTTAAATAATATACTTGATATACTGATAACAGAAAGGTAGTTAATTTCAGTCCCACCACAAGGAAGTTAATTTGCAGTATGCTAACTATAATATAATATACTAGAATTCGCGGTTCGTGGGTTGGGCGGTTCTTGGGTTGGGGAAAATCCAGCTATCACAGGTGCCCCTTAATATTCCAGATACCTCAGAATTTAGGAGAGGAGCACCATGTGCCCTTAAATCCAGGTAGGCTACCCATGTACATATCCATGTAATTTAGTACATGTATTTAGTCCTAGGATCGGGGCCGTTTTACAGTGGGGTCAGTTCAGAGTAGGTCTTTTAGTTTTGTAGTTGGCGGGAGGCGGGGTGTATCGTCATGATCATCTGTACCAAGAGAACTGTGTATGCCATATCCGTTTATTTTTGGCCAATTTACATTAATTATTCCTCCAGTAGTAGGCATGTATGCCTAAACGTATGCATTTTAATCACGCATATTTGCTCATCACACCGTCTCTTTATTTTTAACATGCCCCTGTATGTAACACTCCCATTTATAATTATAAAAGACATCCCATGATAGGCCATTGTGAATGGGGCCACAATTCTTGTACCTTATATCCCTACCAATGTGTGCCAAAGATGGCCGTTTTGTGAAGTTTGTAACGATCAAACCCTTTACAAAGCCTACTAAAAGCAGATAAACCGTGTTTGTTACCTTGTTGGATTCATTGATCAATCTCACTACATGTAGTTCTATTGCCGGCCTACTATTAGTCTCTTTCACAGACTTATTTGAGCTTCTACCGTCCAACAGAATCCTATACATTTTGGGATGCAGAGGCGACTACATTAGCACTCTATCTCGCTTGTTCGTAAAATAAAATCGCTTCGCTTGTGTGTGCATTAGATTCACCTGTGTGCGTAAATTAATTGCTTGTGTGTGTAAAATAAATCGCTTGTGTGAGTATAAATTCACTTGTGTGCGTAATAAATTCATTTAAGTGTATAAAATTGCTTGCGTGTGTGTTGGCGGCGTTAGTACACCGTACCAATGTCTATGAATCAACTATTGTATACCAAGGCATTGAGTATTATATAGCCACAACTTGGGACAGTAGCTACGTATAAGTAGCCAGGAGATACAGACAGGGGTGTGCCATTCAACTTGCCGATCGGAAGCCACTTTTGTTTAACTTTGGTGAGTGTCCTATTGTTGGTGGCGCTGTTTGTGTTGTCTGCTTTAGGTATCAAGGGGTATTAGACGTAATTGAAGTTTACACTGACGTAATTGAAGTTTACACTGAATTGTTGGGAAAATTCCCCAAAATGGTCCGGTTTTGAAAGTTATGATAAAACGTACGTGCTGGACGGTTTTTACAAGCCTGAATTATATGTTATTTCACGTTTCATTAATTATTTTAGGTATTTGAATTCATTCTTTCACTTTAAACCATACCGTCATTGTTTGTGTCCTACGGACTCGCTGCAAGTCTATAAATTCCTTTAACTCAGGTGAGCATAATAAAATGGCTCTGTTGCCTTTTTTAATTTAAGCAAACGGGACCTGTTTAGCTACGTACATCAGTATAGGACTTTCCTATCCCAAATTTAATAGAATCCCCGATTGGACATATTGGAATAAATCGAGACGGGCGTACATGTACAGATGCACAGAGAGTACGAGTGAAAGAGTTCGTGATACCAGTCAAATAATATTGGAATACATCGAAACGGACGTAAACTGTGAGCCGGCGGTATTCGGCGCGATGCCAAATTCTCATCGGGATTTAGATGGAGGATGGGGATGGGTTATCGTAGCGAGTGCGTTTTTTAGTCGACTGTTGCAAGACGGTATCTATAAAAGCATGGGTGTTCTTCTTCCAACACTATCTGATTATTTCCAAGTACCGGTATGGAGCATAGGAAATACCATTTCTCT
The DNA here is from genome assembly GCA_035610835.1 of Ophiura sarsii. NCBI lineage: Eukaryota > Metazoa > Echinodermata > Ophiuroidea > Amphilepidida > Ophiuridae > Ophiura > Ophiura sarsii. Next base: position 1,364,105 of record CM069442.1, read on the forward strand.
GATGTCTGTGATTGGTGGAGTAGTAGGTAAGATTGTATCCTGGGAGCGATTTTTTTCTACCGTAGTTTTAACACTTTCCACGCGGCTATTGGTTTCACAAAACAGATTTGCCAGAAAATCTTTCCCAACTTTCAAAGTCTTATCACACGAATAACTGAAGCAATACTAGACATTTTTTTACCTATTTAAGTGCATTTACGACGTATCATGGTGATGAAATTCAATAATTTTGACATTTTTGAAACATTTTGTGAAATTTTGGAACTGTCGTCTGCAGACGCCTGCCGTATGGAAAGTATTAAATGGGCCCTTCACATGTATCCGTGTGAGCTGGGCGGCCCCTTACCGTGTGAAAAATGGGTGCGGACGTCGGCACACACGGTGGGCCGTTTCCCGTCCGTTGAACACGTTCAGGGGACTTTGCCGGCCACCGGAGTTTTGAACATGCTCAAAACTCCTGGCGGGTGAGTAAAAGCGGCGGTGAAAGATGAGAGCCCGGTATGAGGTCGGTATAAGGACGGCGCACCCATTTCGCACCCGTTTCGCACCCGTTTCGCGCCCATTCGCAGGGCGGTGATGGATGGTGGTGGACGTCGACCATCTTCCGGGCTGCGAACGGCCGCATGTAGCCTGGTAACCGTTCGCGGAACGGACTCTCAGCAGGCATGTTGTATTATAGATGTTGGTGGGGGCACTGCACTAAATCCCTGCGGAGAAATAGTACCTATATCAATTTGATCATCGTCCCTGGGGAAGCAAATAGAAGTAAATCTAATTTTTTTATGAAAAAGATAGAATATATAGAACCTCAGCATTGCTAATGTGGTCAAAAATCGTCGGAATCGAATACGCACGGGAGTCTAGGGTGCGGAAGGATATCGTTGCCAGAACCGGTGATGAAGCGAAAATATTGGTTTAAAATGGTGAGAGCGTTGTTTAGTTAGGTACCCGTAGCGGAAAAGTTGATCTAGATTGGTCAAGAAAAATCAAGTTTAAACTAAAATTCAACACACAGTAAAAACAATTTACTCAATATAGATTAAAATTTTACTCCATTTGGTATTCAAAAGGTGATCACCCCTAAGCAGAGTAATTTTTACTCTTACATGTTAGAGTAACAAATTGATCATTACATGGAGTAAGAATTACTCCTATAAACGGCGATCCCCCTTTTTACTCCACAACATGGAGTAAAAATTAATCATTAACATGAAGTAAAATAATTTACTCCAAAAAAGGGTGATCCCCTTTTTTAATCCACATCATGGAGTAAAACTTACTCATTAGCATGGAGTAAAATAAGTTACTCCAAAAAAGGGTGATCCCCTTTTTTACTCCTCATGGAGTAAAAGTTAATCATTAACATGGAGTAAAATAATTTACTCCAAAAAAGGGTGATCATGGCGGACGAAAACGTGATCGCTACGCTATATTTTTTGTTTCATTCCCATGCATGCTGGTCTCTAAAGATTGCTAATAATAATATTGTCTACTTACCAGAAAACTGAGGAATTAGGTCCTCAAACCCACAGCTTGTCAGCGTAGCGATCACGCTTTCGTCCGCCATTATTCTGCATGCATGATACAATGTCATGTGACCCGCTTCTTTCCTCCTTGTCGGCGTAAAATCTACGCGCGCATTGATTTAAAATTACTCGCAACTGGAGTCATGAATTCAAGAGACTCTGCTCGGGAGTAAATTAAACTCATTTGTTGATTAATTTGATTTAGCATGCAATAGTAGTTTTACTTTGGCGAGGAGTAACAGGAATTGCGAGCTTTTACTCGTCGTGGAGTACAAAATTACTCTTTCCGAGTCAAAATCCCGTGTACTCCGCTCAGTTTACTCCATTATTTTTACTGTGCACATAGGCCTATCTAATACATTCATGCAAAATAAAAACTTCCATCATTGTTACGTGGGGTAAAATTAAAAACACGGTCTTGAAATAGGGCCGAAATGTGTGTATTTTAATGGGGGAGTTATTAAGTGGTGTCCCCCCTTGGTCGTACGAATTCTGGAATGCAAATGGAGCGGCGAGCTTGAGCGCCCAGCTTAAAAAGGGCGGTTTGATGATGTAATCAAGACGTTTCGGCCAGTACCCAGGCGTTCCGAGGACACGGTGAGAACGGTAAGCTAGAACTGTATGAGGCCGGTGATCCCGGGACAAGGCCGGTAAGACCCGATACAGACCCGGTGTAGAACGGAATGGACCGAGGACCCGGTGAGGAGGTGTTATGCACCCGGTGAGAACGGTAAGCTAGAAATGTATGAGGACGGTGATCCCGGTACCCGGCCGGTGAGGACCCGGTATAGACCCGGTATATAACGGTATGGATCCGGTGGCCACAACAAAAAATCAATGCGTCCGTTGACATTTTTTACTGATTGTCTGGACTCTGTTGTTTTTCTATTAGATGGTAAGGTGGCCGCCTACCATTACCGCCCTGCGAACGGGCGCGAAACGGGTGCGCCGTCTTTATACCGTCCTCAAACCGGGCTCTCACCGTTCGCTTTTACCCGGCAGGATTTTTGAGAACGGTCAAACTTCCTGCCGGGCGTGGATGGCCGGCAATGTCCCCGGCAACGTGTTCAACGGACGGGAAACGGCCCACCGTGTGACATCACCGTGTGCCGCCGTCTGCACCAATTTGTCACACGGTAATGGCCGGCCAGCTCACACGGATACATGTGAGTAATACAGAGATTCACGGAATGTGAGTTAAGTGACGAGCTTGAGCGCTCAGCTTATACAGGGCAGTTTGATGACGTTATCAAGGCGGTTCGGTCGGTACCCAAGTGTTTCGGCCGGTGAGCACCTGGCGAGGAGGTGGTATGAGCCCAGTTCCAGGCCGATAAGGACCCGGTATAGAGAACAGTATGAACCCGGTGACAAAAAAAATCAATGCGGCCGTTGACATTTTTTTGCGGATTGTTCACCGTGTTGGACTCTGTTGTTTTTCTATAAGACGGCAAGGGACCGTCCAGCTCACACGGATACATGTGAGTCATCGGTTCATGTTCCACATGAGGGTGTTCCTCAGGGGTCATTACTTGGCCCTTTAGGCTTCACAATGTATTCATCTCCATTAGAAGATATCATCGATTCTCATGGCATCTCCAAAATGACTTATGCAGATGACACTCAGATATATATTGTATTGAAAAATGATGATGACAGAGTAGGTGCAATCTCGCGACTGGAAGCTTGTGTGACAGATATCAAAACCTGGTCCACAGCTAATGACCTTAAATTGAATGATGACAAGACTGAAGTTCTCCATATTACATCCCGCTTTAGGAAAAATCTACGATTTCATCAGTAAAAATCAATGATTCTCACATTGAGCCAGCTTCCAGTGCCCGCAACCTTGGCATTATCCTTCAAAACGATCTTATGATGGATGTTCATGTTAACAACATTTGTCGTGCGGCTTCTCATGCTCTTTATAAGATAGGTCAAATCCGGCGTTATCTCGATCAGCCAACAACTGAAAGACTTATTCATGCTTTTGTGACTTGCCGACTCGATAACTGCAATAGTTTACTTTATGCTCTCCCTGATACGCAAATCTCAAAACTTCTACGGATTCAAAACTCTGCTGCTCGACTTGTTACTCTGTCTAAGATTCGTTGTCACATTTCCCCTGTCCTTCGTGACTTACATTGGTTACCGATCAGATCTCGCATTATCTACAAGATTCTTCTGATAACATTTAAATGTACTCGAGCTCTTGCTCCTATGTATCTGCAAGATCTTATTCAACAATACGAGCCCACTCGCAATCTTCGTTCTGGCTCAAAATATCTTCTTGCGCATGTGTCTTCACCTTCTACTTCATATGGTCGCCGTTCTTTTCAAGATGCTTCTGCTGAACTTTGGAACAATTTACCATATCATGTTAAATCCGCCAAAAAATCATTGCTAAAAACTTACTTATTTAATGTTAATGTTTAATTTATTTTTGTTTTGTCTTTTGTTACTCATGTTACTGTGTGTTTTTGTTTGTTTGTTTGTGATAGCGCATAGGGACTTAATTGTGTTATGCGCTCAATAAGTATGGTTTTATTATTATTATTATTATGTGAGGGGCCCAAAAGATACGCATCATCAGATCATGTCCCTGTACATTAGCCATAGTTGACTCGTTGGCGATTTACACTTCTCTTCTTTGAATTGTGCCATCAGCTTCTCCACCTCATCCAGTGATTTTCTCTGTTTCAAATAGGCCTACTGCTGCGTTTGACTTCTCTGACTGTGAATCACCACTTACAATCGCCTCTCGCCACATCAACTATAGAACGTCATCATGATCAATGTTGTACTCGTAACCGAAGTTTGACCTAATAAATTACTTTGATTCAACGTTGTAAATTGTTGCCAGGTTTGAATTCTCATGCCCGGTAATGTACAGTTTGAACATCTGTCACAGTACCATCCGTATAAAGTATTGATTTGTATTATACTCGTACATATAAAAGCGATTACAGGATATTTAAGTTTTAACTTTCTTTATTTTACTACATCTGTATCTTTTATCTTTTATTCAATTATATTACGAAGGGAAGGGTGTAGTTATTGTACGCTCGATTGGTATACACAATGCATAGACACCTTACAGTGACTATCTGTGAGAAAATGAATAAAGATTCAATGATGGCTATGGATTATGACTGTTTCAAAATCTGTAAATCGAAAAATCATGCACTAAAATGAATTATATAATTTGTAGTACAACAAGTGACCCTTGACCTTCAGATTATGGAATTTGACATGAAATTATAGTGAGTATTATTGGCTTTAATTGTATATCTAAATTTATACATGAATCTATTTTCAAAATTTGTGATAAGGTGTATTGTTTAATGCCATAGTTTTTTGGACAAAATCACAGATTCAAATTAATAGTGACATAGGTGGCCATATTTTTCTTGGTATAACTAGAATTCGCAAGAGAAAAATATTTGCAGGACAGTTAATCATTGTACCCAAGGGTTGCATCTATCTAGAAACCGTAATTTTGCTCGTCGCATTTTTGCTTGTTCGCTTTCCCCCTTTGAATATTGAATTATGTGCAATATTTTGACACAATAGAAATTATGGCATGTTTGAATAATACCAAGTTCAAAGTTCAGTGGTGACTTTGTTGGTTTCATTTCTCAAGGTTGAAGCTTGTCCTGGTCTAGAAATAGAGGTGAAAAATGGATCAACAACAATGTTCTTTAGTAGTAAATACATTGTTGCTGATTCATTTTGCGTGCATGGATGCGCTTATTCAAGTCATAGAAATAGTAATGAATACAGCCCTACAATTTACAGCTGCCCTGAGGATTTTTGAGTAAGAAGACAACACAATGACCTGTATTCTCGTACGTATGGTTTTAAGTTAAACACGCGTCTAACTTTGACTTTAGACATATTGTTTAACTAGACGTAATTCTCGAAAATGTGTTTAACTTTAATACGCGTCTAACTCACGAAAAGGTGTCTAACTTTAAACATGGATATGGGTGTAGTTTAAAACGCGTTTAACTAAACTCATACATCATTCATTCATTCATTCATAAAGGTTTATTAAAAACTGTTCTTGCAGCAAATACAAAGTAGCTGAATTACAACAATTTTACAATTTTACACATAAAAATATAATCATTAAAGGAAACAATATAATCTACTAAAATTAATTACATGAACCCAATCTTCACACTCACCGAATACCACTAAACAACCAACACTCAAAAACATCCACACCCCCACATTCAACACACACACCCCACCCCTACCATTCAGACTCGGCTCATTCATTCATTCATACATTCATAACTGGTTTATTAACATTGATATAGCAGTACATAAAATAAAAATACATTATAGTTATAATATAAAAGACCATTAGATTATAAAATATTGCACATAGAATTAAAACATCAAAAATTGAAAACCCCGAGCCCGCACACATCAAACAGTCAGGCATACGCCACTCAAACTTCAAAACTCATTTAACGAAACACAACTCTCACAAAAAATCATTACATTTACACCCTCTTTAACTCATAAACACACACCGCAACATCCCACCACCCTCGCCCTCCCCAACTTCAAAACTCACTTAACGAAACACAACCCTCACAAATAATCAATACATTTACACCCTCTTTTAACTCAAAGACACACACCGCAACCCCCACCACCGCCCACCCCACGGAAAAAATGCACAATAAGGCACATAAGATGCATTTAAGTCACAGGAGATTTGAAAGTGGAATTTCATTGATCATTAAACAATTCGGTCATGTACAGCAGTGGACTGTTCTGGAAGCGAACAGTCCTACATTTTGGCAGGTCAAGTTTGTCCGAGTTTCGTAACTCTCTACCGTATGGTGCCTCTCCTGGGTGGCACCCAACTGTTGAAATGCTCGGACTCGATAAGAGAGTTGAAGAAACTCAGACAGAGCTGCTTACGTCTATCATGTAAAGCTTGAAGATGGCAAAGCTCAAGGGCTTCATGATAAATTGTGTAGTATTTGCCAACGATGATCCTGCATGCCCTCTTCTGGATCCGTTCGAGAGCGAGATCTTTATGAACAGTAAGCCCAGGATGCCACACAGGGGCAGCGTAATCAGCCATTGGGCGAACGAATACAGAATATATGGTTACAAGATCATCAGTTGGCAAGTTGAAATGTTTGAGAAGCTTCAGTAGATACAGTCTGGAGTTAGCTTTCTTGACATCACAGATATGGTTACTCCATTTTTGATCTGAACTGACATGACACTACATGTAGTGACAAGAATGTCGCTTACAAGATTTTGACAAAATATCACTGAGAGATAGCGCGTATTGAGGCGCGTGCACCAACCAACTTTATATTTTGTTGAATATTGAAATCATGTCCATATTCAACATCTCTTAATATTTTATATTAAAATAAAAATTCCCTTTAAAGGGATAACCCATGCCTAAGGTGATTCCATTTATAAAGATAAAAAATAAAATAAATGGAAGGCACCTATTTTAATCATTTCATTTTTTAAAGATGAAATTGCTCTTTAGATTGGTCAAAATTGGAGGATAAATACCCAAAGAAGATTTTTTGATGCACCCCAGAATGCTTCACTTTCATCACATGACCACTGATTTCCCATCATTACAGTGCAAAGTTGTTAAACGAGGGTCTTTAGGAAAATCCTGTTGTAAGTAATATGATTGATGTGTTGTCTTTAATACAGTCCTCTCTTGATTTTCTTAAAGATCCTATATTTTTATAAATACAAGTTTTAGTTGGGATTCAACTTCTTTCATATTTGTGGCCAAGTTTACCCTATCTGCACCATGTATTACTATGGTAGAGGTCAAACGACCTCCAGCTGTTAATTACTTTAACACATATGTGTGGCACTGTTTGTTTTGGGGATAAGCCCTGCTGGTACTGTAGGGGCGCTAAGCATGATGGGGTACATCAAGAAATCCTCTTTGATAAATACCTATAACTTATTTTCACGTTGTCATTACTCGGTGCGAAAAAATGGTTATAGGCATAAAGGATGCATTGGCCTACATTATATTTAGCTTGATTTCCAGATTAAACCAATTCGGACCCTGCTTTGGATGTTTAATTCTATGTCTACAACTGAGACAACGCTATTTAAGGTTAAAGTGTAGGGGAGACCGGGGTTAGTCCGCACTCTAATTTTCAGGCTTGCCTAGCGGACTCATTTTACAAGTTAGAAAGCTATCCTACTTCCAAATGAAAGCAACGTTTCTTAGCTACGTACCCCTATAGTTTCAGCATTCTAGAATTGTTAGTAAGTGCAGGAGTAAGGAATAACCAACAGGGCGGACTTACCCCACACTACTCACGCCGGGGCAGGTTCGCCTTCATGATGGGCAAGCTCGTCCGGCTTCATAGGCAAGTTTAATATTGCAGAAACTATCAGTTATTCCATGTAAAGATTGATTAAAAGTCAACTAGACACAACTATGACAAATTAGGCCATGTAGCCCCAACATATGAAATGGACATATCATGTGTCCATTTATTATGTTGGGACGAGTTCGCCCTAGCGTGTAATTGGGCATGGGCGGACTCGCCCAGACGAAATTGGGCGAACTCGCCCCAGGGCTCTTTTTAAAAAAAATCTCATATATAAACTGCTCACACAAAGTTAGGAAACTTTTTTTAATCAAGTATATTTTTATTATTTATTACCCTCTTGTATTATGTTGCATATCAATGGAAAGTTGAAGTGTTCTTCTTTAAAATGATACCAAATGTGCAATGGTGACATGTTGCTGGACTTGGCCACATGAATGAGAATGAGGCAAAGTCACAAATCAAATGTGCCAAAATTACCGTTATCTGTGCTAAACAGTCAATAGGTAATGGCACGGGCTCTCTCCAAATCTGTTAAACGCGGCATATTGAATCTGCAAAACGTTTACCGTGTCTCAGAAAAATGTACAAGTTGTAGGCCTAAACCTTTCATCACTTTCCTTCATGACCTTCCACCTGGAGTCATTGTTAACCCAGTCTTGCAAATACCCAAATAATGGTTTTCTAAAGAGATGAGGGTTAACTTGTGTGTATTGTGCTCACCGGTGCAAATCTTTGTGTAAACCATTCATAGTTCTCAAGCATGACCGGTTTGATTATTGATCATTACCTATTGACTGTTTAGCACAGATAACGGTAATTTTGGCACATTTGATTTATGACTTTGCCTCATTCTCATTCATGTGGCGAAGTTCAGCAACATGTAAGGTCGTGTGCCCCGAATTGGAACCCCGTATTTTGAGGAGGTGTGACATTTTTACACTGTTAATGATGTTTATATTATCCCCGTTTCTATATTTCTCGTCATAAAATAACAAATTTGGTGTCATTACAAAGCACAATAAATATTCTTTCCATACCATCCACAAAATAATGTCTTAATTATTTCAGTTTTAATTGAGAGCAAATAATTGATCAACGGGTGCTTGGGGAGGAGGGGGAGGAACCGGAGGAACAGGATTGAGGAGCCATTCCCATACACACACACAGCGCCAATCTCTAGACAAGCTATGAAATACTTCATTCACTTCACTTATTGATTATCAATATACATGCTAGCTAGATGGAATGTCAGAGTGATCGGGCTGATGTGTACCGTTGAGGAGTAAACAGGAGTATTGGGGAGGAGGAGGAGGAATCGCAGTGAGGAGCTAATCTCACAGACACGCATTGAAATACTTCATTCACCGTCACTCATTGACGATACATGCTAGATAGAATTTCAGAGAGGTTGGCTGTTGTACCGATTAGAAGTGTACCGATTGATTTATCTATACTGATAACAATTCATACACTTGTGCATTATATCTTAAAATAAATTAACCACTTCATGGAATAAAACAGTATAAATATTGCGATACGAGCCCCTTTACATTCTGTACGTGTGGTATGTTTACTTTGCTATAACCAGACAAATGACAGCTTACAAATTACAAGGTATGCACGCTCTACTGCATGCATGCCGAGTGAGTTCAAAAAGCCCGCGTGTACATCTCGTGGTTAAATGTCCCAAGCGATACTATACGGTGTGCATATTGCATGCGCGCAATCTTGAAATTTGTCCAGAATTTGTGACATCTTTATCAATTTTGAAAGATTTACGGCGCTTAGCGAGATATGGGAAGGGGTGGGGGCTTTGAGTCCATGGTGTCATTGTTAATAGTATATTGATCATTGTCCGACAAAAGTACTTACATTGCATCTTGCACAATTTCCGAATACTAATTTATTTTACCCATGCTGAAAATCTGTTATGGCAGTTCAAAAATAAGCGCTCCGTTAGATCGCATGTGCGTTATTTTGTGACACCCTGTATAGGCCTATGATGTTATTGGCCATATTAAATTTAGTATGTATATCTAGGCAACATTTCTAATTGTAACATGATCATTTCATGTGTGTTTTATTTCATTTCATTATCATTGCTTTCATCAAAATAAAATCAAAAAGTGAAGAAACGCGTGGATTGAGGACTCGATCATACATGTGCCTTTCACTTGTACCACCCTGTATAACATAGTAATTATTGGTCATATGTTTGTGTTTGGTGCAATATTATTACAAACGTCAATTCAAAATTTATTATGACACTAAATTATGATAACGGTTAACTTTATTTCAGAAATACGTTTTCACATACTTAAATTGTTACAAATTTTGACCACCCTGTATAAGGTATCCTTTATAACTAAAGACAATGGTGGCAACATTTTTCTTTGTAATACTAGTGTATACTTTTGATTTATGCAGCTTAATAAATTATAATTTTATCTTCAAGGTATGTAAATGACCAGTGAAAATTTTGTATTTTTAGTGCATTACTTGATGTTTGCACCCTATATATTATCTACCCACCCTGTATAATGACCTTGACATTGTCATTGTGAGATTTAGAAACGTGTATAGTTTTAATGCTAAAAATGTTTTAAGCAAAATCCATGTGATTTTTCCATTTTTAGCATATGTCACACAAAGGGGTCCCAACTCAGGGCACACGACCGTAATCATTGCAAATGTGGTATAATTTTAAAGAGGAACATTTCAGCTTTCCATTGATATATAACAGATACAAAGAGGGTAATACATAATAAAAATATACTTGATTAAAAAAGTGTCCTAACTTTTTGTGAGCAGTTTAGTATACCTACTAAACACGGAATGGGAAGTTTTTATCTGCATAATATATTAGGCAAAGCCCTTACCTTTTGAATGACTATCAAATTTATTACCATCGCTGTGATGTCTCTAGATTAATGCAACATTTTTAATGACAAATAATTTTACTTTATTTATTCAAAAACAATTATTCAAGATAAATCCGTATGGGAGATGTATCAGGGTCTGAAGTTTTAATAGTTACTTTGCTATGACCGGTGCAACCAAATTACACCAGTCTGATACTTTTTCAACAGTCACGTGATGAGAAACACGTGGTGGGCAAGTTACATTATCTTTTATTATCTTTTAGTGAGAATATGTTATTATTTCAGTAAAAATCATAACTTTGGTAATATTGAATGGAATTCATCCATTCAAACATGAAACTAAACCAATTTTGATACTTTCTTTTCATCTTTTGCACTTAAATTGCTGAAATCAACAAAATGTGTGTTATTTCATACATAAATATGTTTTCACTCACATGCCCTTATCTTCCTTATCAGACCATCCCCCTGAGCGAAAACCAAACTAATACCCCATGCTTGAAATATGTTTTCACTCACATGCCCTCATCTTCCTTATCAGACCACCCCGAGCGAAAACCAAACTAATACCCCATGCTTGAAAGCATGGGTGAAAAGTCAATTCAACGATGCCATGCATAGTCTTGTGAACCAGTGAACATAATATGCAAATTCTTCTCTCTCTCGTTGATTTATAGGTCTCATGACATCTTCTCTGGAGAAATCTATGAACCCCAGAATAATCGTTATGGGTGGTGGAGTATTAGCCGCCAGTGGCTACATTGTCAGCTCATTTGCAGAGAGTTGGACGTTGATTTCAATTTTTCTTATTCTACTGACTGGTATGTAAGCTTCCATATCAGTAAGGCCAAATAACAAACAAGTTGTTGGTGATTCAGAGTCAGAGAAAACCCCTGAAAAAAGGCTATGCGAAATGCGCTTTTCCCAATGATCAATGATTCCTATACCTAGTGCAACTTTTCTGTTGCATGCGCGGTCATTGAAATCGCCATAACTTTAAAAGTATCCATTCGATTTTGTTGAATGAGGTATCAAACTGCGGAGAAGAAATTTGCTCATTTAATGTATATCTCAGATTTTTGGTACCGATTATATATTTTGAATTAGTCAACCTCAAAGCACCTGGTCAGGGACTTTATGTGCTAGGTGTACATTACATTCAGATAGCTAATCTTAGACTGCAATCCGTCAGTAAATCACCCATATGATTCCGGTCGCTCAACATGTGGTTGTATTCGCAATATACACTCGCATTTTAAGTTGCACGTGTAAGTTCACTAAAAACCATGAATATTTGAATATATATAATTATGAAATCAAACTCGATAAACCACCATATAATATGTAAATAACAATCTTTTTGATATTGTTTAAATTATCATCACGATAACCTTGGAATTTATATGAAGGTTGGGAAAGCACCCGTACCGGTCGAATGAACGCATTTTTATAATCGAATTCCTAATAAAGTATTAACTGAGTAGCATCTATTTTTTTGTACCGGCGCCATGTTGTTGATTTTTTTATTTAATGTTCCATTAAAGCAATAGGTCCACTCTTACGAGCCAGATACTTTGGGAATAATATGTGAAGGTCGAAATCTCCCCGTCACGTCTGTCATCAAATGAACAGGCGTAAGCTACAATCAAGGAAAAAAAAAATAGTTGGCACACACTTGACGCAACTTATTACAACTATCTCTCTGTGCTCGCAATTGAGATCAGACTAGGGACATAGCACTGTTTAATAGAAAGCAAAAGTCTCCCCCTTTCTTAAATCCTTCCCCACCCCCCATCAATCAATGTTGGGGGAACTGCCAAGGCTTCTGATAACATGACTCTGATCAACATTGCCTCCGGGGAGAGGGGCGGTTTTTTCCCGTAATTAGGACAAAGTGTGCCAACCTTTTTTTCCTTGATTATAGTTCACACTGGGTAGACTAGCAAAAGTAGACCTAGACTTATTTTAGTCTGGACAGCAAGTTCCTCAGGGAATTCCCCGAGGTTGGCATTTCTCCATGTCAACTCTGTCTTGTTTGTCATCAAGTGAACAGGTGTTAGGCAGTTCTTCTGTGTAGTGAATAACCAAATGCATTGGAATAACTGAAGACAGTTCTCACGTGAAGAACTACCCACAGTAAAAGCATAGTAGGTAATTGGGAAAACAAAAGACATTTTACAAGTGTATTGAATGATCTTGAAATTTGTCTTATTTTTCTTTTCAGGAGTCGGCGTGAGATACTCTGTGTTAATTTCGATGGGTGTCCTAGGCGATTATTTTAACAGGCGATATTCTTTGGCCAATAGCATAGCCGTATCTGGCTCTTCAGTTGGAGTGCTGATATTTGCACCGATGACGCAACTGTTTCTTGATGAATACGGATGGAGGGGAGCCTTTCTCTTACTTGGAGGAATATGTTTTAATTTATCTGTGTGCGGCGCCATACTAAAACATAACAACACAAAGAATAACCAGAGTCCCAAGAACAATGAGTACGAATCCCCGGAAACGCCAGGTTGCTGGTTTGTATTTCTGCGCAAATTATCACGCTGTGTTAGCGATTGCGAATTAAAACTATTCCAAGATGGCGCGTTCCTCATCTGGTTATCTACAAATTGTTTACTGGAATACACCTGGGCGGGATGGCTTATCTACCTAATACCACATGCTGAAGACAAAGGTATTTCTTCATATCAAGCCTCAAGTCTCGCAACAGCTGCCGGTATAGGATTCCTTTTGGGATTATATCCAACTGGACACCTGGCAGACAAGAAATTGCGGTACTTTGGTGAACATAAAATACGTTCATTAACGCTTCTTCTGGGCGGTATTTCATTGTTCATTGATCCATTGTTTGATTCCATGGGCGTATTGATATTTTTATCGGTACTGTTTGGAGCCTCGATTGGCAGCTTGAAAGTTACGAGTTATTCCGTTGCCAAGGAAATTGAAGGAGATCTTACTCAGGTGCTTTCTTGGATGTTTACCTTTGTATCTTTAGCAAAATTAGCCAGTGGTTTTTTGACAGGTAGGTAACTTGATGTATATTGCTTAAAAGGAAAATATCCAGGTTTTAGGAATTTGTATCTCTCTAGCTCCACAGATGGCAACGATGCACTATAATGTATACTTACGCTTTGATATTGACCTAAAGTCTAGAGCTGGGGGGGGGGGGGGGGGGGGGGGGTTATTTGACTAAAATATGTGTACCAAAAAATAATGGACCCATCGAAATAGTAAGCAAATGGTTAGAAAATATGGCCCATTCTCATAGTAGCCTAGTTCTAGTTAGTAGAGATAACAACCCAAAACCACTCCTTTTTTAAATGTAAAATCAACAAATGACCTTTTCTTAATTTTTTCATAGGTTGGCTGTATGAGGTCACCAATAGTTACGATGTGTCATTCAACGTGTTAGGCGGTGTCATGATATTTGCTTCAATTCTGCAGCTTCTCTACGTGTTATATATTTGGAGACAAAACCGACGGACGCAGATTGATCTTATTAATTAATGTAAACACAATGTTAGAAACAAGTCACATAAGGCGACGAAATAAAAACCCTTTTCTACGGGCGGACGGACGCAACTCTCAGGTTGGGTCGTTTTGTTGGGCTTAGGAAGGCTGTCATTTTCTTCGGTAAGGGGGAGAGGTACCAAATATCCTGGGGGGGGGGGGGGGGGGGGGTATCATAGCTATTTTACACGGAAAATAGGGGGTCATGAAATTAATACCATTGTTATAGGGTTGTCAAATTGAAAACTTTAAGTCAAAAGACTGATTTTCTTGTGCGCCTCGCGCGCTTTAATAGCCTTCAGTGTCTGCTCTCATTTCCCCTTCCGCATCAACTGTTTCCATAATATTTCGAATAACTATAACCAGATAGGCCTCATAATTATAAGATTTCTTTGTGTGTGTGTGGGGGGGGGGGGGGGGGGGGGGGGGGGTCATACTAATATTCAATATCTAGTTTTACCATGTTTACATTTCATATCAAATACATGTATAACACATTCACATTATATGCTTTTCATCATGTTTACATTGCATATCATTACATAACACATTTTCATATGCTTTTCAGCATGTTTACATGCATATCATATATAAGTACATTTTCATATGCTTTTCAGCATGTTTACACATTTTCATATGCTTTTCAGCATGTTTACAAATAATTTCATATGCTTTTCGGCATAGTAGCCTAGTTCTAGTTAGTAGAGATAACAACCCAAAACCACTCCTTTTTTAAATGTAAAATCAACAAATGACCTTTTCTTAATTTTTTCATAGGTTGGCTGTATGAGGTCACCAATAGTTACGATGTGTCATTCAACGTGTTAGGCGGTGTCATGATATTTGCTTCAATTCTGCAGCTTCTCTACGTGTTATATTTCATCATGTTTACATTGCATATCATTACATAACACATTTTCATATGCTTTTCAGCATGTTTACATGCATATCATATATAAGTACATTTTCATATGCTTTTCAGCATGTTTACACATTTTCATATGCTTTTCAGCATGTTTACAAATAATTTCATATGCTTTTCGGCATGTTTACATTCATGTTTACATCATTTTCACAAAGTTTCATCATGTTTACATTTTACATAAATTACATGTATAACACATTTTCATATGCTTTTCATCATGTTTACATTACATATCATTACATAACACATTTTTATATGCTTTTCAGCATGTTTACATTGCATATCATATATAGCACATTTTCATATGCTTTTCAGCATGTTTACACATTTTCATATGCTTTTCGGCATGTTTACATTCATGTTCACATAATTTAAACATTTTATAGTTTCATCATGTTTACATCAATTACATGTATAACACATTTTCATATGATTTTCATCATGTTTACATTGCATATTATAACATTACACATTTTTATATGCTTTTCATTCATCATTACACATGTTCACATAATTTTTCACATTTCATTGCTTTTCATTACATTGATAACACATTTTCATATGCTTTTCAGCATGTTTAATTCAACATTACACGGAATATCATTAATTACAAGTGGATAGTTAGATATTTTCTGTGCATATTGTACAGGCTGTCCCAAAATGATTAGTACCCATCGATGCCCAAAGTTCAATAATTTTTCTCATCATCAAAATCGCTCGGATTAGGTCCGTTATTTTTATATAATCTGTGTCATACTTTACTATTTCATTAGAATTTTAGATCATGAATATCGGATTTATCAAACTCAAGATACACTCCATTTTGTAAAACATGGGGATTTCGCCTTTTTGACAAAGTGCTAAAAAATGTGTGTGCTATTACAGCTTGTTTCAAAGAAACTTGTGTATTCTCATAATCTTTTGTCTACTCAATATATGATCTTGTGTGTCTTTCTGTTGTAACTTTTATTAGTTATGGATGTTCAAATAATTACTGATTATTCTCCTGAATTCAATTTAACGGGTAAAAGAAGTTTGTCACACTTGAATGACCCCATGCATTGTTTAATTTGACAAGTGTTTAGGGACTTCTGACATGAAGTGGTATTTGGTGAATCACCAGTGGCTTAGATTTCATTTTCACATTGTAGAATGGATTTCGTAAGGTTAGACACTAAGGGACTATATCATTTTTAGCAAGTTTGAAGGAAATTGCTTCCCCAATATGAAAAAGAAGTCTAAGCCACTGCTAATTACCCATGACCACGTCTTTACCTGTTTAAATGTCCCTCAAGTTAAGCCTCAAAACTAGCTCATCATAGAAACAAAGCTTGGGGTCACTCACGCGTGACGATTCATTTTTACTCTTCAAATTGAATCAAAATGAAGTAGTAGTAATGGTCTGAACAACAATATGATGCAACAGCAGTTTAAAATAGAAAGGAACCACAGATATTAGCAGACAAGAGGTTAAGAGAATGTATTAGTTTCTTTCAAACAAGCTGTTTAAAAACACCCTTTTTTGCACTTTGACAAAAAGGTGAAATCACCATGTCTTACACAATGGAGTGTAACTTCATTAAAATAAGTCCGATATTCATGATCTAAATTTTTAATGAAAGAGTACAGTATAGCAAATATGATAAAAAAACCCGGATCTAATCTCATTGATTTTGATGATGAAAAAATGTATTGAACTTTGGGCATCAATACAATGGGTACAAATCATTTTGGGACAGCCTGTATACGAGGGGTTATCAAAAAGTTCTTGACATCATCAAGAAGTGAAGGAGCTATATCGATGAAATTTTGTCAGTGTAATCACTGGTCCTTAAAAACATTATGGTGCAAAAATGGTCTCATAAATATGTTTACTTTTTATACAGGTGGCGCTAGATGCCAAGGCCATGTAAATCAATGACGTCTTCCAACGGTGATGTGTACATGGTAAATTATAATGGTTCAATAACTGATTCTTGTAGGATGCCTAGGCTCAGATTTTTTTTTTTACATTTTGTCATTTGTCACTCGTAGGTCTCAATTTATCTCTGTAAATGACAACATTTCTAAATCTCATACTCCTCTGCAAGGCTACCCACAAGGATCCGTTTTTGGACGATTATTGCTTACCATGTACACAGCACCATTGGGAGACATCATCGATTTACATGGCCTTGGCATCTAGCGCCACCTGTATAAAAAGTAAACATACTTATGAGACCATTTTTGCACCATAATGTTTTTAAGGACCAGTGATTACACAGACAAAATTTCATCGATATAGCTCCTTCACGTCTGGGTGATGTCAAGAACTTTTTGATACCCCCTCGTATCATAATACACGTACATCATGTTTACATTTGATATCATAATACAGAGCATCATGTTTAAATTGTTGTATATCTTCTTTCATTTATAAAATCAATTCTTCCAGAGTTTTCTAATTGTAAGTTCTAAATATAAGACACTTAGTAAATCAGGATGTTTTCTTGATTGCCTTATCTTATTGGCCATAATTTCAGCCGCTATGATAAACAATAATGGTGATGAATTACAACCTTGTCTTAGACCATCTTCCTGAACAAAGAAATTTGGCATGTGTCCATTATGAGATATAAAACTTAAAGTATTATGAAACAAAGTAGTTATCCATTTTTTCATGGATTCACCAAAGTTAAAACTTTCAATAGCATATAAATTAAAATCTCCTCTTATTGTATCAAACGCTTTACGAAAATCAATACAAACTAGAGCGGTTCTCGGCTTTCGCGGTTCTCGGGTTTGGCGGTTGGTGGATTGGAATGTTTGTATGATTTTGGACAAAACCTAACTGGGTCTTGGTGGTTGGTATATTATCATGGTTGTTTATAACAACGTCAACTAATTTGTTACTTCCTGTTGACATTATTATTTGGAAGATATATATTTGAATTTTTATAAGCTCTACCGTTTACGGTATTGAGCACTCTATTTAAATGTCGTAGTCTAACCAGAAATGGTTGTCAATAATAATTCATGGACGATAATATATATATATATATATATATATATATATATATATATATATGCAGCGATGGAAATACCCACATGACTTTCCACCCGGGGTAGACAGTCCCGGGGTAGACCAACCCTAAGTCGACCAACCCTGGATGGACTACAATAGCGCCCTCACGGAATAAACCATAATACTGTTTAAAAAACACCTTGGAAACTATATTCATTCTAAATTATATGTTAAAAAACTGGCGGTCGGGGAGGTAAAAACAAGGACGGATCATTCTAAAACAACCCCGGGACTGTCCACAGGGACTGTTTCTAACCCTAAACATAACCCTAACCCTAACCCTAACCCTAATCTACCCAGGGTTGGTCGACTTAGGGTTGGTCTACCCCGGGTGGAAAGTCTTGTGGGTATTTCCATTGCTGTGTATGAATATATTTGATCTTAAAAATACTAATTTATGTACCAAGAAATATGTGACCAATATTCGCGGTGTAATACTGTATATTGTTCTGTTTTACAACTTTCATTGTATGAATACTTGTACACATTATAACATTCAAAAAGATTATCACATTATGAATATCACGTATGCTTGATTACCCGAACAGGTGCTTCGTATTTTGCATTGTTTAATACGGCTGTTATTTCTTTCATATGGAAATGTTCTGTACCGATGGACAAGTGGGCAGAAAGTATCAGAGAATCAGGGCATTTATTGTCACAATAGAAACTTATTATAGCCATGAATGCAACAGGTTAAAGATTTACACATTTCCTTTGTGTAAGGGTAATAACTGCATTCCAGGTAGTCCTATGACAACAAATTATCTTTGCTTTCAGACCATGCATTATAGCGAGTGCGCACGTGGGTTAGCCTTCCTGATTAACATAAGTTGGGATATGTGGTTTTGTAAACAAACCTTAGGGTCCATGTCCATTCTCTCAAGCGTTTTTACATCGATTTTAAAACGGTTTTAAAACGATGTTTTTTTTCTATTGTTAAAAGCATCGGAAAAAGATCGATGATTAACACCCCGCTGGAGCCGCCTCTCTACTTATCTGGCGTTAACAATACAACTATTGTAGTACTGTCGATGGCTCAATTAGTCGTCTAGACATCACGAGTGTGGAATATTGTTTACTCTCACTCTATTCATCATGTACAGCTCTAGAAATAATCTATATAATTATCCCAGTCCTTGTTTCCCGCAGTATTGCCATGGTCTTGTGAAAGTAGCCCATTTACCCCTTCATTCCATTGAAATCAATGCTGAAAACGTAAACTATTTGTATAATGGAGGGGTGATTACGGAGGGGCGTAATATATTTACCATCGTGTTTGATGGAACTATTATTCTGGGATTTGAAAGTATTTATCATTTTACTGGGATGGGATGCATGAATGAATATTAATTATATCTATACAAAAAGTGAAGAGTGAAATATATAATCCAAGTCATCAGTTCAGACGGATATTATTTCCGACTTATGTCCTTTCCTCAATTTTCGATACGATGTTTCCTATAAATAGAATATAATGGTCTTGGCTGGTTGTCAACTGTCACATCGCATAGCTTATTTATGAGAATTAAATTAATAAAGACCTTAAAAATACACAGCCTCGAACCCGGTCCCTCTCGCTATCGCGGCGATTGGTTACTCCACTAGGCTACAGGGACTGTGCTTACATGGATACCAGACGAACAAGCTATTATGTATACAAAGTCTTTATTGAAAGCCTCTAGCAGCCGAAATACATGAGTAAATAATAACAATTGATGATGGCCTATAAGCATGATTCTAGCAGAATCTATGACGAGCGAAACCTAATTAAATAAACGCGAGGATCAAGCAAATGATACCAGCCGAGTAATTTAATTGTTATTATTAGCTTATTTATGACTCAACTTCATTATTTGCTTTCGTGGTTTATATTATATTTAGTTAACCTACAAGATGCATTTAAAAAGGAGTCTTATCAAAATGTAAGCAGAGAGGCTGACAGAGCCCATTCCGACTATACAGGGTGTATCAAAAAAAACACGCAACACTTTTTGCCGAGAGCTGTACGATTACAGCAAATCTCATATCGCCCTAAAACTTATATATTCTGTTAGGACTACTTCTTGGCTATCACATAGTCAAATTACATCGAGAACGATTACGAATTCGTTGAGATATTAAAGATAAGTAGACAAGTGCAGAATACGATTTACATCGTTCGTCTTATAAACAGAGTATGCTACGGAGTGGCCTGCTCGCTCTCTAGACCTTGCACCATTAGCCTTTTTCTTTGGTGGTTTTGGTAAGTCTCAAGTCTTCCAGACACCACCAACTAATCTCCACGATCTTAGGAACTGCATCACCAACGCTGTTTAGGTAATAAGGCGCACACGGATAACACGTCCAGAGTAGTGCTTCTTATGCGGGAATGTGCTCGTCGATGCGTCTTGAAACAAGGACAGCATTTTCAGGGTCGAGCTGCACCATAATGTCACCATCACAAACTAACAATGAATGATTCATGCAAAACAATTCCTACCTTTACTGGACTACTTCATTTGTTCATATTTTGAATATTGTACCATACTTATATTTTATTACTTACAGAGAGAAAGAGGGAGGGGATTTGCAACAACAGACTTTGTAATTTGAATTTTCAAGCTGTGTCATTAACTATCAACTAATTTATTGCAAATGTGCTCAGTTTTTATATGATATGATACTAAAATAGCAGTTGTAGCCAGATTTTACATTTAACATGTCATTTTCTTCTCAGAATGATGAGTTTGTTTCCCATTATTTAAGTACAATGGTTTATTAAAGTGTCTTGCTAATATTTACCTGACAAGAAAATCAAGAATACAGAATAAACGATGTAAAACGTTACAACAGCTCCAGAAGGACAAGGATATTAAAATCTTACCTGCTGATAAGGGCAGACTTGTTGTTGTCCTGAACACTGAGGAATACCATCAGAAATGTGAGAAACTGCTTAGTGATGCCAAAACCTATAAAAACTTAGGAAAACGGGATCCCACCAGCAAATATAATAAAGAACTTATAGCCGTTTTGCAAGAAATTGAAAACGAAAAAAGGTATAAACAGAAATGGATACCGACAACTGTATCCAACTACCGAGACCCTCCTAAATGTTACGGCTTGTCTAAAATACACAAGCAGAACACTCCACTTCGTCCTATAGTGAGCAGTATAGGTACAAGCACTTACAACTGTGCAAAATTACTTGCGGAAATTCTTTCCCCCTTGTTGGCAAATCTATCCATCATGTCGTCAACTCGCAAGACTTCGCAAAGCTGATTAAACTTGAAAGAGTTGAGGAAGACGAAGAACTCAGATCTTACGACGTCTCTGCTCTTTTTACTTCAGTGCCTGTTGACAAAGCTTTGGCAATAATCAAATCGCGTCTTGAACAGGATAGCACTCTTAGTTAACGGACCAAGTTGTCGGCAAAGCATATCACCAAATTGCTTGAGGTATGTTTAAAGTGTACATACTTCGTATACAATGGGGTGTTTTACCGACAAATACATGGTGCAGCGATAGGTTCACCTGTTTCACCCATAGTGTGTAATCTGTACATGGAAGATCTTGAACTAAGAGCCATTGCCACTGCCCCCCACGCACCGCTATGGTGGTATAGATATGAAGATGACACTCACACAAAACTCAAGAAAGAGCACGCGGAGGAATTCACGAACCACCTCAATTCACTTGATCAGGACATTAAATTTACTACCGAAGGGGAAGAGGACAAAGCACTTGCATTTTTGGACACGTACACCATTATTCAGGACGACGGTAGTCTAAAAATCAAGATATATCGCAAACCTACTCATACAGATCAATATCTGAACTTTCACTCAAATCATCCGATTCAACACAAACTCGGCGTTATTGAGACCCTCCATCATAGAGCGGATAGCGTCGTCTCCGAACAACAGGACAAGGAAGAAGAAAAGTCGCATATTAACAACGCGCTGAAGAAATGTGGCTATCCTAACTGGGTGTTTGATAAAGCCACAAAATCAGAGACTAAGTCCACCTCCAACAAAGGGGCTGGAACTACTGCGAGTAAAGGACAAGTAGTCTTGCCCTACGTAAAGGGCACGTCTGAAGCCTTACGAAGAACGTTTGGACAGTATGGGATAAGAGTTTGCTTCAAACCCACCCAGACACTAAGACAGCTACTTGTCTCACCCAAAGACAAAACCGAGAAATAGGACATAGCTGGGCCGGTGTATTATATCCCTTGCCAGGGGAAAACCCGGAGGGGCCAATGCGAAGAAGCGTACATTGGTGAGACTGAAAGATCTCTAAAAACTAGATTTCTTGAGCACCCCCGCCCAAGCTCGACCTTGTCGGAGGTCTCCCAACACATCCACATCGAGTCACCGGGCCATCACGTAGACTTGGAACAAGTCAAAATATTGGACCGTCAACCAAACTACTTTGAGAGGGGTGTTAAGGAGGCCATCTACATCCGAGTAAACCAGCCGTCACTCAACAGGGACGGGGCCGATACAAGCTTCCAAGAGTGTTTGACCTGATTTTGGGATCACGTGTCCAAAAGGTCACTGACCCCAAATCTGAGTTGCCAGTCTCCAGATAAAGATCGATGTGATCGGTCGAAAATTCGAGGTATGTCAAACCATTGTGTTGAGTTCATAAGCTTAATTTTCAAATTATTGTCTACCAACACAGATGAACTTTCACGCTAAGATGTAAAACGTGTTTTGCACTTCCCTACTTATATCCTAAGTATCTCAGCCAATTCATAATCGATATAGCTGTAATTTGACTATTTGATAGCCAAGAAGTAGTCTTAACAGAATAGTTTAGTTTCTGGGCGATATGTGATTTGCCGTAATCGCAGTGCTCTTGGCGAAAGTGTTGCGTTTTTTTTATACACCCTGTTTGTGTCATGACTATTTTACTTAAACGTTTTCTATGGGAAGGGGAAATACTGGGTAGGCTAATTCGTAAAATACATCATGGTTTGTTGTGAACCTAAAACTTAGGTAGGGCTTGGCCTACTTAAAATCGTGCTGGTTTAAGCTCCTAGTTTGTAATTCCCATCCCCCCTTTAGGTTTTTGTTACACTGGCAAAAAAATTGCAAGTACTACTACGAGTTATAATAGTAAATGAATCCGCAACCCCGCCATGATGGATTTTTCCTATTTTCAGCTCGGAATACAAACTCATTTTAGTCGTGGGCAAGCTTAAATCTTGGCTAAATCTCGGCTCGTGCCCAATTCACCGTATGCTAAATCTCGGCTCGTGCGCGCTGAACTCGCCGGTGCTGCGTCCAAAACTAGGGTTTGTCCAAAACCCGGGTTTTGCCCTGCGCAAAACCCGGGTTTTGCGCAAGCCCCTATTGTCGAGCATACAAAAACGGGGCCTTGCACAAAACCCGGGTTTTGTTCACGTTATTTCTGCGCAAAACCCGGGTTTTGGACAGTTACGAAAAACCCGGGTTTTGCGCAGAAATACGTCGTGCAGTTCATGCATGGCATACTGGTTGTTTGTTATATATAGCGGGGAATATCAGTGATCTTGTTGTGACTGCCGTTTCTATGTAAACTATTAGACTTTGGTTTTATTATTTGATGTGGTTTTATATTGTTTAATGAATTAATGAATGGTTCAATGGGCCGTGAGACACATTTTTGCAATTGTTCCTGATGTGTGTTGAGTTAGTGTAAATATTAGGCCCTATATAATATACTGATTAACTTGTAGGCTACTTAAAATTAAAGTTAGGAGTGGGGGTGGCACTCAGATTAAAACGTGGATGTGGTTTTTTTTACGACAACACGTGTATGGAAACTTTACTTTCTATAAGGAGTGTAACCCCGAATCATTTGGATGTTTAGTTAATTGTAAATATTTGAGTGGGAGGAATGGGTATATCACTGTGGTTAAATATCTTCAGAGCTCAAAATATTCGCAACATGTGGGTTTCGCGTGGGAAGGGCACTTGCATGTATGTTGGATGATTTACCCCCCCCCCCCTTAACCCTAATGAACACTGGTACCACAACCATAATCACAATTGATAGTTGCATAGATTCACGGGTCTTTACTTCTAATACCCGCATCTGGGGCGGGATGCTATGCCTGTGATCGGAAGGGGGAAATCCCACTAGTAGTATAACATGCATTACCCAGATTTTATTTTGTATAGGTCGCCCTATCGAATATGGTCACGGGGTTCTATATATTAAGGGGGTGCAGTGAGTCCGTTTAGCGGATTTCCTTATTTCAATGATATTCGAGCTGAATTCAGGCCTACTAATTCAGCATGTGTTGCATTTCACCTAATTGCATTCGGTTTGTCCTCATTTTTGTCTGTTTTCATCTTTTATTTGTGGCCTCTCTCACTCCGGCCTGCGGCATATTGAAGGTGTGCCCAGTAAATTAAAACGACGACTTCCAGCTGTCAACTTGCCGCCAAGTCAGCTCAGAAGTTGCGGGGGTGCCGAAGTTTTAGGATGTATGAATTTGGCCGGTATATCACAAACTGGGGTTTACACTGACATTGGAAACGGGTATAGGTATGTGCCGCGCTGAACAACCCTTTTTATCTGCTGCTACATGTACCGCTATGACCCTCTTTGAGCCCGTATCAGTTCTTAAGACGCCTATTCCATTGAACATTCAAAAATCGCGAAATTTTGCGTTCCAAAGCCGCAATTATTCTTCGAACATTTTGCGTTCTAAAACAACAACAAAAAAACCACATTTGCGCTGTTGCTAATCAAAATTGAATAGTCCAGTTCTCAAGACCTTCCTTTTTCGAAAAAAAAAATCAGTTTCTAAGACCCTATTTTTTGTCATAAAATCCACTCAGTTCAGATCTGTAGCCACCTACCCCCCCCCCCCCCCCCACCTCCCCTTTTTTGAGACCCTGGACGGCACGCACACTCCTACCCAAAAAACGTCGTGTACCAGCTCCGCAGTTTTACCGCCAAATTACATAATTATATGTTGTGCAGTGGTGGAACTTCAGATTTTCCAACTAGCCAGTCGGGCAAGTAACTCACAGAATTTACCTGCCCGACAAAAATTCCACCAGCCCAAGGTTTTTTCATAATATTTTGCAGCAAACAATTAAGAGCAAGTACTTTTAATTACAATTACCTGTTTTTGTCTTTATTGTACGATGTTCCACTGTAACCCTATAGCCCGTAACAGCTCCTCGTATTCATCATGTTCTTCAATCAAATATTCTTTAATCTCCTATCCATCTGATCTCCTTGAGACTTGGTATCAATTGAAGATAGCAACCTACTCTGATAGACTTTCTATCTATTGAAGATAGCAACTTACTCTGATAGACTTGGTATCTACTGAAGATAGCAACTTACTCTGATATACTTGCTGTCTACTGAAGATAGCAACTTATTCTGATAGACTTGGTATCAATTGAAGATAACAATTTACTTTAATAGACTTGCTATCTACTGAAGATAGCATCATATGTTAATAGCTTTGGTATCAATTGAAGATAGCAATTTACTCTGATAGACTTGATATCTCCTGAAGATAACAACTTACTCTGATATACTTGCGATCTTCTGAAGATAGCAACTTACTCTGATATACTTGCTATCTACTGAAGATAACAACTTACTCTGATATACTTGCTATCAATTGAAGATAACAACTTATTCTGATAGACTTGGTATCAATTTAAGATAACAATTTACTCTAATAGACTTGCTATCTTCTGAAGATAGGAAAATACTCTGATATACTTGCTATCTACAGAAGATAACAACTTACTCTGATAGACTTGATATCTCCTGAAGATAACATAACATAACATAACAATTAATATTTATATATAGCGCTATTCCATCTAGATCATAACAACTTACTCTGATATACTTGCTATCTACTGAAGATAACAACTTATTCTGATAGACTTGGTATCAATTGAAGATAACAACTTATTCTGATAGACTTGGTATCAATTGAAGATAACAATTTACTCTAATAGACTTGCTATCTACTGAAGATAGCATCATATTTTAATAGCTTTGGTATCAATTGAAGATAGCAATTTACTCTGATAGACTTGCTATCTTCTGAAGATAGGAAAATACTTTGATATACTTGCTATCTACAGAAGATAACAACTTACTCTGATAGACTTGATATCTCCTGAAGATAACAACTTACTCTGATATACTTGCGATCTTCTGAAGATAGCAACTTACTCTGATATACTTGCTATCTACTGAAGATAGCAACTTACTCTGATATACTTGCTAAATCATTTACTGAAGATAGCAACTTATTCTGCTAGACTTGGTATCAATTGAAGATAGCAATTTACTCTGATAGATAGCTACATACTCTGATAGACTTCGTGTCTACTGAAGATAGCAACTTACTCTGATATACTTGCTATCTACTGAAGATAGCATCTTATTCTAATAGACTTGGTGTCTACTGCAGATAGCAATTTACTCTGATATACTTGCTATCTACTGAAGATAGCAATTTACTCTGATAGACTTGCTATCTACTGAAGATAGCAACTTGCTCTGATATACTTGCTAAATCATTTACTGAAGATAGCAACTTATTCTGCTAGACTTGGTATCAATTGAAGATAGCAATTTACTCTGATAGATAGCTACATACTCTGATAGACTTCGTGTCTACTGAAGATAACAACTTATTCTGATAGACTTGGTATCAATTGAAGATAGCAACCTACTCTAATATATTTGGTGTCTACTGCAGATAGCAATTTACTCTGATATACTTGCTATCTACTGAAGATAACAATTTACTCTGATAGACTTGCTATCTACTGAAGATAGCAACTTACTCTGATATACTTGCTAAATCATTTACTGAAGATAGCAACTTATTCTGATAGACTTGGTATCAATTGAAGATAACAATTTACTTTAATAGACTTGCTATCTACTGAAGATAGCATCATATGTTAATAGCTTTGGTATCAATTGAAGAGAGCAATTTACTCTGATAGACTTGCTATCTTCTGAAGATATGAAATTACTCTGATATACTTGCTATCTACAGAAGATAACAACTTACTCTGATAGACTTGATATCTCCTGAAGATAACAACTTACTCTGATATACTTGCGATCTTCTGAAGATAGCAACTTACTCTGATATACTTGCTATCTACTGAAGATAACAACTTACTCTGATATACTTGCTATCAATTGAAGATAACAACTTATTCTGATAGACTTGGTATCAATTGAAGATAACAATTTACTCTAATAGACTTGCTATCTACTGAAGATAGCATCATATTTTAATAGCTTTGGTATCAATTGAAGATAGCAATTTACTCTGATAGACTTGCTATCTTCTGAAGATAGGAAAATACTCTGATATACTTGCTATCTACAGAAGATAACAACTTACTCTGATAGACTTGATATCTCCTGAAGATAACATAACATAACATAACATAACAATTAATATTTATATAGCGCTATTCCATCTAGATCATAACAACTTACTCTGATATACTTGCTATCTACTGAAGATAACAACTTATTCTGATAGACTTGGTATCAATTGAAGATAACAACTTATTCTGATAGACTTGGTATCAATTGAAGATAACAATTTACTCTAATAGACTTGCTATCTACTGAAGATAGCATCATATTTTAATAGCTTTGGTATCAATTGAAGATAGCAATTTACTCTGATAGACTTGCTATCTTCTGAAGATAGGAAAATACTCTGATATACTTGCTATCTACAGAAGATAACAACTTACTCTGATAGACTTGATATCTCCTGAAGATAACAACTTACTCTGATATACTTGCGATCTTCTGAAGATAGCAACTTACTCTGATATACTTGCTATCTACTGAAGATAGCAACTTACTCTGATATACTTGCTAAATCATTTACTGAAGATAGCAACTTATTCTGCTAGACTTGGTATCAATTGAAGATAGCAATTTACTCTGATAGATAGCTACATACTCTGATAGACTTCGTGTCTACTGAAGATAGCAACTTACTCTGATATACTTGCTATCTACTGAAGATAGCATCTTATTCTAATAGACTTGGTGTCTACTGCAGATAGCAATTTACTCTGATATACTTGCTATCTACTGAAGATAGCAATTTACTCTGATAGACTTGCTATCTACTGAAGATAGCAACTTACTCTGATATACTTGCTAAATCATTTACTGAAGATAGCAACTTATTCTGCTAGACTTGGTATCAATTGAAGATAGCAATTTACTCTGATAGATAGCTACATACTCTGATAGACTTCGTGTCTACTGAAGATAACAACTTATTCTGATAGACTTGGTATCAATTGAAGATAGCAACCTACTCTAATATATTTGGTGTCTACTGCAGATAGCAATTTACTCTGATATACTTGCTATCTACTGAAGATAGCAATTTACTCTGATAGACTTGCTATCTACTGAAGATAGCAACTTACTCTGATATACTTGCTAAATCATTTACTGAAGATAGCAACTTATTCTGCTAGACTTGGTATCAATTGAAGATACCAATTTACTCTGATAGATAGCTACATACTCTGATAGACTTCGTGTCTACTGAAGATAGCAACTTACTCTGACATACTTGCTATCTACTGAAGATAGCATCTTATTCTAATAGACTTGGTATCAATTGAAGTTGAAGATAGCAATTTATTCTGATAGAATTGCTATCTTCTGAAGGTAGAAAATTACTCTGATATACATGCTATCTACAGAAGATAACAACTTACTCTGATAGACTTGATATCTACTGAAGATAGCAACTTATTCCACCAGCCCAAGGTTTTTTCATAATATTTTGCAGCAAACAATTAAGAGCAAGAGTACTTTTAAATTACAATTACATGTTTTTGACTTTATTGTACGATGTTCCACTGTAATCCTAGCCCGTAACAGCTCCTCGTATTCATCATGTTCTTCAATCCAATATTCTTTAATCTCATATCCACCTGATCTCCTATATCATCATGACACACGGACACAAAAGTTACCCGCTTATGGCGGGCGAGCGGGTCTTATTTCCATCCCTGATGTTGTGCCCTTAAAGTAAATTCTCTCTCCCCCCACCAGTTGTAGTCGAGTCTGAACCTCTCAAGTCTGAGTCCTTACCAGTATCAGAAATGTACCTCAATCATATAGCACAATAAATGTGAAGTCAAAGTTGTTCCTCGGTTTACCATTCATTTTGCTGTCTACTAATAGGCCAACATATCAGTGATGTCAACATGATGAATTTTAACTTTCGCATCCCCATACATGGAAAATATTGATGCCATGAAATTATAGGCATACGAATTGATTCAGATATTCAAAAAGTGTCCACAAGTTATAAGGTGTTCTATTCTGTAGGCATGGTAGGGCAACCCTTCCCATGCCGTTTCCCTAAATTCTATCAATTTTTTAAGAGCGCTGTCACAGGAAGCTGAACATTGCCAATGAAATATCCTTTTTGTAGAAAATGTTATCATTTTGTTTAACAGTATACTATATACTGACACAAAACACCTAACGACCATTTACAAACAGCCTTCTATTTCATATGTTTATTATAACTTTAATTTTGGTTCCTTCAAATTGTGTTTTATTGCTTGTAACAGTTATCAATAGGTATTTCCAACAGCATAATTTAAGTCTTAAATTGCATTTATGGTGATTTATGACATTGTTTATAAACTGTTGAAGATTCGATGACTAAATAAATAAATATTTAATACTGCAAAAAAAATAAGCCAATATTATTATTAACTGGACTCGGGCACAATTCATTAGTCCCTAAGTGCCCATGTCCTTCACCTCCAAGTCTGAGTCCTTCAAAATGGGGACTCAAGACCGGTTTTGAGTCCAAGTCCGGACTTAAGTATCCCACACCCAATAATTTTGACAACATTGGCTATATTATTTAATATTAATGGCAAGTCAAAGTGCCAACAAACAATAGGTACAGAGATGGTGCAGAATGTTTATACCCATCAATAGAAAGTCCGCTGTTTTCAGCTATTTTGTCTTCAATGCATAGGGTTTGAGCCAATCTCTCCCAGATTATGTAGGCACATTTATTGCTAGTAACAAAGCATTATGGGATTTTGCATCTCTTTAAATTATTCTTCATATACAATTGAGATATGATATGGTTGTATACATTATGGCAATGTTCTTTAAAAAAAAGTATCGGCATGCTGTAAAATGAGGCGACACAAATTCTGATTCAACTGAACACAGCTTTATTTTTACACTCCACCCAACCCTTATATATCAGTGGCGGATCCAGGATTAAAATTCACGGGGGTTTGACACACAAAAAAAATCGTAAAAGGTCCCCAATTTTTTTCAAAAAAACCCCGCAGGGTACAAGTGGCAAATGTACCGACGGAACCTACCCATGTCTCTGAAAAAGGTAAAGTGGTACACAAAAAAGGTATATTGTCAAATTTTACAGGGGGGCGCCAGCCCCCTCCCCCTGTATCCGCCACTGTATATGAGGGGCATTCAATAAGTTCTACCTCCTACCTTCATAACTTTGTTCTAATATTTAATTAGCCACTCTTATGAACTGTGTTTTCCGTTTATGGTATAAGGGCGATTCCACGGTAACACGCGTTACATTTAAGCGCGCCATTCTTTATTCTCCACTCTATA
Source organism: Ophiura sarsii (assembly GCA_035610835.1). Lineage (NCBI taxonomy): Eukaryota > Metazoa > Echinodermata > Ophiuroidea > Amphilepidida > Ophiuridae > Ophiura > Ophiura sarsii. The sequence continues at coordinate 1,395,016 of CM069442.1, forward strand.
ACTGTAAAAGTAATTTGAATGAAGTTTTCATCTTTTGTATTGTAATACCCAAGACTTAAGGCTAGATCCTCATGCTAACACCAATATGAAATATTAGCTCATGTTAATGTAAGACCGCTCCGAATATCGGTAACACACGTTACGAAAAAAGACGCACTAAAAAAAATCCCAACTTTGTTTTGCTTGTGTATTTCAACTAGCCAACCTACAATCAATTGGTCACTACTGTAAGCAAGTACCTTTAAAGGTTTATAAAACTAGAATAATAACAAGAATTAAAGTTCTCACTTTTTTGTCAAATGCAAAATAGTCGGTAACACATGTTTCGGTAACACGCGTTACACTTTGTCCAGCCATAATTTAGTAGCCTTAGATTCTTTATTATATTTCTAAATTAAAATTAATTTTGACTTTGGCAATTGAACTAACATATTAATCATAAATAGTGATAAATAACACTTGAAAAATTGAGGTTTTAGTACATTTTCCTGAATATGAGTTTGGTAACACGCGTTACGACATTTTGATGGCCTATTGTAGAGTGGTGGTTATGAATTTATCTAATTATTTACTATTTTTAAATAGGGCCTAACTAGTAGAATTAAAATTATAAGTGGCGTAAATTAAAACCAAATCAATAAAGTATATATTTTCATTTTCCATTTTTGGGGTAAGAAAAGTAGAGTTTTTTCATAGTAAACATTAGCCAAATGTTGTAACATTTTTTTCCTGAACCTTTGCATGAGCTTTGAACAACATAGAGGTAAAAATAAATCTTTTGGAGCAATTTTCAGTTTTTTTGCTCCGTCACATTTTCATGGAATCGCCCATAAGTGTTATAAACACGTCTCAGGAGGACGAGGGAAAGGAAACCAATTTAAGCCTTACCATCGCTTGAACCAAGACTAAATTGCATGGTCTATCTTAGCAAGTTGATAAAATGAATAAAAAGCTATTGACATCCCCAGTTAGTAACTTTATTCTTTCTCTTGTCCCATATTTTCTGGCCATACATGGATGAACCTGTGATCCAAGAAATTGTTATGTAGCTGACCAGGCCTGCGGCTGACGCCATGTTCCCCGCATGTCAGCTCCCCCTCATTGACTATGCATAAAAAAATAGAACTATAAATTTACCACAGGGGTGAGAACTTGTTGGGTACCCAGGTTACAAATGGTATAATTAATAAGTATTTCTGGTCATTTTCCCCCATTGACTTATGTGTGCAAACATGTACAAACATGAACAAATTATCCTGTTAAACTTGTTCGGACTATTTGTTTGGGCCTGGGTTCCACATGATTAACACATATTTTGCAAAATAAAACTATTAACTTACCACAGAGATCAAACTTCATGGAGACCCAGGCATGAATAACAACTTGAAAATGAACACTTTAAATCTTGTACTTTTGTATTTTGTCCACATTCACTTACAATCTTACATGTACAGTCTTCTATTGCAAGCGATCCAAAAGTTGGTGGGGAAATGGGCAGAAAATTTTAATACTTTTAAAATTTTAAAATACTTTGTTTCTGGGAACTGTCTAAATAATGTGTCAATAAGGGTCAGTTGGTCAGGCATGTTTTGTTTTTTGTTTACAAACATTTAGGGGGGCATTTTCAAAAAATTGTAAATTAAAAAAATTCTAACAAAATTATTTGGGAGTCCATAAAACAACATATGTTGGGTAGTTCAGGGCCTATCAGGGGCATAGCCCTGCAAACTAGGGAAAAACTTGGGGGGGGGGGGGGGGGGATCTGTTGCTATGTGGTGTTATAGAGTTAGGGTTAAGATTCAATCGGGAAAATAAGACAAAAACAAAATATAACTTATTGATCAAAGGTTAATAGCATTTGCTCATCAATAGTATTAAGTAGGGCCTATATAGTTAAAAAGGTATATTCTATAGGTATCCAGTGTAAGTACAGACAGGCACAAACAATTTACTGGTGATGGAATCGAACCAACAAACTTGACCTACACACATAAGTCAAGCTGCACCTTGCCCCAGTACGATTTGATGTGTGCCATGCACCTAAACTACGTACCAAGCAGAGATCTATAATTCATTTTCTTTCCAAAAAGGTTGACTATTATATGCATTTGATTAATAGTTCAATAATAATTACAGCACTCTGACTCACAAAATTCAAAAAATCAAGTCAAAAAGTTCCTTGAGTTCCCCCTTAACCACATTTGGCTAGGGTTAGGGTTAGATAGATACACTTTGATATTAAGTAAAGAATAACTTGGGTATGACTTTATGAAGGCACACTGTACCAACTACTTTGATATTTTGTTAAAAAAAATAAATGATTAACTGAATAGTATATTAATTAAACATGCAATACAAACTATTTACGAGTTTCTAAATCTGAGAGAAATCCGCAGTAAAAATAGTATTTATTTTGAAAAATTGCCAATTACAGGGCTAGTTTGGAAACGGTATTAGGTATATTTTGGTGGCATTATATTCCTTAAAGTACTGCAACTACATAACATCCATAGTACACTAAGGATACTGTGTTTTGCAAAGAATGGTCCCAGTGAACAAATTACTGATCTACTTAAATGTTTCAACGTAGTTTAAAGTGTCAAAATAATTGAAAAATTATAATATATATTTTACCATCAGTAAAATATGGTGCGGTTAATTAACCAGTTATTTAACCGATTAAATTGCGGTTAATTAACCAACTTAGAACACTGGTCTAGGCTTGTATCCGTAGCCAAAGGGCGATTTTTTAAGTTAAGTTTTTTCTTGGAAATTGTAATAGTTTGACATGAGCCATAATTAACCCAGGCATAGGCCCTAAATATTCTTTGAAATTTTCAAAACATGATAATTGAAGCAAAAGTTAGACCAATTATTGTTGTATTCAGAAAAGGTGAAAAAACACTAATTTTAAAGGGACATTAAGTGGTGTTGAAAATCAAGATGAACATTAAATATTGCCATTATTGTTGTTTCTAGTAACAAAACACTGCAAATTATGAGCGTTTACTTTTGGACAAACTAAAAGTAAACTCAATAGTAAACGCAATTCTAAACAAAAAAGTGAACGTAAAAGTAAACGCAAAACGAAACGTTTCTCTCATTTTGCACCCAATTGACCTCAAAGCACGCTCCAAGTGAGTGAATATAGTCACAGATGTTTCCACCATCTGTGATTTAATGGGACAGTTATTGATTAGAGGCTGGTGGAAAACAGCTAAGATGTTGGGCTCACATAATTATGTGTTTAGTATTGAGTTTACTTTTGAGTTTACTTTTAGTTTGTCCAAAAGTAAACGCTCATAATTTCCAGTGAAAACACAGCAAAACTTGATTAAAACAATAATTATCATCACTATTTATTAAAAAACGCTCTCTATGCAAATATCGTTCGCGTTATGTATCACGCGTACTGCAGGGGGATACTGTCGGATGTAAAATGCTCGTCCCGGTTGTACGAGCATTTTTGAATCGACGTTTTCTTGTACAAAGAGCGCTAATTTTTCTTAATCCTTATAGGTGAAAGTTCATACATGCAATACAATTATAAAAATATACTAATCCCAGTTTTTATCATAATTGAGGGCGCAGCCTCCAACACATCTCTTAGTGTCCCTTTAACAGTCGCTTACACTAGGAGTGGGCTATAGAGGGTCATTTTTTAGGTCATAGTTTTTCAGATCACGCTTGCTACATGACAACATTTAAAAATAAAAATAAATGAAAAAAATGTGAAATCCAGGGTGCCCCAGCCAAAAAACAAAAAAAGTCAGCCATTTTGGAAAAAACAGTCTTTTGATCATAACCAAGTCATTTCTGGTCTAATTTATTTGATTTTGGTGGCAATACCCATGTTTAAGGGTAGGCCTACAAGATGTCATAGACAATTTCAAATTGAGATCGGAAATCTTCGGAAAAACAGGTCACATGGAGTAGGTGTGTTGCGCGTTCTTCGCAACAGTTAATCGCATTCACAGCATTGCCCTAGTTGATTGTCCGCCTATGTTTACATACACGTGTGCACACATGAGAAGTAAAACGTGGAACGAGACTATTTGGTTTTTATCAACAAAGGCGTTGATCGGCAAATTCCAAATGTATCGAGCAGACGGTAAAAAGTGAAAATATTACCCCAAATCTCTTTCATCTAACCGTTTGTTGTTACTGAAATGCCGCAACATCAATTTTGTGAGGGATACAATCTATCACCAACACCAGCGCAATCTACCACACGGGCAGACGGGTGAAAAACATGTTTGTTTTTCTCCGGCACATAAACATAAAAACATAAACATAACAATGAGCATTTATATAGCGCTCTTACACATTATACAATGGTACCACAGCGCTTATCAAAATCAAAACATAAAATTAAAAATAACAGTGTTAAACATCACTCGCACTATGACGGTGAAATAAGTGAGTTTTTAACATCTTCTTAAATTGAGTCAGTGATGAGGCATGCCTGATGTGACGCGGTAAATTATTCCACAAAAATGGGCCGGAGGCATAAAATCCTTTTTTGGAGATAGTGAGACGAGTTTTAGGTACAGTGAGAATCCGAGTGTCAGAGGCAGAACGAAGACCACTTCTTTTAGGTACATAAGTACTAGTAAGGCGCGCCATCATTGAAACATTTATATACAATAGTCAGGATCTTGAACTCAATGCGCGTTTTAACAGGCAGCCAATGTAACTTGTGGAGAAGAGGAGTTGCATGATCACGTCTTTTAGCATTATAAATGAGTTTGGCTGCTCGATTTTGGAGACGCTGTAGCCGTTTAATATCTTTTGCAGAAGATCCCTGTAAGAGAGAGTTGGAATAGTCGAGCCACGATGTAACAAGTGCGCACATGGCCATGACCTGTCAGGAGCTGACAGGTCATGTAACCGAGCGTAAAATCACTTGGCTAATCGGAAGCATTCGGGTGGTCATATTTTTTCGGATTTGAAATGGTCTATTCTATGCGGGTTTCGTCTCATATAACCCCTTCGTTTTATTGTAAAAGCTGATTTTGGTCAAATTTGGACTGTGAGGGCGCTTTGCAAAAAAGTAGCTATCGCATTAATAAAAATGAATTTAAATACATGAAATATGTTAAGAGTGTGTCAAGAAACATTGTCTGAAGATGTGAGTGAGAATGTTACCTCATTTCATTTTACCGTAGCATCCATTTTAAAAAAGAACGCGTTAAAAGCACTTCCATTGGATAGTACAGGGGTCAATGAACTTCTCATTAGTGTGTGTTTCAATGGAGACAATTCAAAGATGTTAAAACTAGTGTAGCTTCAAAACAACAAATGGTATTTTACTCAGATTTTCAGGAAATGCCTAAACTTAAAATGTAACTCCTATCATATTTCAACATTAGAATTTGAGATGCTTCGATGTGAAAAGGTATTTTGTTAAACAGCGCCCTCACAGGGCTATTTTCACTAAAAATGTCATTTTCAGGAAAACGAAAACATCGTCATGCGATACAAGTTGCATAAGATTATTCCATGGCCCCACAAACATGGGTATTGCCACCAAAATAAAATTGATTGGACCAAAAATGATTGATTTATGATCAAATTACTGTCAATTTCTTTTTTTTAAATGTTGTCGGTAAATAGAAAGTTATCACAAAATCATGTAGCAAGCATGATCTGTAACTATGACCCTCTATAGCCCACTCCTACTTACACAGCATCTCACACGTATATCACTTGGATTAGAACGATCTTGTTGTGTATACAGTATAATGCACTTATCAATTGCATCACTGGCACCGGGGATAGCGGGGAATAGGGCCGGGACATACAAATTGCCGATGTGACGTCCCACGTACAGTCATGTACGGTCCCCGCGGGTTGGGCATTATTTTGAGTACGTCTCCACACAGTCCCAGCCCCGTGGTCGGGACAAAGTGTACAATCCCGGCCATCCTTACCCAGGACAAAGTGTATGCCCCGGCTACTGTGACAGTCTGTGGGTTGCTTAATTTCTTTCTGCAACATAACAGGATGCATTTATAATTATGTGTTCCTTATTAGGCTTATATTCAGTCAAGCGCATCGCATCCCTAGCATATTTATAGTGACGCCCTGGGTGAACATTTGTGTACCCTTAGGATACGTCCCCATACACGCCCCGGCTAGCAGGGGGCACAGTTTGTACGTCTCTGTACACTTCCCGGCATAGTCGGGCACCGTTTTGTACACTTGTGTACAGTCCCCGCAATGTCCCGGGTCCTCCTCCATTGAAATAATAATGGCCCCAATACACTGGCCCGAGTATAATTGGCCCCCGTGGCGCACTGGTAGAGCGTTTGTCTTGCAACCGAAAGGTTGTGGGTTCAAGCTTTTTGTCCGCGTTTTTGTCGTTGAAAAATAAATTCTTCAAAATGTAACTTAGGAGGTTAGGGTTAAAGGTAGATGACCCGATCACATTTTCTTAACACAGAATTATTTCAAACATACAGAGATTTTCATATCATATGAAAGCTAGTATTTTTCTCATCATCATACTGAAATTTGACGGCCTAAATCGGTATAATTACAGAGAAATCGTTGAAATAACGTCGAATTACCGCGAATGGTGGTAACCACCGATATGGTTTGTGTACTACTTAATGGGTACAGTTCACAGCATCTTGTGCGTCTAAAATAAGAATAATTAGATTAGAGCTATGCAACTCAAACTTTGGAACACAACTTTTTTAAGGATGACCTTTCATTTCGTAGAATAGAAAACTTCAAGTTGAAAATCGGAACATCTACCTTTAACTGAATTTTTTCTTTTCTTTTCATGTATGATTTTATTAGTACTTAGGACAGTAAACCACCAGATCTATGGTGATTTTTGTAATAGAAATATTTAAGTGATAATCCATTACCGTTTATAAAATCCAACATGTTACGTTGTTACAGTATTTTCCCCGGTATTTTCAACACACACAACCCTTGCCTTGTGGGAACACGTGCTCAAACAATTTACCCCAAACATCGATCGATTCCATCATGATCGTAATGGTTGTCGAACGCGAAGTCAGCGCGGTCCAGGGTACTCAAGTGATTAATATTAGGCTAATGTAAGTCAATCGGTTTGAAGTCAATTACTGATCTATCTCATAATCCATGTACATGTAATCTGCTGGAGTAAAACAGGCGAAGTCGTGTGGGGACCAGGGGCGTAACAGAGGTTGGTTGTCAGGGGGGACAGCCAAAAAAATTCCTGGTTAGAATAATTCGCAAAAGGTTGCCCCAATTTTTTTCCCAGTCAGTTATCTCGTGAATTTCACGTTAGTTGTGGGGGGGGGGGGTGGGTCACAAAATTTTGCACGGTCACAAAATTTCACACGGTCACAAAATTTTGCACGGTCACAAAATTTCACACGCTCACACAATTTTGCACGGTCACAAAATGTCGCAGTACAAAAAGCACAACAGTCAACAATTTGTTGACTTATGTGCCTTTTTGTACTGCGAAATTTTCTTTCTTTCCCTTTCTTCTTTTCTTTCTTTCCCCTTTCTTCTCCTTTTCCTTTTTCCTCCCTTTTTCCTTTCTCTCTCTTTTCTTTCCCTTTCCCCCCTTCTTTTCCTCTTTTCCCTTCCCCCCATCCCCCCATTTTTCCTGGTGGGTAGGTTTGAATTTCCTGCTGAGCACCTTCAGGGCCCCGCCCCCCCCCCCCCCTTCCCCCCGGCTGTTACGCCACTGGCGGGGACCAATCGCTTGTCGATAGAGTGAAACAATTTGCTGTACAAATGAATGCAGCTCGCCTCTTATAGAAGGCCCGCGTGAATATGTCTCCATTATTTTACCTAGACCCAATACTAGTAGTGGCTTTACTACTACTCCCTACTAAGTATACTGCATAGCGAAGCTACACTTACTACACTTGCTACATGTAATACTAGTGTATACACTTTTACTGTGTTACAGTACCTGTCGCGAGTGTTCTTCTTCAGGTTCAGAAAACGTTTCTTTCGCATATTGTGTAAACAGCGGGTTGTCCAGTTGATGGACATTATTGTGAGCCCTTTCTTTGACGGATTCGAGATAGAAGCAAATTGCATAGGCATCGCATAAACTGGGTCGTAATTAGTAGGAACTGTCTCACACACACACTGAATTAAACGGCGGCCATCATGGATATCCGAGAGTCGGAAACCATGCACTAAATAGCTGGGTAAAATAGTTTATAAAATTAATTATAAATCACCTAAGTGGTTAATTAAAATATTATTATAATATTTTAGTCATATGTATTACTTTGTATGACTTTGTATAGTCAGAATCATAGTCAGTATGATATATATTTCTTATTTTAAATTACGAAATAATGAGATAACATCAACCATACGTTAGAACTACGTTAGAACTGTCATTGAGCAAGGATAATTATATTTAGGGTGGGACAAAGCGTATACATAGAGTATTCCAGGGTCTACAGAATATGTTGTGAGCGCCCTCTGTAGAAGTTGTGGTACAAGAGTATTCGTCGCGGTATCGCTGTAAATTCGTACAAGTACAACTCAAGTGTTGACGAATTAGGGCGGAGATTCGCACAACTATTGTATAAAAAGAGACTCCTAGTGTAATTATTGTTGTAATAATTCGACAGGGGAGGTCCCTGTATTCGTACAACTATTGCAATTGTAGGCCTAAGGGAGCGGTCACTATTTACGCTAGGGGGGGGGAATGGAGGATTTCCATCTATTTTCCCCACATTTTTTCATGTTCCCCCTTTTGTCTTCCAAAAAAATTTCAGGTTCCCCCATCCATCAGGTAAAAAAGTTGATGTTCCCCCCTCCCTATTAAACCCCTTATTATTTTTTTCCCCACACGTGTAAAAAAAAAAATTCGCGTTCCCCCCTCAGTTGATTTTTAAATATTCGCGTTCCCCCCCTGTCTGTATAGATTTTTTTTCGCGTTCCCCCCTTAACTCCTCCATTCCCCCCCCCCCCCTGGCGTAAATAATGCCCGCTCCCTAAATGTACATTATAACTTGAGAGGGGGTTAGTATCGGGGCCGGGTTAGTATTTTGTAAAAAAAATAGGAGAGTCTCTATATTCGTTCAACAATCGTAAGAGTCCCCTCTCATTCATTGTAAGAATAAGAGGGAGTCCCTGTAATTCGCCTATCTAAGGGACGCACCATTAGATTTTCAGGGGGGTTGGGGGGGGGGGGGTAGGAAGTTTTCGGAAAACAAATCCCTCTCTATGCAGGCCAACCCCCCCCCCCCCCCCCCCCCTGATGAGTTAAAAAAAAAATCTACCCCACCCAACTCAATATGAATGAATACATTTTTTTTTAAATCACCCCCCGGAACCCAACTTCCTACCCACCCCCCTGAAAATGTAATGGTGCGTCCCTAATTGTTAGAGAAGGGGTCCTCTGTCCTGTAAATCGTAAAGCTATTGTTGTAGTGAAGATCAGGGGAACTATTTGTAATATAAGACAAGAGAGGCAGGGGGAAGGGAGTCCCTAATACCCCGCCTAATACATGTAGGGCGGATATCCCGGTAAAGGGATCCCTCCCCCTCCCCTTTGACCTGGGGTGGGGTGGTCAATGTGATCATCCCCCCTGATTTTTCATATAGTGTAGTGATGGCAACAGGCAAAATGAAATAAAGTGATTGCTTTTCAATCAAATATGGTCAAAAGTAGGCTACACACCAAATCGCACCACTAATGGGTTCAAAAACAGCTTTTCACAGGACTCTCTATAAATGTCAAGGGCATGTCATGGACGTATGGGAGGCTCAAGAGCCGATCGCGATTGGTGATCCCTCCTACTTTGCATGTATCGTCTATGCGGAACGCATTGTGTATATCCTCCATTATGCGGTATC